>LR738709.1:156877732-156940635 GCA_902687465.1 Secale cereale
TGTATAGACTTGTCATGCATCATACCTTGCCATGTATTGCATCATATAGACTTGTGTTGTTTTTCTGTGCTTCCTACCTTGCCATGTATTGCTTCCTGTATAGACTTGTCATGCATCATATCTTGCCATGAATTGCATCATATAGACTTGTGTTGTTTTTCTGTGCTTCCTACCTTGCCATGTATTGCTTCCTGTATAGACTTGTCATGCATCATACCTTGCCATGTATTGCATCATATAGACTGTGTTGTTCTTTCTGTGCTTCCTACCTTGCCATGTTTTGCTTCCTATATAGACTTGCTGTGCATCATATGTAGAATTGTCTTGCATCATACTTGGTTGAGCATATTGTCATGTCTCGTGTGGTGTGTTGATCGTGTTGCTTGTTTCTTTCCGGTTTGCTTCCCTCGTTAGATTCGGGTTCGTTCCGGAGTTGTGAGGTTCTGTTCGACTACTTCATGGACCCGTTCTTCTTCCTTGCGGATCCCAGGCAAGATGATCATACCCTTGGATACCTTTACTATCATTGACATGCTTAGCGTCTCGATGCTATCGTTACATGTCGCGCTACCCATCTTATTGTCAGCCCTCTCCTTGTTGCCATGAAACCTCTAACCTTTGACACCTTCCTAGCAAAAACCATTGTTTAGCTATGTTACACGCTTGCTCAGCCCCTCTTATAGCGTTGTTAGTTGCAGGTGAAGATGAAGATCGTTCCAAGAGGGAACTTGTTGTTGGAATATCACAATATCTATTATTATTATTAACACACCTATATACTGGGCATGGGTGGAAGGCTTGGACTTTTGCTCGGTGTTTTGTTCCACTCATGCCACCTTAGGCGTCGATAAACCGGCATTATGTTCCTTGATTTTGCGTTCCTTACACGATGGGTATATGGGGACCCCTTGACAGTTCGTCTTTGAATAAAACTCCTCCAGCAAGGCCCAACATTGGTTTTAATTTTCCTCATTATAACAACTTAATTAATTAATTAATTAATTAAAATTGCATAGGGGGTCGTGTCCCCGAGTATTCTTTTCTACATAGCAGGGGGGCCAGTGCTGATGGTGTTGGTCCCAAACTAGAGCCACTTGCGGTGCCACCCACTTATCTGGGGTCTTCGGTTACTGTACATACTGCTCATCCGGACGTGGCCTGAGACGAGATATGCGCGGCTACTATCAGGGTGTCGGCACGCCGGGAGGTCTTGCTGGACTTGTTTTACCATTGTCGAAATGTCTTGTGCACCGGGAAGCCGAGCCTGATCGGATTTCCCTAAGATAAGGGGTGATGATATTATATTTATCACTTCAGCTAATCGTGAGAGTTTGTGATGGGCTAAGTTGGGACACCACTGCAGGGTTATGATCTTTTGAAAGACGTGCCCGCGGTTATGTGGCAGATTGGAATTTGTTAATGTCCGATTGTAGAAAACTTGACAGAGGATCCGAAGTAAAAGACACAACTGTGTGAGTAATTGTGACTGTCTCTTTTCACTTTGAGAAGAGAACACGGTGGGGTTATGTTTGACTCGTAGGTAGTTCAGGATCTTTAGCGATCACTACTAGTTTGCGACCGTTTGAGTAGATGTTCATCTTATTCTTGTACTCGTAAGTTAGCCACCATATTATGCTTAGCCGCTGCTGCAACCTCACCACTACCCTCTTCCTACCCATAAAGCTTTGCGAGTCTTGATACCCATGGTTATGGGATTGCTGAGTCCTCGTGGCTCACAGATACTACAACACCAGATGCAGGTTTAGCCGAGATTGATGCAGGAGATGGATCAGAATTTACGGGAGTTCCATGAAGAGCGTGGTCGTATGCTTGTGACGTGTGTCGACGATCAGTAGTGGTTTCTACTAGGGGCGATTCGGGCCTGTGGCTTTATGCTTTTGGTATCTTTCTTTTGGATCTTCGCCCGTAGTCGGGTTGTGATGGTTTGGATGATGATTTGCTTATGTAATGTATTGTGTGACGTGGCGAGTGTAGCCAACTATCCTTTTGCAATTTCATCCCTATTTTTACATGAGTCGTGCAAAGATACCAAACTTGAGATCATTCCAGAATGGGCTTTGTCGGTGTACTAAGATAGGGGTACCTTAGTACCCCAACTTGTGCACGGGCAGTAGCAGCTTCCCGCGGCAGGGTCTACCACGTGCTTGCCGGAAACCTTTCCGGTCTTTATTAAGCCATTCAAAAACAAAGTATACAAGTCAGAAGAGCAAGACCCCGGCAAGTGGAGCTTGCCGGGAAGGCCGTCCTAGGCTCAAGATTATCACATTAACGCAAGACCCTGGCAAGAGGAGCTTGCCAGGAAGACCAGAAGACTGCATCTCAGAAGACACGCCTTGGCGCAGCATGCGCCTCGGCAGGGCCGGGGGAGCGACAGGCTTCCGGGCCCGGCAAGATCAAGACCCCGGCAAGGTACTTGCCGGGGGGAAGCCCGCACTGTGTGCCCGCGCTCCAGCTCATCGGCCCACGCGTCGCCCTGGGGCCCTTCCAGAGACGCGTGGCAGATGGCTGTGCAGCCTGGGGGACACGGTGGCACTCCACGGTGACGAGGCTACCGCCGTGGCGAACGGAGACGCACGGGCGGGCGCTTTTGGGGTCGACGGCGACGGGCATTTAATGCTCTTGTCCCCCACTGTCAAAGTAGGTGATGACCACTGTTCATCCACTGTTCACGCACTGTTCCCGCACTATTACAACTACCACCAAAGTTACATTTTTACCCTTCTTCTACGTTGACACCTGTCGGTGACCCCTTGAGCTATAAAAGGAGGCCCATGCACAACGTAGAAAGGGTTCGGAACCTTGATAGCTCTTTTGCTCGGTGTAGCTAGTCCTTCAAGCTCCCGAGCTCACAAACTCAATACAAACCAAGCAGGAGTAGGGTTTTACGCGTCCGCGCGGCCCGAACCTGGGTAAACTGCCCGCGTGTGCTCTTCGATCCGCTCTTTGTGCTCCCTCCGCTCCCTTACCGCAACGTACAAGGGGCTCCGGTCCCATAGGTGTTCGTGGTGGACAGTTTCCCCCGACATCTTTGGCGCGCCAGGTAGGGGGCGTCGAGGTTGTGCGAACCTGATCCGGCGCTCACGCGGGCGCATTCTTCATCAACCTCTCCAGCTTCATCAACCTCTCCGCTACATCAACTTCATCAGCAACAGCGACATGGCCCCGAAGAAGAAAGCTTCGGAGGTCGCAGGCCCGTCTGCGTCTGTTCCACCGCCACCAGAACCAACAGTGGGTGGAGGAGACGCCGGCGGAAGGATGGTCGCCGGCGAGGAAACTCACGGCGCCACCAAATCCAAGGACAAGGCAGACGACCGGACCAATTCCAAGGCCTCGGTGTCCGTAGACGCGCCACGTCCATCTCAGCAGACGACAGGCCAGCAGCGCCGTGGTACAGGAGGTACCATCCGCTTGCTGGGCCAAGGACAGACCGGAGGTTCGCGGGACGCTCCGGGCCACCATCCTGGCACGAGCAAGGCACGGTCGCCGGGGCGGGAAACTGCTCCTTCTAACCCTGTTAGGAGTCCGAGCATATCCCGCTCCTCGCACCGCTCGCCCCCGCTCCCCTCCTCTCCAGCAGAAGCACTCGCAAGAGCGCAACTGCTCCTCGATTTCCCTCCAGCAGCAGACAAAGCCGAAGACTGGAGGGCGACGATACAAAGTCTCATCGCCTTCGCCAACAACGACACGCCGCAGCAGCCGGCGACATCGCGGCCACGGCAAGTCGAGAAGACGAAGGCCAATGGCGACAAGACCGCCGGGGGTGCAACCATCGTGCACTCCCCGCCGCGGAAGCAGAAGACGCCTCCCTGCCGGATTAACGTCGACGACGACTCCACGACGTCGTCGGATCCGCGGGCTCGTCGGGACCAGCGCCAGGTCCTTGACGACCGGCGACAAGAAGACGCTCGAACGACGATCGAGCGCCGCCGGGAAGCCCGGCGACAATCAGATCAGCGCGCTGGAGCCACTGTTGACACGCACGAGCCCGGTGAACCAGGCGACTTGCCGTACGCGGCAGGTTGCCCTGCGTTTACCCATGAGCTGCGGCGCGTCCAGTGGCCCAGCATGAAAAATTTCAAGCCCGACGTACCGGAGAAGTACGACGGCAAGACTCACCCCTCGGAGTTCCTCAGTATATACACCATCGCGGTGCAGGCTGCCGGGGGGCGCGACGAGAAGATACTGGCGAACTACTTCCCGCTGGTGCTTAAGCCAAACGTTCGCTCTTGGCTTATGCACTTGCCGGAAGGCTCCATTTCTTCCTGGGCAGATCTGTGCCACCAATTTGTTGGCGCCTTCACAGGCGGCCACAAACCCCACGGCCAGGAGAGTGATCTCCACATCTTGGCCCAGAAGGAAGGAGAACCCCTGCGCAAGTACATCCAACGATTCAGCCGCGTGCAGCACAATATCCCCGACGTCCACCCTGCTGCGGTTATCAGCGCGTTCCACCAGAACGTGCGTAACCGCCGCATGCGTGAAGAGATGGCCATGACCAAGATACGGGATGTCAGCGAGCTCTATGCTCTAACTGACAAGTGCGCGCGCGCCGAAGAGGGGAGGAGACTCCCCGGGGAGGATGCTGGCGCAGGGGGAAGCGACAGCGAGGACGCCGCCCCGGCAAGGAAGAGCCGGAGGCGAAACAACAGAAAGAAGAAGAGCAAGGAAGTGCTGGTCGTCGAGAAGTCCGGCAAGGAGGCTCCCGCCAAGACAACACAGGCTGGCGGCTCCGGCAAGGAGCCTGCCCCTGTGGCGGCAGCCGACAAGCAGGACGACTCCGACAAGCAATATTGCAAGATTCACCGCACCAAGGGTCACGACCTTTCGAACTGCAAGCGCATCGAGTACCTCGTAGAGCAGCAGAAAGCTGAATACGAGCGGCGCGACAAGGAGAAGGCCCAAGGTGGCGGAGGAGAGCCAAGCAAGAAGCGGCCATTCAATGGCCGAGGAGGACGCCGCGGCAAGGCCAAGCAGCGGCAAGGTGACCGGCCTCCCCAGGGCCGCGACAAGGATGATGAGGAAGACGACGACGACATGGAGGAAGGTGATAACAGCGAGCAGGAGTTCCAGAAGGCCACAGAAGTCCTGTGTGTCGACGGGGGCGCCTCTCTGCATACTTCCCACCGCCAACTCAAACAGTGGGTGCGGGAAGTAAACGCAGCAGAGCCGCCCGTTGAGTCGCGCAGGCTGCTGAAGTGGTCCAGCACGCCCATCATTTTTGATCTTGAGGATCACCCTGACCGCACCACAGCGGTCGGGTGCTTGCCGATGTTGGTCTCACCAACCATCCGCAACCTCAAGGTCACCAAAATGTTGGTTGACGGCGGGGCCGGGCTGAACTTGATCTCCTCAGCTATGATCAAGAAACTCCAGATCCCAGATGGCGAGCTCGAAGAGACCGGTTCGTTCCAAGGAATAAACCCGGGGAGGAGCAAGCCCAAGGGGAAGATCACTCTGCCAGTGACCTTTGGCGGGGAGCTCAACTTCAGGACAGAGAGGATAACCTTTGATGTTGCCGATATCCCATTGCCATACAATGGGATACTTGGACGTCCTGCCCTCGCCAAGTTCATGGCAGCTTCCCACTACGCCTACAATGTACTCAAGATGCCGGGGCCGATAAGCGTCATCTCTGTCCATGGCGACAAAAAGGACGCGCTTATCTGCGCCGACAAGATATACCGGGATGCAGCAGCCGCAGCGGAGAGCAACACACTTTCCGCTGAAGCTCCCGGGGGGAAGAAGACCAAGACCAAGTCCGGCAAGTGCTCTGGGGCCCACTCCGGCAAACGCACCTCTTCGGAGTGATGCGCTGCCGTCGAGGACGTCCCATCGAGCTCCACCGGCAAGTGCAAGAAGGGGATGGCCGCTCCACCGGCAACCAAGAAGGTGTCCGCCAAGGAGGACGGCACTGGTGGTACCTTCACCATCAGTGCTATGCTTGACAGCAAATAGGAAAGCGCGCTCGTTGCCTTCCTGCGGGCGAATGTCGATGTGTTTGCCTGGCAACCATCTGACATCCCCGGCGTTCCCAGGAAGGTAATTGAGCACAAGCTTGCTGTTTGTCCTCATGCGCGGCCCGTCAAGCAGAAGGTCAGGAAGCAAGCCGTGGAGCGCCAAGAATTTATTGCCGAAGAGATCAAGAAACTAGAAGCGGCAGGCCTGGTTAGAGGCGTGATCCATCCCACGTGGTTAGCAAATCCAGTTGTCGTGCGTAAGGCCAACGGGAAGTGGAGACTGTGTATAGACTTCACCGATGTGAATAAAGCATGTCCCAAGGATCCATTTCCCTTGCCGCGCATTGACCAGATTGTTGACTCCACCGCCGGATGTGAGCTGCTTTCCTTCCTTGACGCATATTCAGGTTACCACCAGATTTTCAAGGACAAGGAAGATGAAGAGAAGACTTCATTTATCACTCCATGCGGCACATATTGCTTCATACGCATGCCCTTTGGATTGAAGAATGCAGGCTCAACATTTGCAAGGGTGGTGCACACTGCTTTTGAGCCACAGATCCACAGAAATGTAGAAGCCTACATGGATGACATAGTGGTGAAGAGCAAGAGCAAAGATACCCTGATCCAAGATTTGGAAGAGACGTTTGAGAACTTGCGCAAGATCCAGCTTAAGTTGAACCCCGAGAAGTGCGTCTTTGGAGTCCCCTCCGGCAAGCTTCTCGGGTTCTTTGTGTCCCAGAGGGGGATTGAAGCCAATCCCGATAAGATAAAAGCCATCGAGCAGATCGAAGCCCCTAAGCGCGTCAAGGACGTAAGGAGACTTGCAGGTTGTGTAGCTGCCCTCAGTAGGTTCATTTCAAAGTCTGCAGAACGCGCCCTGCCTTTCTTCAAAATTTTGAAGAAGGTAGGTCCTATGAAATGGACTCCGGAAGCGGAGGCAGCGCTGCAAGACTTGAAAGGGTACCTATCCTCCACTCCAATACTTGTCGCACCTAGGCCACAAGAGAAGTTGCTGCTATACTTAGCAGCAACCAATCAAGTGGTTAGTGCTGCGTTAGTAGCGGAGAGGGAGGCCGACGAGGAATCTACACCACCGGCAAGCGAATCCAGCGACAAGCAGGGGGCTGCTCCGACAAGCTCTGGCCCCGACAAGGACAACTCTGCGCAGGAACAAGGAGAAGTGCGGAAGAAGATGGTGCAGCGCCCAGTATATTTTGTGAGTTCCCTCTTGCAGGGGGCTAGATCGAGATACTCTGGGGTGCAGAAGTTGCTCTTCGGCCTCCTCATGGCCTCGAGAAAGCTGCGCCATTACTTCCAAGCACATGAGATAACAGTGGTCACTCGCTTTCCGTTGAAGAGGATATTGCAGAATCCAGAAGCAACAGGCAGGATCGTCGAGTGGGCACTGGAGCTGTCAAGCTTTGGTCTCAAGTTTGAGAGTACTTCAACTATCCAGAGCCGAGCTTTGGCAGAATTCATAGCTGAATGGACCCCAACGCCCGATGAAGAAGTTTCAGAGACAAGCGTTCTCGTACAAGAAGCGACAAGTGAATGGGTAATGTACTTTGATGGTGCCTTCTCGCTGCAAGGCGCCGGTGCTGGCGTGGTACTCATAGCGCCCACCGGAGAGCACCTCAAGTATGTTATCCAGATGCACTTTCCCAGGGAGCAAGCGACAAACAATACTGCTGAGTACGAAGGCTTGCTTGCCGGCCTCAGGATTGCGGCCGAACTTGGGATCAAGAAGCTGATTGTGCGGGGAGATTCTCAATTGGTGGTCCGACAAGTTAACAAGAGTTACCAGAGCCCTTTGATGGAAGCCTATGTCGATGAAGTGAGGAAGCTTGAAGAACACTTTGAAGGTCTGCAAATGGAGCACGTTCCGAGAGCTCAGAATGATATCGCAGATGGCCTTTCAAAGTGTGCTGTGATGAAGTTACCTGTGGAACCAGGGACCTTCCTGCTCAAGCTGACTCAGCCATCCGTTACACCATCAATTGGGCAGCCCAAGAAGAGAAAGTTGGTCTCCGGCGACTACTTGCCGGCGGATCTTCCCGAGGCCGCCGCCAAGGTCCCCAAGATCAACGATCAGAACGCTGAGGAACAGTTTGCTCCTGCAGATCTAAGGGTCTGTACAGTTGAAGCAAGCATTCCCGACAAGCCTTGCCCCGGCAGGCTTGCCGGGTGACCATCAGCTCCGGCAGAACCGGAGGTTCTTGCCGTAGAAGCTGAGGTTCCCGCAGCGGCCCTCATGCCTTTAGTCCTTGCTGCTGAGCCTCGGGCTCCAGCATGGGCACACCAAATCGTCCGTTTTCTGCAAACTGGAGAACTTCCCGATGACCCAGAAGAGATAGAGAAGATTACAAGGCAATCAAGTATGTACCAGTTCGTTGACAACGAACTGTACAGAAGAAGACTCAATGGTGTCAGGTTGAAGTGCATTTCCAGAGAGGATGGACAGAAGCTGTTGGCAGAAATACATGGAGGCATATGTGGCCACCACATTGGCGCAAGGGCACTTGCCGGGAAGGCGTTCCGGCAAGGGTTCTTTTGGCAAGAAGCCCTCCAAGATGCAACTGCACAAGTAACCAAGTGTGAAGCGTGCCAGTTCCATGCCAAACAAATTCATCAACCAGCTCAAGCTCTCCAGACGATCCCTTTGTCCTGGCCCTTCTCGGTCTGGGGGCTCGATATCCTCGGCCCCTTCCCCCGTGCTGTCGGGGGCTTTGAGTACTTGTACGTTACGATCGACAAGTTCACAAAGTGGCCAGAAGTGGAACCGGTGAGAAAGGTGACAGCACAGTCAGCAGTCAGGTTCTTCAGGTCGATTGTTTGCCGTTTCGGGATCCCTAACAGGATCATCACCGACAACGGCACACAGTTCACTAGTCGCACCTTCATGCAGTACGTCCAAGACCTTGGCGCCAAGGTCTGTTTCGCTTCTGTTGCCCACCCGAGGAGCAATGGTCAAGCGGAGAGGGCTAATGCTGAAGTGCTGCGCGGGCTCAAGACAAGGACCTTTGATAGGCTGCGCAAGTGCGGAAGAAACTGGATAGAGGAGTTGCCGGCGGCTCTTTGGTCAATCAGAACGACACCAAGTCGAGCCACCGGACAGACACCCTTTGCCCTTGTCTATGGGGCAGAGGCAGTTCTCCCCACGGAACTTGTATACGGATCTCCTCGAGTGCTCGCTTATGATGAGCTCGAGCAAGAGCAACTGCGACAAGATGATGCATTGCTCCTCGAGGAGGAACGTCTCCAGGCTGCTGTACGAGCTGCTCGATACCAGCAAGCCTTGCGCCGCTATCATAGCCGCAAGGTTAAGGCCAGGAGTCTCGAGGAAGGCGACCTTGTTCTTCGGCGTGTTCAATCCGCCAAGAATTCCAACAAGTTGACGCCGAAGTGGGAAGGCCCTTATCGGGTGAGACAAGTCACAAGGCCCGGCGCTGTCCGCCTTGAGACCGAAGAAGGCTTACCGGTGAGCAACTCCTGGAACATAGAGCATCTTCGAAAGTTTCACCCATAAGGCGCGGTTGCCGTGATCCGCTCCGGCAACCACTTTTTGTACGAGTCTTGCCGCTGTTGCATGTAATCCTTTGTACAAAGCCGGGCGCAGATCCCGTGCATCAGTAAAGCTTTTGTATTTTGCACTATTTGCCTTTTCCATGCTTTTCTATGTTATTTGCATGCATTGTTTGGCATCTTGTGCAAGGCACATATCCGGTAAGCATTAGCACGCCGAGAGACCCTATACTTGTTTTCCCTCTTCTTTCTCTTTCCCTCTTAAGCAGAAGGAATGTTCCTCGCGCACAAGTTTGCCGGGGGGGAAGGAGATGGAGGATGAACCAAGTGCTGTTCAAGAAAGAGGAGTCTTGTCGGGGAACAAGCAACATATGAAAGCTAAGTTACCAGAATTTGAGCAGTTCAAATTTTTAAATTTTAGTTATCTTCCTTGAACAACCACACTTTGTATGGAAAACCTGTGCGCGGAGGAACCTACCCGTGGCTAGCCGCACCCTTACTTTGTTTTCGAGTACGCTCAATGACTTAAGTGAGCTGCGACAAGTGTCGCGCCCTTGCTTCATTTTCGAGTTCGCTCAGCAAGCTAAGTGTGTTGCGACTAGCTGCAGCAAGGTTACTTGCCGGTAAGGCCCTTTGCCAGCAGGCTGCTCAGAGTCCAGCACTCAGCGCTCGCGGCAAGGGCCTCTTGCCGGCAAGTCCCCTAGAAGCGTAGGGTTAAAAGCATACAAAGTAAAGGACCGAAGCAAGGGAGATAACATTGCACTGGTTGCTCAAAATAAGATAATATATTACAGAGATGACTTGTCGCAATGACTAATAGGTTCATGTTCATGACACACTTTGCAGCAGCAAAGGAGATAAAAAGAAGGAGGTCTAATCTACGCGGTCGCCTTCGCTCCTGGAGATTTTGTTCACCTTGGCAATGATGTGGGCGACCTGCGCCTTCAGTGCCTCCTGATCTGCATCGGCCGGCAAGCTGCGGAGGACGTTGACGAGATTAATACCAGGGTTGCGGTAGACAATCTTTGTCAAGACGCGCTCCAAGGTTCCCGCGCAGAGCTGGCGCGACTCCTCGGCCAGCTGCGCGGGGAGCTTCTCCTGCAGCCGTGCAAGCGCCGGCGCGATCCCTCTGAAGAAAAGGCTTAACCTGGCGCTGTGGGGGAGGGTCTCGTCCGGAGAATACACAAGGTGCTCCGCCCTCATCGCCATCAGCTCCTTGTCGATCTTGGCAGCAGAATCGACCAGCTCCTCCGTCCATTGCTCCACCGCCTGGTTGAAGAGGTTTGCGGAGGTGGCAGTGCTCTCCACTAGCTCCCGCTCCTTGCGGAGCTCCTCCTTCAGTTTGGTCTCGCGGTCCCGGGCGGCGTCGAGTGAATCTCTCAATGTGGAAACCTTCAACTCCAGATCAGCAATTGAGTCTTTGGCGGCTTTGAGCTCATCGCCCTGCTTGGAGAGGCGTACCTGGAGTTCTGAGTTGGTATGGGCGTCTTTCTCGCGCTCTATGTTGAGCGCGGTGACCCTCTCCGTGCTCGCCTTCAGGTACTCCTCCAGCTGCGCCACCTTAGCTTCAAGGTCCTTCTTGGCGGTCTCCGCAGTGGCCGCGGCGGCTTTCGCTTCCTTCAACTCTCCGCCAAGGGCCTGCTCCCGGGCGGTAAGGTCGTCCTCGTGAGCATCGAGGTCGACCTTCCGCTGGTTGAGCGCTCCTTCTCGCTGGGACAACGCTTCACCGACCAGTCGCTGTTGCTCCTCGGCCTCAGCCTTCTCCAGGAGGAACTCCTGCTGCTCTCCGGCAAGCCTCTCACGCTCCTCCACCAAGTCGCGGAGAGCCGCCTGGTTGGCGGCACGGAGCTCGGCGGCGCGTTTCTCCAAATCTGCTCCAGCCTTGGCGGTGAGGGCTTCTCGCGACTCCAGTTTCGCCTGCCTGGCCCGGTAAAGGGCCAGGAGCTGGCGGAGAAGTTTCTCCTCTTCGGGCTCATCGCTCCCGCCAGGCACCTCGATAATCTTCAGCCCCGCGGAGGCGAGGACCTCTCCATCAAAGGTCTCTCCCTCCACGGGGGGTCGCGACGAAGACCCCCACGGCACTTGTATGAAGACGCCATTGGGGGCCTCAAGATAGAAGCCGGGCTGCTCCTTATCGGCGGAGGGGTCGGCGGCCGGTGCAGCGCTCGACGCTCCTGCTGCCTCCGGGCCGGCAGTGTGGTCGCCATCCCCCTCCCCGGCCGCGGCGTTTGCGGTTGGAGCAGTCTCCTCGGCGGCAGGCTCGCCGGCTCCTGCCATGTCTTCAACGACAGGGGCGTTGCCGCCGTCGCCTTGCGCGCCCTCCTCGCCGATGACCTCGGTCTCCATCCGGTCCGGCGCGGGAGGATCTAGCAGAAGAAGAAAAGAAGCTATCAAGCAAATATCCAAAAAGACAAATCCAAGAAGATAAAGCTGCAAAATTTACCTTCGCGGACGTCTTCGACGACTGGCTCCCTCGCCGGGGAGCCCTCCCTTGGCGGGGTGGCTGCCCTCGTCGGGCTGCTCGCTCTTGGCGGGGAGCCCACCCTTGGCGGGGTGTCCGTCCTTGTCGGAACGTTCTCCCTCGCCGGGGAGTCTACCCTTGGCGGGGAGGGCGGAACCGGTGGCTCGCCGGAGGCAGTCTCCGGGCGCTCCTGCAGCTGCGGCTCCATTTCTGCACAAGACAAACAAGACAACAAAACGTTAGTACCAAGCTAAAACCTCAAGCGCGCCCGACAAGTAGGAAGTTCAAGACCAGACTTACGCTGGGGGCTGCGCTGGGGACTGCTCCTCGGAGCAGCGGTTGGGTCCGGCAAGTCCGTCGCCGGCGCGTCCCCTGTCGCCGCGACGGGCGAATCGTCGTCGACCTCGACCACAGGGATCTTGGCCCGCTTCACCGCCCGCTGGGCCAGGGACCTGAAAACAAAAACAAGATCAGAATCATCAACGAAAGAATCAAGACAGAATTGAAGAAGCTACAAAATACAAGTGCTTACTCCTCTTCCTCGTCGTCGTCGTCGCTCAGGGCGGAGAAGTCGAACTCCACCTGAGGCGCTCCCGCGCGAGGAGCAGGAGGAGAAGGCTCCCTCGGGCGCTTGGCGGTCTCCGGGGCTGGGGGCTGCGAAGACCCAGCCTCCGTTGGCACCGAGGCCCGGGGAGCAGGCGGAGCAGCCGCTCCACTCTGAGAGGATCCCCCTCCGCTAGGTGCTGGTGTGCGGGGCGTCTCCGTTGCGGCTGGCGCACGGGGCGCTTCCGCCGCGGCTGGTGCGTTGGGCGTCTCCGTCGCGCCTTGGCTCGCTCTGGTGGCCCGCGCCGCCCGACGAGCAGGCTGCTGTCGGGGCGCCTGCGTCCTCGTTGTTGTAGGCGCTCTGCGGAGGCGCTTCCCCGGCGCTTGCTTGGGACTTGCCGGAGGTGGGGAGTTCTCCGACGACGAGGAGGCGTCGTCGTCGAGCCCTAGAGACTCGCCGGTGTCTTCATCGGCCTCGACGTCTTCCTCCTCCTCCTCAGCGGGCCCGCTGGGTCCGGCATCCTGCTCTGCGGCCCCGCTCCCTCCGGTGGCTCTGCTCCCTCCGGCACCTCTGCTTCCTCCGGCAACTTCACCTCTTGCAGCGGCTTCACTCACGATCCCGAGGATCCCAGCATACCTCAGGGAAGGAACCCCGGCGAGCTCGTCGGGCGGAAGCTTGAGCAGTCTGCGGATCTCTGCCTCTTCGGCTTGGCACGACGCGTCCTCAGCATCTGCCTCGTCGACAGTGAATCCGAAGTCTCCTGCCGCTGCAGCTGCGGCGGCCTCTTCCATCCGGGAAGCAATATAAGCTAAATCCCGCTCCGTGGTGTCCCGAGTGAGACCCTTGTTCTCCTCGGAGTTCTTGGGCACCTCGACCAGATTATCAAAGAAGCTCATAATTGCATCCGGCGTGGGCACTATCCAGGTGGGGTCGACGCCATGAGAGTCACACGCGGGCATCATCGCGCGCAAGGCGTCCCGGGCAGTGCTGTTACATAGTGGCACCACTCCCCGGGGAGGTCTAAACCACTCCGGATGGGCCGGGTCGTGCTTGAAAAGCTCCCGGACCATCCCCTTCAGCTCCAACGCCGTGAAGTTGTAATTCAATCCCGGGCGCAGCCTCATAATATCCGCCGCATTGCCGAACTCCCATGCTGGCCTTTTCCTCTCCTGTAAAGGGGCAATGCGGCGGCGGAGGAAATCTGCCCCTACCTCTCCGATGGTCAACTTGGCTACCCGGAGACGAAGTATCCTAACGAGGGCGACATTGAGCTTGACATCATCCGGGGCCAACTCGCTCCAGTCCCTGCCGCGCACTATGGCTGTTGTGCGCGGCGCAGTGAAAGACTCCGGATGGTCCTCCACTATCCAACACCAATCTGCGCGCCACTCTTCCCACTTGCCGCGGAGTTCTCCTTTCAGATATGATTCCTTCTTTTTCAAGCGGAAGATCCAGGAGATACCCCCGGAGAGGGGAGCGCCGGCCTCTACTCTAGGCATGAAGAAATGCCGAAAGAGTGCTACGTTTGGATAGATCCCTATGTAGTTTTCGCACAGATGTGCGAAAACCGCCATCGTAAGGATGGCGTCGGGGGTGAAGTCTAAGAGATGGAGGTTGTACGTGTTCATGATGTCACAGAAAAATTCCGAGAATGGAGGACACAAGCCGCAGTGGAAGAAGACAGTGAAGAAGAAATACCCACCGGGAAGCAGATCTTTGGCGCCGGCGGGGTAGACTCTGGTCCGGGGATGAACCTTGGTCTCCTTGGCCCAGAAGTGGTAGTACTTGTTCCAGAGCTCCCTCGCACCGAGCCTTGGCGCGAAGACCACATTCCTCTTCCGCAAGAGAGCAAGCTTCGCCGCCTGCTCGGATTTCTCCCTCTTGGCCTTCTCCGCCTTCGCCTTCTCGGTCTTCGGGGCCATGGCGGAGGCGGCGGGGGAAGGGGCGAGGAGTTCGGCGGCGCCGCAGATGCGGAAGACGGTGGAGGAGGTGTGGAGGCGGAGCGCAGCGGGGGATTTCTGGAGGTTGAAGAAGCAATGAAAGCGCAGGAGGGAAACTGCCCCTGCTTCCTCTGCTTTTAAGGGGGGAGTGGGGGACGCTCCGCATTTCCCATTAAAGAACGTGGCCACGATCTCTCCCACGACGCCGCAATCGACGCGTGCCGTTAGGGAGGGACGCGGCGGATGCGGAAAGGGAATCTACGGCTCGCCGTGGGCCGCGCGTGCCCGTGCACTGTTCTGGGCCTGGCCCAACAGCGCTCGGCACCGTGTGTGGCCCAGGCCCGGGGGCTCCTGTCGGTGTACTAAGATAGGGGTACCTTAGTACCCCAACTTGTGCACAGGCAGTAGCAGCTTCCCGCGGCAGGGTCTACCACGTGCTTGCCGGAAACCTTTCCGGTCTTTATTAAGCCATTCAAAAACAAAGTATACAAGTCAGAAGACCAAGACCCCGGCAAGTGGAGCTTGCCGGGAAGGCCGTCCTAGGCTCAAGATTATCACATTAACGCAAGACCTTGGCAAGAGGAGCTTGCTAGGAAGACCAGAAGACTGCATCTCAGAAGACACGCCTTGGCGCAGCATGCGCCTCGGCAGGGCCGGGGGAGCGACAAGCTTCCGGGCCCGGCAAGATCAAGACCCCGGCAAGGTACTTGCCGGGGGGAAGCCCGCACTATGTGCCCACGCTCCAGCTCATCGGCCCACGCGTCGCCCTGGGGCCCTTCCAGAGACGCGTGGCGGATGGCTGTGCAGCCTGGGGGACACGGTGGCACTCCACGGTGACGAGGCTACCGCCGTGGCGAACGGAGACGCACGGGCGGGCGCTTTTGGGGTCGACGGCGACGGGCATTTAATGCTCTTGTCCCCCACTGTCAAAGTAGGTGATGACCACTGTTCATCCACTGTTCACGCACTGTTCCCGCACTATTACAACTACCACCAAAGTTACATTTTTACCCTTCTTCTACGTTGACACCTGTCGGTGACCCCTTGAGCTATAAAAGGAGGCCCATGCACAACGTAGAAAGGGTTCGGAACCTTGATAGCTCTTTTGCTCGGTGTAGCTAGTCCTTCAAGCTCCCGAGCTCACAAACTCAATACAAACCAAGCAGGAGTAGGGTTTTACGCGTCCGCGCGGCCCGAACCTGGGTAAACTGCCCGCGTGTGCTCTTCGATCCGCTCTTTGTGCTCCCTCCGCTCCCTTACCGCAACGTACAAGGGGCTCCGGTCCCATAGGTGTTCGTGGTGGACAGTTTCCCCCGACAGGCTTATACCTTTAAGTTGTGCCTTGACACGTAGGAGGTATAGTCCCATCCTGGGCATTACATAAGAGCCCGAAATGCGGTTGTGCCCCAATCACGTTAGTGTCACGTGATCGGGATAGAATCGCATCTTGGGCCTGACAAGTTGGTATCAGAGCCTCGACCGACCATAGGAGCCCCCCTGATTGATCGTAGTTTGTCCGTTGTTGAGTCTAGCAAAAACTTTTTCGGAGTCTAGTTATATCGGAGAGTAGGAATTCTTTTTACTTCCCTGCCCCTTCGTCGCTCTGGTGAGGAATCTTGACGTAGGTGTTTTGAATTACCCCTCTTCCCCTTCAATTTTTTTAGGATCTCGTGGTTAGTTTTCGTTTGTTGCGTCGTTAGTTCTTTCATCTGGTGCATCTCTCGTCAAGTGGATTCGACCTCTTCTTATTTGAAAGATCAACTTCAGTTCTTTTCAACCGATGTTGTTTTCCCGTTCGTTGTGGTCTTTCTTTTTCCCACCCACCCACCCTTTTCTTCTCGGAGCCGGAGTTCTTAATCGAGTACCCGTCCTACTCGTGTGAATCCTTTGCATTCTTTCCTCAGTTATTCCAATTGGTGAATTCTCGTCTAGTTCGTCATCATTCATCTCCTTTATTCTCCGACAAATTCTCCTATTGTTTGATATTCTTCATCTCTTTTCTTCTCCGGTGGTTCCAATTCTATTAGTATCTGGTGTTCTTCATATTCTTTTCCCTCTTCTCAAATGTTTCCAATTGCTCGTTCGTCTCTAGCCATTTTATTATTCCGGAGTTCCGAAGATATATCAAGAGATTCGTCTATCTTCCAATTAATTCGAGGTTGTCACCTCATTCGAGTTTTCAATCATTCCAGTGCATCATCTCCTTTCAATCCTTTTCAACAATGGTTTTCTTTCAGTGGGCTCATAACCCACATGTCTTTTCCCAGGATCTTACCTGACTCTCCAAATATTTCCCGGAGTGTTTCGAAATTCTTTTCAAGTGTGACGTAAGTATGGATTCCATCAGTCATATGCCTTCTCCGAGATCATTTGCAATTCTTTGTTGGTTCAACCTTTCTTCTTTCATTCTTCCGGAGTATTTCATGAATTCTTTCTCATGGTGTTCCTCCGAAGGTCATCATTTCAGAAGATTTCTTCATTCTCAGTTTTCAACTTCGTCCTCCAAATATTCTTCGTTGATGCCACTTCGTTCGTCTCACATTCTTCTGGTGCTTGTTCAAGTATTCTTTTATCAGTTCACGATTTCTTTGTTCTCGTCATTCTAATTCCAAGTGCTTTATTCTTCCCGGAGATTCATTCTCTTGTATTCACTCAATTTTATTCCTTACGGTGGTCATTCTCTTTCTTCACTCGATTTTAATTCTTCCCGGTGGTTTGTTCTTTCCTTCAGTCAGCTTCAATTCTTTATGGTGGTTCGCATCAAGAGATCTTTTCCGATGTTATCATATCAATCCATTCATTTTATTCCAATCCTTCCGGTGTTTCATGAAGATTTTTCGCAAGTTCGCGATATATCCCTCGTTAATCTTTTTCAACGAGAATAAGGATATGCGAATCCATTGCTTCTCATCAATTTAATTGGTGGAGGATAAGCATAACATAATTCTGATTCTTTTCGTCGAGTTGATTAATCCCTTCCTTCGGAATTTGTTCTTAATGAATAAATTCTAGTCCCATGTTCTTTCATATTTTCATTTCCGGAGTGCAAAGTTTCCTCGCCTTCTCGTCGGAACCCCGACTAATCATCACAAGGCTTTATTCTTATTCTTGAATCCTTCACTTCTATATCATCATCCTTTCATTTTACCAGAGTTCTTCATGGTGGTTCTCCATCATTTAATTCATTCTTCAAATGTTCAGCTAATTCTTCTGGAGCAGCTCAAACTTTATTCTTTTCGTATACCGAGATGCAAATAATTCTCCGTATTCTTTTGAAGTGGAGTTTTGTAATTCGTCATCCTCAGCTAGTCAATCTTTGGTTGCGGCATAATTCACCTCAAGTGTGAGACAGTTTTAAATAAGTTCACAACAAGCTCATTCTTTTGTTGTTGATTTTCTCAACAACTCCGTTCAAGCCTTTTTGTGAAGATGCTCTTTCGAATTCTTCCGTGGTGGAAATTGTCATCTTCTTCTCCATTCTTTTCATTTCACTCTATTTAAATTATTCGGGAGGCATTTTCTTGTTTAACTCATCATGGATCGTTCCATATTCTCAAGTTCTTGTTCCATTCCATTTTGGTCAACCGGTGTGCTATTTCTTTCAGTTTTAGCACCCGAATTACAACCGGTGTGCTATTTCTTTCAGTTTTAGCACCCATATTCTCAAGTGCTGCCCGAATTACTTCGTTCAAATTCCTTTCAATCTTTTATTAATCGGAGTGGTTTCAAATTCATTCTTATTCCATCAACCCGTGCTTCATATCCTTCAACCTTTTGGGTTCTCGTCGTATTCCTTCTTCCTCTTGTCTAACAAAGTCTTGCAACTTCGTTCATCTCCGTTGTACCCTTCTTTCAAATTGTTCAACCTCCCAAGGTTCTTTGGTTTCACTATTTTGTCCTCGATGAACTTTGTCCTTCCTTTTTCCCTTTCGTCTAGTTCCTAAGATCTCGGGACGAGATCTCTTGTTAGTAGGGGAGTGTTGTGACACCCCGAGACCGGTGCGCCAGGTGTAAGCCACTTATTTCATCGTTGTTGCCATGTCATTTGCTTGTGTGTGCATCTTTGCCTTGTCATCATGTGTGTTGCATCAGCATGTTTTCAAACTTGCATCCGCCCGAGTCCCCTCGTCATTTCCGTTGTCCGTTCTGAGCCCAGACACACTCGCACGCGCCCACGGCACCTCCGAATATTTATTTTATAAGTGGCCGGGAAATGTTCTCGGAATGGGTTGAAACTTGGCGTGTGGTCTTATTATAGTGTAGGTAGACCACCTGTCAAATTTTGTCGCATTCGGAGTTCGTTTGATAGCCCAACCGTTAAACCTATAGCGGCATTATAGCCGGATAAACGTCGGACGTTTCGGTGTTTCGAAACTGCTGCCGGGTTGCTTCTTCTCTCTCTTCTCGGTTTAACCACGCAGTTGTCCGCGACCGCCTAACATCTCTGCACAGCGCACAGACCCCATCACGCGCGTCCGAAACTGACGAGAACCCGACCCGGGTTTTCGTTACCGATGGGTCCGGATCATCACCAAACATCCCTAAAATATCATCGGTTCTTTATTTGGACTCCCTAACCTAATTATCTCGACCGCCCGATCTAAATCGGAGGGACTTAACCTAGTCCTATTTACCTATATATAGCCCACCTAGTCTATTTCTAAACCAAACCCTAAATTCTAGGCAGTTTGTCCCCCCTAGCTGCCGCCACTCCTGTCAATTCCCCACCTCGGGATCCACTCCCGATCCAAATCCCCCTCGCCCGATCTCCCTCAATCCCCGCATCAGTCCAACCATCGAGCGCCCCGGCCACCTCCTTCCTCGGGCCTTGGCCAGATCCAGCGCACCTGGGCTCCTCCCGAACCAGAGAAGCCCACGGCCAGGGCTTGAACCTCCTCGCCCTCTGCTTCGTCTGCTCACCGCGCCACTGTCCATCGCCCGAGGCCTCCTCCTCGACCTCACCAGGCCAGAGCCACCGCCCTCTCTCTTCTCCTCATTCCTCCGTCCTCCCTCTCTCTCTCTAAGGTCTCTCTCTCCCTGCAGTCTCGCCGCCGCCGTCGGTCATGGGCGCCGCCGCCTCCAGCTTCGGCCTCACCTTCGGATCCTCCTCGTTCCGGCCGGGAACGGGACTCCGGCGACCTTCCGCACCCAGATCCAGCCTTGTCCCTGGCTCCATGTCACCGCTCCTTCCCCGCCGTGGATCCCGCGCCGCGTTGTCGTTCTTTGCCCCTAGCTGCCGCCGTCCTGCTTCCCGACGGGTTCGAGCGGGAGGTCAACGACCGCGCCCGGGTCCGCCTTGACCTGATCCAGCAAGCGAGCGACGTGGCCTCGCCTGGGCTTCTTCCCCTGCATCGCCCGAACCGCACGAGGCCAGCGCCAGCGCCAGCGCGTGCTGGGCCCGCGCCTCCATCGCCTGGGCCATGGCTCAGCTATGCACGTCGGCCCAGTGCCCCCTTCCGGCCTAGCTGCTACCTCTCCACCAAACGGGCATGGCCCATGGTGAGGCCACCTTCAGCGCCCTCCTTTGTTTTTTCCTTTCTGTTGGGCCAGATCTAGTTCAGCCCGTGTAATGTTTTTTTTTCTGTTCTGGGAATTTAGCTAATTTCCAGAGACTGCCTGTTTTATAGAAAAACCCCTAGACTTCATGCATATAATAACTTCACATCTGTGCATCACATGTAAAAACTTTATATATGAAAAATGCTTAGAATGTTGTGTAGATTATTAATATGTCACTTTCATTCATGTTAAAAATGTTTATATTGCTGTTTAACTAAGTTTGCTTAAATAACATACTAAAATGATTTAATTCATAACTAAATAACCGCAGCTCCAAATTTAATAAACTTTATATGTAAATGGGGTGGAAAAATGTGTAGAATAACATGGTGCACTTTGTTTTGCTGTTCAACGACATTAAAATGTGGTAATAGGAAGAATAGTACCAAATTCATAAATATGCACATGAGGAGTTTCCGGAATTGTTGTTGTTATTTCCGGCCTCATTTAAAATGACTAAATAGGTAGTTTTTTTTTTTTGCTTCACCTCTTGCCATGTTAATAAACATTTAACCTTGCCTTGTAAATAAACGAGAGTCAACTAAATAAATAACTGTGGTGCTTCGTCAATATGCAACTCGTTGCATATTGAGCTCCACTTAACTTGTAGTATTGTTTGTGCACCTTGCCATGCCATGCATAATTAAACCGAACATGCATCATACTTGGGCGTGCATCGTATGCCATGTTTATGCTTGTGTGTTTACCGTGTTGTTTGCTTCTTTCCGGTATGCTTCTCTTGTTAGCTTCGGGTTCGTTCCGGAGTTGTGAGGATCCGTTCGACTACTTCATGGACCCGTTCTTCTTCCTTGCGGAATCCCAGGCAAGATGACCATCCCCTTGGATACCTTTACTATCATTGCCATGCTAGAAGTCTCGATGCTATCGTTATATGTCGCGCTACCTATCTTTTGTTGTCAGCCTCTCCTTGTTGCCATGAAACCTCTAACCTTTGACACCTTCCCAGCAAACCGTTGTTTGGCTATGTTACCCGCTTGCTCAGCCCCTCTTATAGCGTTGTTAGTTGCAGGTGAAGATGAAGATTGTTCCATGTTGGAACTTGTTGTTTTGGGAATATCACAATATATCTTATATATCTTAACACACATATATACTTGGCAATGGGTGGAAGGCTACCGAAGACACGCGAGGAGGTCTTGCTAAACTTGTCTAATGGTAGCCGACACCCTGATGGTAGTCGCGCGCATCTCGTCTCAGGCCACGTCCGGATGAGCACTACGTACAGCAACCGAAGACCCCAGATAACTGGGTGGCACCGCAAGTGGCTCTAGTTTGGGACCAACACCATCAGCACTGGCCCCCCTTGTTATGTAGAATTAAGAACCCGGGGACATGACCCCCTATGCAATTAATTAATTAATTAAGTTGTTATTATGAGGCAAATTAAATCCAATGTTGGGCCTTGCTGGAGGAGTTTTATTCAAAGACGAATTGTCAAGGGGTCCCCATATACCCAACCGTGTAAGGAACGCAAAATCAAGGAACATAACGCTGGTTTATCGGCTCCTAAGGCGGCATGAGTGGAACAAAACACCGAGCAAAAGGCCAAGCCTTCCACTCATTCCCAAGTATATATGTGTGTTAAGATATATAAGATATATTGTGATATTCCCAAAACAACAAGTTCCAACATGGAACAATCTTCATCTTCACCTGCAACTAACAATGCTATAAGAGGGGCTGAGCAAGCGGGTAACATAGCCAAACAATGGTTTGCTGGGAAGGTGTCAAAGGTTAGAGGTTTCATGGCAACAAGGAGAGGCTGACAACAAAAGATAGGTAGCGCGACATATAACGATAGCATCGAGACTTCTAGCATGGCAATGATAGTAAAGGTATCCAAGGGGATGGTCATCTTGCATGGGATTCCGTAAGGAAGAAGAATGGGTCCATGAAGTAGTCGAACGGATCCTCACAACTCCGGAACGAACCCGAAGCTAACAAGAGAAGCATACCGGAAAGAAGCAAACAACACGGTAAACACACAAGCATAAACATGGCATATGATGCACGCCCAAGTATGATGCATGTCCGGTTTAATTATGCATGGCATGGCAAGGTGCACAAACAATACTACAAGTTAAGTAGAGCTCAATATGCAATGAGTTGCATATTGACGAAGCACCACAGTTATTTATTTAGTTGACTCTCATTTATTTATAAGGCAAGGTTAAATGTTTGTTAACATGGCAAGAGGTGAAGCAAAAAAACTACCTATTTGGTCATTTTTAATGAGGCCGGAAATAACAACAACAATTCCGGAAACTCCTCATGTGCATATTTATGAATTTGGTACTTTTCTGCCTATTACCACATTTTAATGTTGTTGAACAGCAAAACAAAGTACACCATGTTATTCTACACATTTTTCCACCCCATTTACATATAAAGTTTATTAAATTTGGAGCTACGGTTATTTAGTTATGAATTAAATCATTTTAGCATGTTATTTAAGCAAACTTATGCAAACAACAATATAAACATTTTAAACATGAACGAAAGTGACATATTAATAATCTACACAACATTCTGAGCATTTTTCATGTATAAAGTTTTTACATGTGATGCACAGATGTGAAGTTATTATATGCATGAAGTCTAGGTTTTTTTTGTAAAACAGGCAGTCTTTGGAAATTAGCTAAATTCCCATAACAGAAAAAAACATCACACGGGCTGAACTGGATCTGGCCCAACAGAAAGGAAAAAAACAAAGGAGGGCGCTGGAGGTGGCCTCACCATGGGCCAGGCCCGTTTGGTGGAGACGTAGCAGCTAGGCCGGAAGGGGGCACTGGGCCAGCGTGCGTAGCTCGGCCATGGCCCAGGCGATGGAGGCGCTGGCCCAGCATGCGCTGGCGCTGGCGTTGGCGCTGGCCTCGTGCGGTTCGGGCGATGCAGGGGAAGAATCCCAGGCGAGGCCACGTCGCTCGCTTGCTGGATCGGGTCAAGGCGGACCCGCGCGCGGTCGTTGACCTCCCGCTCGAACCCGTCGGGAAGCAGGACGGCGGCAGCTGGGGGCGAATAACGGCAACGCGGCACGGGATCCACGGCGGGGAAGGAGCGACGACATGGAGCCAGGGACGAGGCTGGATCTTGGTGCGGAAGGTCGTCGGAGTCCCGTTCCCGGCCGGAATGAGGAGGATCCGGAGGTGAGGCCGAAGCTGGAGGCGGCGGCGCCCATGACCGACGGCGGCGGCAAAACTGCAGGGAGAGAGAGACCTTAGAGAGAGAGGGAGGCCGGAGGAAGGAGGAGAAGAGAGAGGGCGGTGGCTCTGGCCTGGTGAGGTCGAGGAGGAGGCCTCGGGCGATGGACAGTGGCGCGGTGAGCAGACAAAGCAGAGCGAGGAGGTTCAAGCCCTGGCCATGGGCTTCTCTGGTTCGGGAGGAGCTCAGGTGCGCTGGATCTGGCAAGGGCCCGAGGAAGGAGGTGGCCGGGGCGCTCGATGGTTGGATCGACGAGGGGATCGAGGGAGATCGGGCGAGGGGGATTTGGATCGAGAGTGGATCCCGAGGTGGGGAATTGACAGGAGTGGCGGCAGCTAGGGGGGACAAACTGCCTAGAATTTAGGGTTTGGTTTAGAAATAGACTAGCTGGGCTATATATAGGTAAATAGGACTAGGTTAAGTCCCTCCGATTTAGATCGGACGGTCGAGATGATTAGGTTAGGGAGTCCAAATAAAGAACCGATGATATTTTAGGGATGTTTGGTGATGATCCGGACCCATCGGTAACGAAAACCCGGGTCGGGTTCTGGGCAGTTTCGGACGCGCGTGATGGGGTATGTGCGCTGTGCAGAGATGTTAGGTGGTCGCAGACAACTGCGTGGTTGAACCGAGAAGAGAGAGAAGAAGCAACCCGGCAGCAGTTTCGAAACACCGAAACGTCTGACGTTTATCCGGCTATAATGCCGCTATAGGTTTAACGGTTGGGCTATCAAACAAACTCCGAATGCGACGAAATTTGACAGGCAGTCTACCTATGCTATAATAAGACCGCACGCCAAGTTTCAACCCATTCCGAGAACATTTCCCGGCCACTTATAAAATAAATATTCGGAGGTGCCGCGGGCGCGTGCGAGTGTGTCTGGGCTCAGAACGGACAACAGAAAGGACGAGGGGACTCGGGCGGATGCAAGTTTGAAAACATGCTAATGCAACACACATGATGACAAGGCAAAGATGCACACGCAAGCAAATGACATGGCAACAACGACGAAATAACTGGCTGACACCTGGCGCACCGGTCTCGGGGTGTCACAGGGGCGTAGAGGGGGGGTATGCAATGGAGAGAGAGATGCTCTTCGTTTCTCTTTACTATGACTAACTTTATATATAGTATAAAAATATACAAATTCACAGTGAGGAATAAATATCATTGTGGGCACCATGCAATGCAAGCGTTCATACTCCTCCATACAACTTTGTAATGTTGTATATATGTAGAAATTCTAAAATATTTTTGGCCATACTTTATTCAAAAGGAATGTTGTATGCGAAATAGACATGAAGAGAGGGCTTTTTAGATCAATGGGGTACGTGATGTAACATGTGTGAATGTGTAGTTGATGCATGTGGCGGGGCCTAGAGAGGTATGTGTGTGTATTACGTATTCGAGAGAGGCATGGATAGAGGGGCCGGCAGGGGGACGTGGGAGAGATAGCACGAGAAATGAGAGTGGTCTAGAGAGAGAGAGATGAATATAACATCACGGCGAGAGTTCCCTTGAGTGTGCATATGCAAGGGGGGTGGATAGAGGCACCAGGAGCATATTTTTGTGTGTGTGGTGTATGTGTTGGTATGTGTGGGTGTGAGAAGATAACGAGGCGTGGGGCAGAGGGTGTGTCACCGCGTGAGGTCCGGTGGGTCGAGGTGAGGCCCTTCGTTTGGTTCCTTCCCGCGCCACATTGGTCAGCCCGTGACGCATTTAGGGATACCCATGGATGACTAGTCGTACAAGACAGAGATAGCATAATTGTGAAGGACTCTATGTCCACTGACAAAGCCGGCTAGGTTTTGTAACCCTAGGTTCTCGGACTAAGGTAACCCCTTTATCTCTGATATTACTATTCATCCAACCTAACTTTAAGGGGCATCCTACAGAATGCTCTCCTAGAATCATACTCGTCGATTAGGAAGAGAGGTGTGAGACAATGAGTAAGAGACAGGCCTAAAGATAATGTGCGTACAGGAGACACATAGGCAGGTCTATGTATATAGAAAGGGTCGATGGGGATTGTGCGTGTGTATGCTTGCAAGAGGGCGAGTGCTTGTGATAAAGGTTGGTGAAAACAGTCGTAAATGGTTACGGGAGGGAGGGAGGGTTATATCGAGAGCATGTGTGCGAGAAAGACACCTCGGGAGAGAGTGTGTGAGCATGTGTGAAACTACACGTACAAGACTGTTGTACACATTGATTAAAGATATAAACTGTATCCAAATATTAGGATGGGATCATGATATTTACAATTTGCGTAAGGGACGGTCATTGATCCATCAGACATCTAGATTCTATCGAGTTTGAGCATATCTATGTTATTATTCGACACAATTCATCCACATAGTTAGTATTTTGAACTCCAGACAATGCATCGCTTTAGCAATCGAATATAAACGTGAGTATATTTCATGTTGTGTGTGTAAAGCAGATTATACATACGAAAGTTACACAATGAACATTATAAATAGCTACCTATGGACTAGCATACATTTGAATTCAACTTAAGGTGGTTTAAAAAATCGAATTCAACATGAAGTCCATTCAATTATTTGAATTTGATATCATGGCATTTGTAAATCATACCTAAATTATGGGGCATCAATCTTTGCTCTGATTTTGTACATAATAGCATATGTAGTCGTGTACAAAATAGATTCTAATTTAGCTCCTTCATTCCAAAATAATCGTAGTTATAGGATTTTCAAGTGTCAAAATTTAAAAAAGAAGCGGATAATTTAATGAGGTTTTCAAACATACAAGGTCAAATTGAACGTTGTCTATTTAGGTCAATCCTCAAAGTTCAAGAGTACTCTAAACGTGAATGCTTGTGTTCCAAAATTTCGAACAAAGCGCCAAAAGAGCCTCTACTCGCCCGAAACCGCGTGAGACCAATGTTTGGTAGTACAAGAAAATTAGTTTTCTAATAACTCCGACCCGTGAAACCTACCGGTCCAACGTCCAAAGATCTAAACCGGGATAGGTTCGTAGCTTCATCTAGACGCCACGCAACCGCCTCCGAAAAACATTCATACACAATGGCCGCCTAAGCACACATGCGCGCGGCCGAAATCGCTCCCGCCCACTATTTGGGACACCTGGGATTACCATCCTACCCCCGACCCGCAGTGTGACGCCCGGATAATTAAGCTACAGTAATCCCCTCCTAATGGTGCCATGTCATCGCAATTAATTTGGTAAACCTCACTTTGATTCAAACCGAATTCAAATTCAAATTTAAAATAAAGTCAAACTATGGTATTATCAAACAGTTAGTTAAAAATGCTCAATAGGTTGCCAATATTCATTTGATAATTTCCATGTATTAACGAACATTTTATTGATGTTTGTAATACCACTCGATATGTAAACATAACCCAAAACAACCCCATTAATTTATATTTATTTATGAAAAATTCAAATCAATTCAAATTCTCACCAAACCTTTTTGTGGCAGTACCAAAATTTACAATACTAATTATGGGACAAGTTTAATATTTTACAAAACTCAAATGCTATTAAGAATTAAAGCAAAACAGAACAAGTAAATAGGAAATAAGAAAAAGGAAAATAAAAAGGGAGGGAAAAGATTTAAAACCTACGGTATAGATGGACCCTATGCAACTGCTGTGTATCTGGCCCAGCCCACCCTGGCCTTTCTCCCACCTAAACGTACAGAGGAGGCAGTGGCCATGGCGTGGAGGCCATCCACGACCACCATGGCCAGATGGCCACCACGTGCCCCTCCCCAGCCCTACAAAAACGTCGAACAGAAACCCTAGAGCGCCCTCTTCCATTCCCCCATCGATCCCCCATCGCCCCCCTTCTCTCTGGCTCGAATTCGAGCTCGCGATCTTGCGCGATCACCGCTGCCTCGCCATCGTTGTCGCGGCCATCGACGTCTCCGGCATGCCGAAGCACGTCCGGGAGGTCCGATGAGGCTGGCCTCGTCCGTTCCGGGGGCCAGCTTGAGCCGAGGAGCTGCGTAGCCGACGCCATCGTCCTCTTCTTCAGTCGGCCGCCACCAACTCGTCGTCGATGCCGTCGCTCTGATCCACCCCGTCCCTCCCCGAGCACCCCCACGGACTCACTATGAGCTCCTCCCTCAAATCCCCCTTTCCCCCCTTCGATTTGGACGCCGTAGGCTGCCGCTCGCCACCGTGCCCGAGCTCCCGCATACGTGCACTACTCCTCCCACCGCGGGCACCGCACCGCGCCTACCCGTGCCCGGCAGTAGCCTACCGCGCGCGTGCGCCCACCCTCCGAGCCACTGCTCGCTGCCCCGTGTTGCTCTGCCGGCACCTCCTCATGTACTGTCGTCACCGCTGTTGCGCCCACCGGCGCCTAACCACGTCCGCAGCCGCGCCCCGCGCGCCAGGCCGCGCCTCATTGCTGCGTCGCTGCTGCTGCTTCGACTTGCCCCGGCGCCGCTGCTCCTCCCGCGGCCGCCCGCACCCTGCTCTCCTCGCCGCGCGTGCGCTGCTGCACTCCCGCGCCGCATCGCCCCTCGACCTCCCGGCCAGCGCCTGGGGCCGGCGCCCCCGCCGTGGCCGCCCCGGCCAGCGCCTGGGGCCGGCGCCCACGCCGTGGCCGCCCCGACCAGCGCGTCGGCCGGCGCCCCGCCGTGGCCGCTCCGGCCCGCGCCTAGGTCCGGCTCCCCGCCGTGGCCGTCGTTCGGGTCCGCCCCAGCGGGCAACCCACACACGCCCGTTAAACCGCTCCAATGGCCTTTGTGCCACTGGCAGCTAGGGCCCAGCCCCCTGTTAAAAAAAAGTTAAAAAAATAGATGTAAAAATAATTAATAATAAATTAATTTGTTAACTTAATTAAATGGTTTAGTTAAAGAAAATAATTTGGTTAACGGCTAAGCAGTCAATGACAAAGGGGTCCACTAGATAATTAGGTGAATTAATTAACCTTATCTTCTATTAATTAGTCTAGTCTATGACAGGTGGGTACCACCTGTCAGGTTTGACCGGTCAACAGGTCAGTTGACCTGCTGACATCATGGTGCAGTCATGGTGACGTCATAAGTTGGTATCAGAGCCGACTGCCTATAGGAATCCCCCTTTCCAACTCCTTGGCTGAAGTTGAGTCTAGTCTTTGAAAAAAACAAATTTACTAACTTGTTGTGTGGCTTACGGGCCCACATCACCATTGTGTGGTATTAGGATCTTTTGCTCCTCGTCTATACTCTGGGACTCTTATCTCTCTACTATTCAGGATAAATGAATTTTGCTAAATCTAACATTAGGATCTCGTTATCACTTTCACCCAGAGAGCACCTTATGATCGATGATCGTCTGCTGCACTAGAAGACCCTGAAGATACTCTTCGTTGTTAACCCGAGAACTTGTGTTCATCACCTTTGTAATTCACTGCCACCAATATATCCCTATGGATATCTGCTTGCACTTGTCATTCTCATGATCATTCCGCCTCGCTCTTGTTGTTACAAGAGGCCTCGAAATATTCTCCGTTGTCTCGAGAATCCTTTGAGTTTATTGTCTTGCAGTTTTGTTTCGCGTAAAAACCCTTACGGTTATTTCGTCACATTTATCGAGGATCCGTGCTTCTCAATTGTTCATGTGTCTCACAAAATTCTTCTGAATACTTTTCGACCTTTCGAAAATCCTCTGCAGCCAGTTACTCTTGAAATTCTTGCCTGCTTGCATTATGGTTAATTCCATGTGACTAGTAGTCTTCGTTAGCATCCCTTGTCTTAGCCATTTTGAGCCTATTGATTCAATGTGTGCGTATGCACGCAATCATCGGGTTATCCTTTTTGAAATTATCTTTCCGACTCAGACGTCGTTCCGGACATGAGTTGGATCTCGGCAATTCAAACCTTTATTGATTGTTCAACTAAGTGTTTTCAACTTATCCATCCTGGATCAGAGCATCTGCTTTTGGTCCTTGGTTTTGGAAACCATAATTTCTTCTATTTAAACATCAGACTAATAAGGTGATTTTTGAATCTGGTGCCTCTGTATTCTTCTTCCTCTGAGTGAGTACCGATACTCACATCAGCTCCGTTGTGGATCGCCCGATTGAAGGAAATATGCCCTAGAGGCAATAATAAAGATGTTATTTGTATTTCCTTATATCATGATAAATGTCTTTTATTCATGCTAGAATTGTATTAACCGAAAACTTAGTACATGTGTGAATACATAGACAAAACAGTATGTCCCTAGTATGCCTCTACTTGACTAGCTCATTGATCAAAGATGGTTATGTTTCCTGGCCATAGACATGAGTTGTCATTTGATCAACGGGATCACATCATTAGGAGAATGATGTGATGGACAAAGACCCATCCGTTAGCATAGCATTATGATCGTTTAGTTTAACTGCTATTGCTTTCTTCATGACTTATACATGTTCCTATGACTATGAGATTATGCAACTCCCGAATACTGTAGGAACACCTTGTGTGCTATCAAACGTCACAACATAACTGGGTGATCATAAAGATGCTCTACAGGTGTCTCCGAAAGTATTCGTGGTGTTGGCATAGATCAAGATTAGGATTTGTCACTCCGAGTGTCGGAGAGGTATCTCTGGGCCCTCTCGGTAACACACATCACAATAAGCCTTGCAAGCAAAAGACTAATGAGTTAGTCACGAGATGATGTGTTACGGAACGAGTAAAGAGACTTGCCGATAACGAGATTGAACTAGGTATAGAGATACCGACGATCGAATCTCGGGCAAGTAACATACCGTTTGACAAAAGGAACAACGTATGTTGTTATGCGGTTCTGACCGATAAAAGATCTTCGTAGAATATGTAGGAGCCAATATGAACATCTAGGTTCCGCTATTGGTTATTGACCGGAGATGAGTCTCGGTCATGTCTACATAGTTCTCGAACCCGTAGGGTCCGCACGCTTAACGTTTGATGACGATCGGTATTATGAGTTTATGAGTATTGATGTACCGAAGGTAGTTCGGAGTCCCGGATGAGATCACGGACATGACGAGGAGTCTCGGAATGTCCGAGACATAAAGATTGATATATTGGACGGCTATATTCGGACACCGGAAGTATACTGGAAAAGTTTCGGATTTATCGGGAATGCCGGAAGGGGTTACCGGAACCCCCTACGAGAGGGGATGGTCCATAGTGGGCCTAAAGGGAAAGAGAGAGGCAGCCCATAGGGCTGGCCGGCGCCCCACCTAGGGTTCCTAGTTGGACTAGGATTGGGGGGGGGGGCGCCACCTCTCCTATTCCTTTCCCCCTTCCTTCTTTTGGTGAATCCTACTAGGAATAGGATTGCAATCCTATTCCTAGTAGGAGTCCACTCCTAGCCGCACCAGGAGAGGTTGGCCGGCCTCCCTCCCTTGCTCCTTTATATACGGGGGCAGGGGGCACCCAAAGACACACAAGTTGAATTGTTTTAGCCGTGTGCGGTGCCCCCCTCCACAGAATCACACCTCGGTCATACCGTCGCGGAGCTTAGGCGAAGCCCTGCGCCGGTGAACACATCATATCCGTCACCACGCCGTCGTGCTGACGAAACTCTCCCGTGAAGCTCAACTGGATCAAGAGCTCGTGGGACGTCATCAAGCTAAACGTGTGCTGAACGCGGAGGTGTCGTACGTTCGGTGCTTGATCGGTTGGATCGCGAAGAAGTTCGACAACATCAACCGCGTCACTTGACGCTTCCGCTCCCGGTCTACGAGGGTACGTAGACACACTCTCCCCTCTCGTTGCTATGCATCTGGTAGATAGATCTTGCGTGATCGTAGGAAATTTTTAAAATACTACGTTCCCCAACAGTGGTATCAGAGCCAGGTCTATGCGTAGATGATATGCACGAGTAGAACACAATGAGATTGTGGACGATACTAGTCATACTGCTTACCAGCATGTCATACTTTGCTTCGGCGGTATTGTGAGATGAAGCGGCCCGGACCGACATTACGCGTACGCTTACGCGAGACTGGTTTCACCGTTACGAGCACTCGTTGCTTAAAGGTGACTGGCGGGTGTCTGTCTCTCTCACTTTAGCTGAATCAAGTGTGGCTACGACCGGTCCTTGTGAAGGTTAAAACAGCACATACTTGACGAAACATCGTTGTGGTTTTGTATGCGTAGGTAAGAACGGTTCTTGCTAAAGCCCGTAGCAGCCACGTAAAACTTGCAACAAACAAAGTAGAGGACGTCTAACTTGTTTTTGCAGGGCATGTTGTGATGTGATATGGTCAAGACATGATGAGTTATACGGTTTTGTATGAGATGATCATGTTTTGTAAAGTTATCGGCAACTGGCAGGAGCCATATGGTTGTCGCTTTATTGTATGAAATACAATCGCCATGTAATTGCTTTACTTTATCACTAAACGGTAGCGATAGTCGTAGAAGCAATAGTTGGCGAGACGACAACGATGCTACGATGGAGATCAAGGTGTCGCGCCGGTGACGAAGGTGATCATGACGGTGCTTTGGAGATGGAGATCAAAAGCACAAGATGATGATGGCCATATCATGTCACATATTTTGATTGCATGTGATGTTTATCTTATTATGCTTCTTATTTTGCTTAGAACGACGGTAGCATTATAAGATGATCCCTTACTAAATTTCAAGGTATAAGTGTTCTCCGTGAGTATGCACCGTTGCGAAAGTTCGTCGTGCCGAGACACCACGTGATGATCGGGTGTGATAAGCTCTACGTTCAAATACAACGGGTGTAAGCCAGTTTTGCACACGCAGAATACTCGGGTTAAACTTGACGAGCCTAGCATATACAGATATGGCCTCGGAACACTGGAGACCGAAAGGTCGAGCGTGAATCATATAGTAGATATGATCAACATAAGATGTTCACCATTGAAACTACTCCATCTCACGTGATGATCGGACATGGTTTAGTTGATTTGGATCACGTGATCATTTAGATGACCGGAGGGATGTCTATCTAAGTGGGAGTTCTTAAGTAATATGATTAATTGAACTTTAATTTATCATGAACTTAGTCCTGATAAGTATTAGCATATCTATGTTGTAGATCAATAGCTCGCGATGTTGCTCCCCGTTTATTTTTCATATGTTCCTAGAGAAAACCAAGTTGAAAGATGTTAGTAGCAATGATGCGGAATTGTTCCGTGATCTGAGGATTATCCTCATTGCTGCACAGAAGAATTATGTCCTTGATGCACCGCTAGGTGACAGACCTATTGCAGGAGCAGATGTAGACGTTATGAACGTTTTGACAAAAGCTCGATATGATGACTACTTGATAGTTTAAGTGCACCATGCTTTACGGCTTAGAACCGGGACTTCAAAAACGTTTTGAACGCCACGGAGCATATAAGATGTTCCAAGAGTTGAAATTAGTATTTCATACTCATGCCCGTGTCGAGAGGTATAAGACCTCTGACAGTACTTTGCCTACAAGATGGAGGAGAATAGCTCAACCAGTGAGCATGTGCTCAGATTGTCTGGGTACTACAGTTACTTTAATCAAGTGGGAGTTAATCTTCCAGATAAGATAGTAATTGACAAAGTTCTCTAGTCACTATCACCAAGTTAGTAGAACTTCGTGATGAACTATAATATGCAAGGGATGACGAAGGTAATTCCCGAGCTCTTCGCGATCCTGAAATCGGCGGAGGTAGAAATCAAAAAGGAGCATCAAGTGTTGATGGTTAACAAGACCACTAGTTTCAAAAAAAAGGGCAAGGGAAAGAAAGGGAACTTCAAGAAGAATGACAAGCAAGTTGTCACTCCCATGAAGAAACCCAAAGCTAAACTCAAGCCTGAAACTAAGTGCTTCTACTGCAAAGGAAATAGTCATCGGAAGTGGAACTGCCCTAGATACTTGGCGGATAAGAAGGATGGCAAAGTGAACGAAGGTATATTTGATATACAGATTATTGATGTGTATTTTACTAGTGTTCATAGCAACCCCTCGGTATTTGATATTGGTTCAGTTGCTAAAGAGTAGTAACTCGAAGTGGGAGTTGCATAATGAACATAAACTAGTTAAAGGATGAAGTGACGATGTGTATTGGAAGCAGTTCCAAGATTGATATGATCATCATCGCACACTCCCTATACTTTCGGGATTAGTGTTGAAACTAAATAAGTGTTATTTGGTGTTTGTGTTGAGCAAGAATGTGATTTGATCATGTTTATTGCAATACGGTTATTCATGTAAGTTAGAGAATAATTGTTGTTCTGTTTACATGAATAAAACCTTCTATGGTCATACACCCAATGAAAATAGTTTGTTGGATCTCGATCGTGTGATACACATATTCATAATATTGAAGCCAAAAGATGCAAGGTTAATAATGATAGTGCAACTTATTTGTGGCACTGCCGTTTAGGTCATATTGGTGTAAAACGCATGAAGAAACTCCATAATGATGGACTTTTGGAATCACTTGATTATGAATCACTTGATGCTTGCGAACCATGCCTCATGGGCAAGATGACTAAAACTCCGTTCTCCGGAACTATAGAGCGAGCAACATATTTGTTGGAAATCATACATATTGATGTATGCAGACCAATGAGTGTTGAAGCTCGCGGCGGGTATCGTTATTTTCTAACCTTCACTGATGATTTGAGCAGATATGGGTATATCTACTTAATAAAGCACAAGTCTGAAACATTTGAAAAGTTCAAAGAATTTCAGAGTGAAGTAGAGAATCATCGTAACAAGAAAATAAAGTTTCTACGATCTGATCGTGGAGGAGAATATTTGAGTTACGAGTTTGGTCTTCATTTGAAACAATGTGGAATAGTTTCACAGCTCACGCCACCCGGAACACCACAGCATAATGGTGCGTCCGAACATCGTAACCGTACTTTATTGGATATGGTGCGATCTATGATGTCTCTTACCGATTTACCACTATCGTTTTGGGTCATGCATTAGAGACAGCTGCATTCACGTTAAATAAGGGCCTCATCTGAATCCGTTGAGACAACGCCTTAAGAACTGTGGTTTGGCAAGAAACCAAAGTTGTTATTTCTTAAAGTTTGGGACTGCGATGTTTATGTGAAAAAGTTTCAACATGATAAGCTCGAACCCAAACCGGAGAAGTAAATCTTCATAGGATACCCAAAAGAGACTGTTGGGTACACCTTCTATCACAGATCCGAAGGCAAGATATTCGTTGCTAAAAATGGATCCTTTCTAGAGAAGGAGTTTCTCTCGAAAGAAGTGAGTGGGAGGAAAGTAGAACTTGATGAGGTAATTGTACCTTCTCCCGGATTGGAAAGTAGTACATCACAGGAAATTGTTCCAGTGATTCCTACACCAATTAGTGAGGAAGTTAATGATAATGATCATGAAACTTCGGATCAAGTTTCTGCTCAACGTCATAGATCAACCAGAGTACGTTCCGCACCAGAGTGGTACGGCAACCCAGTTCTGGAAATCATGTTACTAGACCATGATGAACCTACGAACTATGAGGAAGCGATGATGAGCCCAGATTCCGCAAAATGGCTTGAAGCCATGAAATCTGAGATGGGATCCATGTATGAGAACAAAGTGTGGACTTTGGTTGACTTGCCCGATGATCGGCAAGCCATCGAAAATAAATGGATCTTCAAGAGGAAGACCGACGCAGACGGTAATATTACTGTTTACAAAGCTCGACTTGTTGCGAAAGGTTTTCGACAAGTTCAAGGAGTTGACTACGATGAGACTTTCTCACCTGTAGCGATGCTTAAGTCTGTCCGAATCATGTTAGCAATTGCCACATTTTATGATTATGAAATCTGGCAAATGGATGTCAAAACTACATTCCTGAATGGATATCTCAAAGAAGAGTTGTATATGATACAACCAGAAGGTTTTGTCGATCCAAAAGGTGCTAACAAATTATGCAAGCTCCAGCGATCCATCTATGGACTGGTGCAAGCATCTCGGAGTTGGAATATACGCTTTGATGAGGTGATCAAAGCATATGGTTTTATACAGACTTTTGGAGAAGCCTGTATTTACAAGAAGTGAGTGGGAGCACTACAACCTTTCTGATAAGTATATGTGAATGACATATTGTCGATCGGAAATGATGTAGAATTTTCTGGAAAGCATAAAGGAGTGTTTGAAAGGAGTTTTTCAAAGAAAGACTTCGGTGAAGCTGCTTACATATTGAGCATCAAGATCTATATAGATAGATCAAGACGCTTGATAAGACTTTCGATGAGTACATACCTTGATAAGATTTTGAAGTAGTTCAAAATGGATCAGTCAAAGAAGAAGTTCTTGCCTGACTTGTAAGGTGTGAAGTTGAGTAAGACTCAAAGCCAGACCACGGCAGAAAAATATAGAGAGAATGAAAGTCATTCCCTATGCCTCAGCCATAGGTTCTATAAAGTATGCCATGCTATGTACAAAACACGTTGTGTACCTTGCCAAGAGTTTGACAGGGAGGTACAATAGTGATCCAGGAGTAGATCACTGTACAGCGGTCAAAATTATCCTTAGTAATTGGATGACTAAGGAAATATTTCTTGATTATGGAGGTGATAAAGAGTTCGTCGTAAAAGGGTTACGCCGATGCAAACTTTGACACTAAAACCAGATGACTCTAAGTATCAATCTGGATGCGTATTGAAAGTGGGAGCAATTAGCTAGAGTAGCTCCATGCCGAGCATTGTAGACATAGAAATTTGCGAAATACATAGGGATCTGTATATGACAGACCCGTTGACTAAACTTCTCTCACAAGCAAAACATGATCACACCTCATTACTCTTGGGTATTAATCACATAGCGATGTGAACTAGATTATTGACTCTAGTAAACCCTTTGGGTGTTGGTCACATGGTGATGTGAACTATGGGTGTCATTCACATAACGATGTGAACTATCGGTATTAAATCACATGGCGATGTGAGCTAGATTATTGACTCTAGTTCAAGTGGGAGACTGAAGGAAATATGCCCTAGAGGCAATAATAAAGATGTTATTTGTATTTCCTTATATCATGATAAATGTCTTTTATTCATGCTAGAATTGTATTAACCGGAAACTTAGTACATGTGTGAATACATAGACAAAACAGTATGTCCCTAGTATGCCTCTACTTGACTAGCTCATTGATCAAAGATGGTTATGTTTCCTGGCCATAGACATGAGTTGTCATTTGATCAACGGGATCACATCATTAGGAGAATGATGTGATGGACAAAGACCCATCCGTTAGCATAGCATTATGATCGTTTAGTTTAACTGCTATTGCTTTCTTCATGACTTATACATGTTCCTATGACTATGAGATTATGCAACTCCCGAATACTGTAGGAACACCTTGTGTGCTATCAAACGTCACAACGTAACTGGGTGATCATAAAGATGCTCTACAGGTGTCTCCGAAAGTATTCGTGGTGTTGGCATAGATCAAGATTAGGATTTGTCACTCAGAGTGTCGGAGAGGTATCTCTGGGCCCTCTCGGTAACACACATCACAATAAGCCTTGCAAGCAAAAGACTAATGAGTTAGTCACGAGATGATGTGTTACGGAACGAGTAAAGAGACTTGCCGATAACGAGATTGAACTAGGTATAGAGATACCGACGATCGAATCTCGGGCAAGTAACATACCGTTTGACAAAAGGAACAACGTATGTTGTTATGCGGTTCTGACCGATAAAAGATCTTCGTAGAATATGTAGGAGCCAATATGAACATCCAGGTTCCGCTATTGGTTATTGACCGGAGATGAGTCTCGGTCATGTCTACATAGTTCTCGAACCCGTAGGGTCCGCACGCTTAACGTTTGATGACGATCGGTATTATGAGTTTATGAGTATTGATGTACCGAAGGTAGTTCAGAGTCCCGGATTAGATCACGGACATGACGAAGAGTCTCGGAATGTCCGAGACATAAAGATTGATATATTGGACGGCTATATTCGGACACCGGAAGTATACCGGAAAAGTTTCGGATTTATCGGGAATGCCGGAAGGGGTTACCGGAACCCCCTACGAGAGGGGATGGTCCATAGTGGGCCTAAAGGGAAAGAGAGAGGCAGCCCATAGGGCTGGCCGGCGCCCCACCTAGGGTTCCTAGTTGGACTAGGATTGGGGGGGCGCCACCTTTCCTATTCCTTTCCCCCTTCCTTCTTTTGGTGAATCCTACTAGGAATAGGATTGCAATCCTATTCCTAGTAGGAGTCCACTCCTAGCCGCACCAGGAGAGGTTGGCCGGCCTCCCTCCCTTGCTCCTTTATATACGGGGGAAGGGGGCACCCAAAGACACACAAGTTGAATTGTTTTAGCCGTGTGCGGTGCCCCCCTCCACAGAATCACACCTCGGTCATACCGTCGCGGAGCTTAGGCGAAGCCCTGCGCCGGTGAACACATCATATCCGTCACCACGCCGTCGTGCTGACGAAACTCTCCCGTGAAGCTCAACTGGATCAAGAGCTCGTGGGACGTCATCAAGCTAAACGTGTGCTGAACGCGGAGGTGCCGTACGTTCGGTGCTTGATCGGTTGGATCGCGAAGAAGTTCGACAACATCAACCGCGTCACTTGACGCTTCCGCTCCCGGTCTACGAGGGTACGTAGACACACTCTCCCCTCTCGTTGCTATGCATCTGGTAGATAGATCTTGCGTGATCGTAGGAAAATTTTAAAATACTACGTTCCCCAACACCGATCCATTGTTGGATTGTTATACGACATTGTCCTTCATATTCAATCACCTTGTGAGTTCTTCCCCTGATTCATAATGCCTTTGGTAAATTGTATCATATGCTTGGCCAACCTTGCTCTGCATTCGAGCTTGAGCATTCACTTTTGAAACTTGTGATATATATTACTAAGATGCCCGATGGGTTGAATCTATGCCTTCCCCTAATCCGTGAGAACCCGAAAGTTTTCACAAGTCATACTCTTCCGGTGTTCTACCAGATAAAATTCCAACACTACAGTTTTATTAAAGCGAGAGGTGAATGAAATGATATGCATTGAAGAAGTGGGAGTCGACCTTGAACTTGTGTTCATGCCCATGAAAATGATGTAGACCGTCTCGGAAGCTTCTTGCAAAATGATTATCCAGCTATACGATTCTTTCGAAATTCTTGAATTGATTACTTACAGTTATGGTTCCGACCATGCTGTCCTGATCTGATATATCTTATGGGAATTCATTCCAGTGCCTCGTCTATTTTTGGCAAGGTTGAAGTATCTACTGTCACGGGTCAATGACTCGGTTCTACTTCTATCATGTTCTACCTTCGAGTATTACCCCCTGGAATCTCGAAGATTTCTCACCATTGTACCACACCTTACTAACTTTGTTGAAGTAATGGCTTTCCTTATCGTAATAACTCTACGGGTTCTGGGTTGTTGTCAACCGAGGACACCGACTAGCGGAATTACCCCGCACTACAAATCAAATACCCCTAGTATTTTTACTGGGAAATTCTGAACTCAACCTGTCATTCCTAGACTATCGGTTGCATCCTTGTCTTGCTATCTTTGACTGTGCTACCTCGTCCTTCTCTGGGGCACGAATTCTTTAGTGTGTGAGCCCGATTTACATCGAGCTTTCAACATCATGTTGCTTATCTTGAAAGGCAACTTTGGTTCCAAGCTTGCATCTTATATATTGATCCTATAACTTGCCACTTTGTCATTCCATTGCTTGTTGCCATTGTTGTTTGATTGCATCCTCTTGAAACCTCCCGGCAAAGGTGTCGGATCACCTTCAACACTTTGACTTCTTCCGAGATGTCAACTGTGTTCACGATGAGTAATACTCTCCTTGCCCTTGATGATTTTTATTATCATCGGCAACACCCTTGACTTCCCTTCATTGCGAACTCGTCCACATTATGAATACAACTTGCTCTCCAGCTAATGTTGTGTTCTGCCTTGAAGTATTACTGTCTTTTATATCGAAATGTTGAGGGGATTGCCCCACCTCTTAGAAATTCTCGGTATGAAGATACTTCTCACCATCACCATTCTTCCTTGGTGCCCGTGTTGTTTTTAACCGGGATACCAATAGGCTAACGATGCTACTTGAATTATGTACTTCTAGCAACCCTATTGCTTCGAAGTTAACGACCGACCGTTCGTTCTTAGACTGTTGGTTATTGAATCATCACTCTAACATTGATCTTGCTTCCTAAGGTCATATTTCGGGCACACTTTCAACTAATGATTAATGGTGTATGTTTTCCCTCGATCATACAACATTATATCATTTGAATTGACAAGTGTCATCTTCTTGTTCACATTATTGTGGAAATCCATCCGTTTGGAATCCTCGATGAATTGTCGCTAAGCCCATCAGCCACCTCCTCATCCTCTCCTTGGTTTAATGATGAACTATTGTTTCGGGAACCCGCTCCCATAGTTCATTTCTCGAGAATCTTGCAATTTCATTTCGTCGATTTGTGTTGCACCTTTTCTTCTCGAACATCTTGAGTCTGAGGTATCATGACACCAATCGGATCTGAATCTCAGTCAGATATGATGGTTGGGACAACTTTCCTGGAGTTATAATGTTGGTCCTTTGATGACCCGATATTATGATGTCATGCCCAGCACCCCTGGCAGGAGGACCCATCATGATAATTTCTTTTGCAAGGATAGCCATTCTTCTAGGAGGAGATTGTAACACTTATTCTATAAGTTACTTCTGATGGATCATTTGTGTATCCAAGGTCTGTCCTTTGATTGAAACTTCATATCATTGCTACCTCGAAGCATGACTATGGTACCCGCTCATCAACAAGAACATTGGAGGCGTGATGCTAGATGTTTCTTGGTCAGTTATCCAAACACCGTTGTATGGGTAACATCTTGATTAATCCCCGGCCTCTTTATCTGAATGGTTGGGTACTTACTCTCCTACCATGTATGCCATGTTCTGCTTGTCCATGGGAAGCATATACTCCTATTAATTGTGTGTAATCACAATTTTCCTTTCCATTTGTTTGTTTAACCTTTCTTTGATCTACATATAATCTAAGCAGTAATAATTTTCTGCTTATGTAAACACCTTGGTGTACAACTCTATTAGTAAGACCTTGATTCTATTGTTGATAACATCCCGGTACTGCCGCTGGATGAGAACTTTGCCTATTGGTCCGCCTCGTTTCGACGAGCGGGAAAATGGTTCTCTTCGTTCCCCGTCCTTGGTACCGACATTGTTGCCGACATAACTAATAGGCCTCTGGCATGCCTTGCTTACATGATCGTGAAGAAGTCACGACCCTTCCTACTTTTAACCCACATGGTGGGCCCATAACCCACAGTTCCATAGGATCGAAACCTGACTCTCATGTACACCCCGTATTCCCAAAGTTATTCCTCGCGCGTGGCCTCATATTTAATTCACAAGCCACCTTCCGATGAGATCATCAATTCCGGTATCAGACATGATACCTATTCCCGTTGCTATGAACCCCGTTTATGCCCTGTTTCAAGCATCAAACGATCGTCTGGCCGCTCGAAACTTCTCATGATACGTCCTTACTTTGCTCTTGATATATTCTAAAGTTTCAGTTCGAGAGTTACTTTCCGTCACCTTCCCCGATGTTAGCTACCAGGTAGTCAACCTTGCAGAGGTCCATCCTTTCGGAATAGACCCCCCTTGTTCTACCGTTAGTACGATGGAGATCCTGAAGATAGGATGTCGGCCTCATCATGATAATCTGAAGCAGAGAAATGAAGACAGCAACGTAATGGGTCGACCTCTTCAAGAAGAACAACCAGAACCGAGAGGATTCGTTAGAATTTCATAACCAGATCTTTCCCCCTTACCCCACCTCCTAAAATCTCGGGACGAGATTTCTTGTAGTGGAGGAGAATTGTGACGCCCGGATAATTAAGCTATAGTAATCCCCTCCTAATGGTGCCATGTCATCACAATTAATTTGGTAAACCTCACTTTGATTCAAACCGAATTCAAATTCAAATTTAAAATAAAGTCAAACTATGGCATTATCAAACAGTTAGTTAAAAATGCTCAATAGGTTGCCAATATTCATTTGATAATTTCCATGTATTAACGAACATTTTATTGATGTTTGTAATACCACTCGATATGTAAACATAACCCAAAACAACCCCATTAATTTATATTTATTTATGAAAAATTCAAATCAATTCAAATTCTCACCAAACCTTTTTGTGGCAGTACCAAAATTACAATACTAATTATGGGACAAGTTTAATATTTTACAAAACTCAAATGCTATTAAGAATTAAAGCAAAACAAAACAAGTAAATAGGAAATAAGAAAAAGGAAAATAAAAAGGGAGGGAAAAGACTTAAAACCTACGGTATAGATGGGCCCTATGCAAGTACTGTGTATCTGGCCCAGCCCACCCTGGCCTTTCTCCCACCTAAACGTACAGAGGAGGCAGTGGCCATGGCGTGGAGGCCATCCACGACCACCATGGCCGGATGGCCACCACGTGCCCCTCCCCAGCCCTACAAAAACGTCGAACAGAAACCCTAGAGCGCCCTCTTCCATTCCCCCATCGATCCCCCATCGCCCCCCTTCTCTCTGGCTCGAATTCGAGCTCGCGATCTTGCGTGATCACCGCTGCCTCGCCATCGTTGTCGCGGCCATCGACGTCTCCGGCATGCCGGAGCACGTCCGGGAGGTCCGATGAGGCTGGCCTCGTCCGTTCCGGGGGCCAGCTTGAGCTGAGGAGCTGCGTAGCCGACGCCATCATCCTCTTCTTCAGCCGGTCGCCACCAACTCGTCGTCGATGCCGTCGCTCCGATCCACCCCGTCCCTCCCCGAGCACCCCCACGGACTCACTGTGAGCTCCTCCCTCAAATCCCCCTTTCCCCCCTTCGATTTGGACGCCGTAGGCTGCCGCTCGCCACCGTGCCTGAGCTCCCGCGTACGTGCACTACTCCTCCCACCGCGGGCACCGCACCGCGCATACCCGTGCCCGGGAGTAGCCTACCGCGCGCGTGCGCCCACCCTCCGAGCCACTCCTCGCTGCCCCGTGTTGCTCTGCCGGCACCTCCTCCTGTACTGTCGTCACCGCTGTTGCGCCCGCCGGCGCCTAACCACGTCCGCAGCCGCGCCCCGCGCGCCAGGCCGCGCCTCATTGTTGCGTCGCTGCTGCTGCTTCGACTTGCCCCGGCGCCGCTGCTCCTCCCGCGGCCGCCCGCACCCTGCTCTCCTCGTCGCGCGTGCGCTGCTGACCTCGCACGCCGCATCGCCCCTCGACCTCCCGGCCAGCGCCTGGGGCCGGCGCCCCCGCCGTGGCCGCCCCGGCCAGCGCCTGGGGCCGGCGCCCACGTCGTGGCCGGCCCGACCAGCGTGTCGGCCGGCGCCCCGTCGTGGCCGCTCCGGCCCGCGCCTGGGTCCGGCTCCCCGCCGTGGCCGTCGTTCGGGTCTGCCCCGGCGGGCAACCCACACGCGCCCGTTAAACCGCTCCAATGGCCTTTGTGCCACTGGCAGCTGGGGCTCAGCCCCCTGTTAAAAAAAAGTTAAAAATATATATCTAAAAATAATTAATAATAAATTAATTTGTTAACTTAATTAAAAGGTTTATTTAAACAAAATAATTTGGTTAACGGCGAAGCAGTCAATGACAGAGGGGTCCACTAGATAATTAGGTGAATTAATTAACCTTATCTTCTGTTAATTAGTCTAGTCTATGACAGGTGGGTACTACCTGTCAGGTTTGACCGGTCAACAGGTCAGTTGACCTGCTGACGTCATGGTGCAGTCATGGTGACGTCATCAATCACTATTCTGGATAATGTTAGATTTACATAAATAATTAATTCTAGAAAATGTTATAAACTTTAGAAAATCATATAAAATAATCCGTAACTCGGATGAAAATAATTTATATATGAAAGTTGCTCAAAACGACGAGACGAACCCGAATACGCGGTCCGTTCGTCCGCCACACATCTCTATCATACCGATCATGCAACTTTCCCCTCCGTTTAATTTGCCCGAAAATGCCTAACACCGGGAATACTTTCCCGGAGGTTATTCCTCTTCGCCTGTATCACCGAGCACCGTGTTAGGTCACACGTAGCACCGCCTTTTGCCATGTTATGCTTTGGGATGCTATTGTTTGCTTTGTTATTTATTTGTTTCCCCTTCGTCGCTTATTTTCGGTAGACTCCGATACTGTGATAGACCCCGAGACCATTGATGCTTCGGTGTTCGACTACGGCTACGCTTCCGAAGATTCCTTTCGTCTGCAGAGCTTCCAGGCAAGCCCCCCCTTTGATCACCAGATATCGCCTATTCTTCTCTCTACTGCTTGCATTAGAGTAGTGTAGCCAGGCCCGGCCCTGAGGGGGGGCAGGGGGGGCAGCCGCCCCGGGCCCCCAAAATTTTGGGGCCCCTCCCAGGATGTAGTGCATGTAGTACTGTGTAGATTAGGAAGGCAACCAGGCGTGGGATGGAGTTGCCCAAAAAAAGGCATGGATGCAAGCAAACATAGCAATCCTCAGATTTCGCCAAAAAAAAGGCAATCCCCAGATCATACACCCATCCTTTTCGCGATAATTAACACCTCTCTTAATTTCCTTCCTAATTCGATCGCCAATTCATCGTCTCGCTGATGCCGATGCCGATCTCTATCCCCGGGCGCCCTGTTGCACACGCGCTGGACATGATGCAAGTTGCAGTCAGTACTCGACTACGGGAGACGCCCCTTTCTCTTCTACCTTCACACGCTGGACATGCACACAGATATTGCCGATTCGCCAAGCACTAGAGACAGATGCAAGTCCAGATCGTATCATTGGCTCATCGTTGAACGCCTACCACCAAAGCCTATCCAATCCATCACAGGTATATTATATTGTTCCCTAATCCTTACTCCCTATACGTTTAGTCCTATATTAATTAATTTATCCTTTGCGTAGATGGTGCATAGCTGGCACTGATCAACCTTTGATGCTAGTACTATTTATTTATTTGCAGCACGGTGAAAAAAGATACAATATGTGGATGAGTTGATAGAATCAGAGAGGCGCTCTACATAAAATTTTCATCAGTAATACTGGTGCTTCGTTGATTCCAAATGGTGAATTGTCGGAGGAAGAGGAACAAATTGATTAGAATTCTGAATCTTAACAAGAGAATTTTTTTTGACTTCAGTATGGGAGATAAAAAAGTAAGTGGCCGTGATAGTACAATTATTTCAACATGTGCACATGCGCTATCTGCTAGTGTTGATGAAGATCCAGTTTTTTTTGTGAATTAAAGATTATAAAATTCACTTCGTCATATGGTGTAATGTCTACTGTGTGATTTTCATGCCTCTACTGCTTATCATCTTATTTATAGTGAATATAACTGTCTACCATTGAAAGAAGCTTTACAAAGCTACAATTATTGAAGAACTATTTGAGATCAACAATGACTCAAAAGAGTTTAAATTATTTGGCAACGTTATGCACCAGAAATTATTGGATTAGATTTACATAAATCCCATCATAAGTGACTTTGCATAGAGGAATGTTAGAATGTTTTAAAAGGTCACATGTATAATTATTTCATATGTATACCGTTTTTGATGCATTTAAGCATTTATTGGTAACATCTCATATATACATATATCCATTTTTATTACTATATTGTTTATACTAAGGGCCCCGAGATTTGGTTTCGCCCCGGGCCCCCAAAATCTCAGGACCGGCCCTGAGTGTAGCATGTTACTGTTCGGTTACTCCTATTCTGCTGCATAGCCTGTCATTGTTGTTACAACTGTTGATACTTTACCTGCCATCCTAATGCTTAGTATAGGATGCTAGTACTCCATCAGTGGCCCTACACCCTTGTCCGTCTGCCCTGCTATTCTATCGGGCCGTGATCACTTGGGTGTGATCACGGGTATATACTACATACACTTTACATGACACATGATGTGACTAAAATCGGGTCGGCTCTTTGAGTACCCGCAAGTGATTCGATGTGGGGGCTGAAAGGACAGGTGGCTCCATCCAGGTAGTGGTGGGCCTGAGTTCCTGACGGCCCCCGAGTGGATCTTTGTGGCAGAGCGACAGGGCAGGTTGAGACACCCAGTGGAGAGGTGGCCTGGCCCTGGTCGTTGTCCGTGGTTATTTTCATAATAACGCGCTTAACGAGTTTAGATATTTGATCTGAGTCTGGCCATTGGCCTATACGCACTAACCAGCTACGTGGGAATAGTTATGGGTACTCGACGTCGTGGTATCAGCCGAAGCCTTCTTGACGTCATGCGACTGAGCGGCGCGCGCCGGGTTGGACCGCGTAACGCAACTTCCTTAGTAATGGAGGTTGCTAGGTCTGCTCACCGGCCGCGTACGCAACGTGCAGGTGTGCGTTGGGTGATGGGCCCGGACCCCTGCGCGCCTAGGACTTAGACCGGCGTGCTGACCTCTCTGTTGTGCTTAGGTAGGGCTGCGACGTGTTGATCTTCCGAGGCCGGGCATGACCCTGGAAAGTGTGTCCGGCCAAATGGGATCAAGCGTGCTGGGTTATGTGGTGCACCCCTGCAGGGAAGTTAATCTATTCGAATAGCCGTGTCCCTCGGTAAAAGGACGACCCGGAGTTGTATTCCGACCTCATGACAACTAGAACCGGATACTTAATAAAACACACCCTTACCAGTGCGAGATACAACTCGGTGGTTGCTCTCTCACCGGGTGATGTGCGGGAGGATCGCCGAGTAGGATTATGCTATACGATGTTACTTGGTGAACTTACCATCTATTCCCTTCTACTGCTGCAAGACGGAGGCTGCGAGAAGCGGGGATACTTGTTACTTTCCAGCTACCCTCATCTTCTGCTGCAAGATGGAGGTTACGAGAAGCGTAGTCTTCGATTGGATTAGCTATCCCCCTCTTATCCTGCTCTCTGCAGTTCAGTCCACAAATATTACCCCTTTACACTGATATCATTGCATATGTAGTGTAGATCCTTGCTTGCGAGTACTTTGGATGAGTACTCACGGTTGTTTTTCTCCCCCTTTTCCCCTTTTTCTCCCTTCTTCTCGGATGATGCAACCAGATCGGTGGAGCCCAGAAGCTAGAGGATCCCGAGGATGTTTCTACATGGAGTTCGGCTTCGAGGAGTAGTTAGGAGGTCCCAGGCAGGAGGCCTTGCCTTTTCGATCGTTGTTACTTTTGTGCTAGCCTTCTTAAGGCAAACTTGTTTAACTTATGTCTGTACTCAGATTTTTTTTGCTTCCGCTGACTCTTGAGTTTCGAGCTTATGTATTCGAGCCCCCGAGGCCCCTGGCTTGTAATATAAAGCTTGTATTATTTTAATTTGTGTCTAGAGTTGTGTTGTGATATCTTCCAGTGAGTCCCTCATCTTGGTCGTACACATTTGCGTGCATGATTAGTGTACGGTCAAATCGGGGGCGTCACACGCAGTAGGTCCGAAATTTAAGAGGGGGGCAAAGTTTGTACTTTCCCCAAATTTCAAACAAGTGTGTCCCATGTTCTGTTCAAAAAGGCAAAAAAAAACAAGCGTGTCACAGACCCGAAACATGCTTCTCCCCCCTCCCCCCGCCCACCCGTCCGATTACCCATTCGTACTCCGTGGGCGCGAAAACTACCTCTCCACCAGCTGTGAAACCCCGACGTCCTCCGTCCGCCACCCCATTTCACCCATCAACCACCGCCCTCCTCCATCACGCCGGAGCCGATACCCCGAAGTCGTCATCCACCGCAACCTCAACCACAACGCCCTCCACGGCTAGTAGTTGAATCCGAGGCCGAGCCGTCCGTACCCAAGCCAGTTCAACCACGCCATCATGCGCCTCGCCGCTGCCGCTCCAACTTCGCCACCCTCCACCGCACCAGAGTTGTTCCTGCTACGCCGTCCTTCGCCGCCTCGGATCTGCTTCCCCTCCGCCGACATACGGCCACAGCAACACAATCAACAATTTGGCCATGGGTTCGTCCAAGCCTGCACCCTCCTCGAGAACATCGGTTTCCTCGGCAGAAAGAAGAAGATCGGCGCGACATGTGGAGGCGACCACACTGGCAACCAAAAATGGTGCTCCTCTTCCCTTATTCGTGCAAATCTTACGTGTCTGCTTGCACGGTATTCATCCCACAGAAGACACTAGTTGACCGCTTCTTCTTGATACTAGATGTTCCTAGTAACTCGCGATGCACAAGGTTTCTCCTCATATACTATTTCACCTTAGCTAGAGGTCCGTCGCCCCCCTGAATTTCAATTCCTGGTCAGTTGATTCCCAATTAACGGAAGCATTCCCCGGCGTAACAGGCGCTAGTCCGCCTATTACGCCGGGGAAGCAGCGCCTTGATGTTTATCTTAGGGGTGTGTGGGGCCTAGAGCTACTGTCTCCCGATCTGGAGGTCGGCCGGGATTAAAGGGATGGCCTGGGGGCGCTGCCAAGCACGGCGGTGGTGTGAGGTCGAGGGGAGGGCGGGGCGGCGGAGGCAGGGGTCTAGGCTGGTGGTCGCTGGCGGTTCGAGAAAGATCGTTAACAATGATTGGCGGGAGGTAGACGAAAGCCATCTGCTCGTTCCTTATAGATCGGACGGTTCATTAAAAAATTGACTGACCTATTTATTTTCAGTCGACTGTTATCTTGATATGACCACATGTGGTGGTGTGCTGGAGGAGTACCTGTATTTCCTGTGCTCATATATTACAAAATCATACGGAGTAGAATCTAACTTTGTTTTCCATGCAATGTTGTAGAGCTATCATATGTCTCATGTCATTTATTTTTCAGCCACCTGCTATCTGCTACTTTTACGGTGCACTAGTTCTGCACACACTTCACCCATACTCTCACTATTGTGTTTTTATGCAAGGGTATTTCAGACTCTGCTGCTATGAGAGAAGCAAAAAAGAAAAGAGAGAAGTCGCTCCAGCGTGCTAGGCAGATAGGCCAGACACCTTTCAGCCTTATAATGGGTGCAGTGTCAGCAGATGGAGACGGTAAACGTGGCTCTGAAGTTGATGACCTCGCTCGCAATGAACCACCATCCTAGGTGCTTACTTTAACTTCGCGGTGTCATATGTGGTTGCATGTTCCATATGGTGTCTAGCTTGTATTCGAAACACCGAAGTCGGTCTTTATTAAGATAAGGAAAGATATTTTTTACATGAACCACCATCCCGTGAGCACTAGAAGACAAATAGCTAGTCAGGGCACTGACCGAGCCAGTGACAAGCCCATCAAAGAGAGGCATCACCTGGAAGCCAACTAAAAAGCCGCGATGGTGGCGAAGCAGCCCGCCTCCCACCAGGCTCTCAGGTCCTAGATGATCATGCTCACCACTCCAGCCGGATGTCTAGCTTGTATTGCTTCCAATTTGGTTAAATTGCATCTTCTTAGCTTACACATTATACCTTTAAATATGGCATGCCTTTCTGTTTTTGGTACATACTAGTACATCTATGTATTAACCATGTTCTTACATCAAACTAATGTTCTTGTGTATCCCTCATCAATCACTTATGATGAGGCAGTCAGGAAAGTCGATTACTCCTCATTTAAAGAATGCAGCGTCAGCCTCCCGACATGATTCTCAAGAAACAACAAGGCTAGATGAAGATAGTGAACGTAGCTCTGTAGTTGATTACCGCATTTCCCCTACACTAGCATCGCAAGTGCTTGCTCTAACTTGGCAGCGTGATATGTGGTTGCATGTTGCATATGGTGTCTAGATTGTAATTTTTCCAATCTGGCTAAACTGCATGTGCTATTCTGCTTAGCTTATACATTATACCTGTTAATGTGACATGCCTTCCTTTATTTAGTACATAGTACATCTGTCTATTAAGCATGTCCTCACATAAAACTATTATTCTTTTGTATCCCGCATAAATCAATATGACGAGACACCTTCAGTATATGCAGTGTGATATTAGTTGCATCTTTGATATGATTTATAGCATGCGCTGCTTCTAATTTGTTGAAATGCCATTTATGATGGGACACTTTTAACTTGACAGAGTCATATTGGTTGCATCTTTCACGTGGTGTCTAGCTTGCATTGCTTCTTATTTGGTGAAATGGTTTCTGCTTAGTTTACACAAACAGTTGTGAATGTGCCATGCCGTCATGTTTTTCGTATTATTCCATCCTGGAATCATCTGTTTGCCTTACATCAAAGTAGTGATTGTCAGTATCATGCACGAATGATTTTTGAAGAGTGAATTTTATTACTTTTTCTTGTCGGTTTTACTTGACAATTCAAAATCAATAAAGTGGAAGGAAGTTAGCAAGGCAGCGAATGAAGGTGCTCCTTCCAAATGGAGGGCCTCTACAGATTCTACTCCTCCGTCCCCCAAGATGATTTCCAAGACAACACATGCATAGACACTCAACGTAGTTGTGTTGGTGATGAGCACGTCTCCCTGATACGTCCAAAACGTATCTATAATTTCTGCTTGCTCCATGCCTCTTTTGGGTGATATTGCTATGATATTTATACACTTCCATACACTTTTGATCATATTTGGACTAACCTATTAATTCAGTGCACCCCAGTGCCAGTTTCTGTTTTCTGCTGTTTTTGTATTTCAGGTTTTCCCATTACGAGAACTGCCATAAAAATCCCGGAAAAATTATATAAAAAATCAGCGTTCCAGAAACTTCCCGGTAGCCGAAGTAGGGCCGGAGGGGGGCCACCAGGGCTCCAGGCGCCCTAGTGGCGCGGCCCCCCTCCTGGCCGCGTCGGGGGGGCGCCTCGGCCCCCCAGGCCTCCGCTGATGCCCCCCTTTGGCATATATTTATATCGTGTCCCGAAACCCTCAAGAGGGAACCCTTTTTCGCGATCTCATCTCTGTTCCGCCGCCGCCGCGCTTCCAAGATCGAGAGCGCCAGGAGAACTCTTCCCGGCACCCTGTCGGAGGGGAGGATCACCACCGGGAGCTTCTCCACCACCATGGACGCCTCCCAGATGAGTTGTGAGTAGTCTCCCTTGGACCATGGGTCCATGACCAGTAGCTATGTGATGTTCTCCTCCCGTTCTTGTGCTTCACTAATTAGTCCTCGTGAGCTGCCCTACATGATCGAGGCACATATGTAATCCTTATGCTGTTGCTATGTTGAGTTTGCTGGGATCCGATGGATTGTGAGATTATGTTCAGATTGTGTTTGAGTAATATATTTGATCTACCTCTTTTATATTTATGTTCGTAAGTAATTCTTGCATGTTCTCCGTTGTTATTTATTGCTTTGGCCAAGTAGTAGGTAGTGACTCCAAGAGGGAACGTTATGCTTGATTGTGGGTTCATGCCCCTCGATGACTAGCTTGAGTGACAGAAACATGAGTCTAGGGGATGTGTTGTTGCCACAAGGGGGAAAACAACGGTGCTTGTGCCCGCGGGTGCAAGGATTGTTTACTTTACGCAAAGTTCTTTTAATGCAGTTGTCTGTTGCTTTGAGTTTACACTATGGGTGGGACTCGCAACTTAATACCAGCGAGATGTTCTGGATAGATATCTCAAGGTGGATGATTAGTAGTAGATGCAGATGGATTTCGGTCTACTTGCCTTGGCGTACCGCCCATGCTTTGAACCTCTACCTTTCTTGTAACATAGTTAGCATTGGTTTGCGCACATAATTCTGTCAATTGCCCAGCTGTAATTCGCTTACCTCACATAGCTGTTTTATCGTCTTTTGGGAGAGAGACATCACTAGTGAACATCATGGGACCCCAGTCCATATTACCATCACTGATCACATCCGCTATTTACTTTCCGCTTTTACTTACTATTGCAGCAATACCTATCACTATTATCACTTGCATTTGATCCTTTGTAAACGACAAGGCCGGAGGGATTGACAACCTCTCTGTACTCGTTGGGAGCAAAGTTATTTGTATCTGTGTGCAGGTCCACGTTGATTGCTAAATATCTGGCGCCGTTAGCAGTTGACACCTTCTTGTTGAAACTGGGAGTCTCAGGGGAAATCGATCCTTGGTATCTTTGCCAAGGGAAAACTTCCGCTACACTGCATCTCAAACCTTCCACTTGGGGTAACCAACGAGGGGCGAGAAGCCATCAAGCAAAGTTTTATGGCGCTGTTGCCGGGGACTCCACTCTTCAAGATAGGGGAGTTGCACGCTATCTTTTACCTTTGCTTTTTAGTCTTGTTAGTTTACCTTTCAGTTTTTGCTTTAGTATCTTTTATCGAAAATCACAAAAATAGTTATCTTGCTTGCTTGCTACTATGGGTTCCACCGAGAACACCAAGTTGTGTGACTTCACTAGTCACAACAACGATGACTTTATCTGCACACCTATCACTACACCTGCCACTTCAGCACCTTCGTATGAAATTAAACCTGCTTTACTGAACTTAGTCATGAAAGATCAACTCTCCGGTGCTGGAGATGATGCTGCTTTACACTTAAACAATTTTGTTGAACTTTGTGATATGCAAAAGTACCAAGAAATATATGGTAATATTGTTAAGCTTAAGCTTTTTCCTTTCTATTTGAGAGGAGGAGCTAAAATTTGGTTTCAATCTTTGCCTAGAAATAGCATAGATTCATGGGACAAGTGCAAAGATGCTTTTATTGGAAAATACTATCCACCTGCTAAAATTATCCAACTAAGAAGTAACATAATGAATTTTAAACAATTGGATAATGAACACATTGCCCAAGCTTGGGAACGTATGAAATCTCTTATCAAGAACTGCCCTACTCATGGTTTGACTACTTGGATGGTTATCCAAACTTTTTATGCAGGCTTGAACTTTACCTCACGGAACTTGTTAGATTCGGCCGCGGGAGGAACCTTTATGTCAACTACACTTGGTGCTGCCACAAAGCTTCTCGATGAGATGATGACCAACTATTCCCAATGGCACACCGAACGCGCTCCAACAGGTAGGAAGGTAAACTCTGTCGAGGAGATTTCCTCCCTAAATGAAAAAGTTGACTTGATCATGTCTCTACTTTCGAAGCAATCTTCTGTTGATCCTCGTGATGTTCCTTTAAGTTCTTTGATTGCTCAAGAACAAGTAGATGTGAACTTTATCTCTAGAAACAATTTTAATAACAATGCTTATAGGAGTTACTTTGGTAGCAATCCTAGACCGTTCCCCTCTAATTCTTATGGGAACAACAATGATTATCCTATCACCAAGAACTCCACTACTTGTCACACCCTGATTTTCATGTCACTTTGCTTAAGCTAATTATCATGTTAGAAATGTGGATTTGCAAAACTTTTGAGTGCTTTTGACTTTGCTTGATTTGACTTTTGTCTGCTGTTTGCTAGTGCTCTAAAAATCAAATAAATCCTCCAACTCTTATACTTCATCTCCTTGATCCAAAACTTTTTCCCAATGATCATGCCATGTGTATAGAACAATATAGAATTTTCTTATAAAAATATTTTGGCCAAATAGTATTTTCTAAAATTAGTTTTCCAAAAACCCCTGAATTGAGGTTTGCACTGCAAGTACCTTATTTAGGGTGTGAAAAATCTTTCAAAAAGTTTATTTGAATCCTATTAGGTATAGGACACCCAGAAACCACAAAAGTATAATTTTAAAAGTTATTTTTATATTATATTTAAAAGCTTTTTCTTAAGGCCAGAAATGGTCTTTAACAGGGAAAAATTATTTAACTATTTCAAAAATATTTGCCAAAATTCAGGGAGACTCATAGGACATATATTGTCCATATATAAGAGTTTCAGCACATGGTCATGTTCAAAATATTGGGCAAATCCTTCCAAAACCCTTTCTGGATATTTCAAGCTTTTGAAATATTTACAAAGGAAATATTCTCCAAAATTCCAGGGAAATTCTATCATGTCATATGTGACATATTTGATGATCTTGCAAAGCCTCATGCCTTGAAGATCAAGGAAACATCATCTAATCCCCTCAAAACCATTCTCTCCATATTTGAAGTTTGAGCAACTCTACATTGCCAAGCTTGTCCAAATGCTCTCAAACTTGGTGCACATGCTAAAATGATGTAATTATGCATCTATGCCAAATGGCACAAGTTTTGGAGAAGCATAACTTGGTCTAAGTACCCCAAAACCATTTCTGTTCAAATTCAAATTTGAACAACTTTACATTACCAACTTTTTACCTGGGGCTTCAAACTTTGTGGACATGATCATAATCCCAAATGATGATGCTACACCAAGTGGTGCATCAAGAGGAGATGATTAGCTTAACTCAAACATGGTGAAACCAATTCCGTTGATTTCTAGGGTTCACCAAAGTTACATTGGCAACTTTGCCCAAATGAGATCCAATTTGGTGTAGGGGCCTAATTGTGTGTGACATTCCATCCTGTTAAGTCCCATGCCAATTGGAAGTCATTTGCCTCCCCAAAACCTGATCAAACACCTTCTACCAAATTACCAAAACCAGTGTTTGGACCCCTTTTACTTTCTCCCTTTACCTCAAATTCTTACCACAGCTTCTCCTGATCATCTTCTACCCCCAGTAACTTCTCTATGGCCTTAGCTCAATCATTGGAGGGGGTAAAACCCCAATTCATACTGCTGGACAGCAGTAAACTCCTTCTTCTTCACCTCCCTCCTCATTCCAGTGGCTCCCTAAAGCATCCAAGGCCACAGGCCATTTCTTTACTCCTCCCCTGACCTTCTAGACAACCTTGGGCACGATGGACATGACCAGAGCGGCGAGGTCACGACTGTGCCAGCCATTCGGGCGCTCTGGAGCGCGCTACAGTGCGCTCCCGCACTGTAGCCGCCTCCAATCGGCTGCTCCCGACAGCCTTGGGCCTCCCCCTCGTGTCCCCCAAGGCTGCCTCGACGTCCGCGACCTGCTGGACGGTCGGCCCCCTCCTCTCTCCCCCTCTCTCACCCCTGCTCGCACGCGCGCCGTGGCCGCCCGAGCGCTCCAGTGAGCAAGCTCGCACGCGCAGCCCCTCTGGCGCTCCCCGTCCCTTCTCTCCCTTCCTCTCGACTTGGACCACGTCCAAGCACACCGCAGACACCCCCGAACCTACTCCCGTGGCCTCCCGAGCCGTTGCCGCGGCCACGCGTGCGCCGCGTCCACGGTGAGCTGCGGGATGTCTATATGAGACTGCCCCAGACCCTCCTCTCCGCCCCCATTTGCTCCCTCTCCCTCCCGTGCATCCTCTGGACCATCCCTCCCTCTTCTCGTGCGTTGCAGCCACCCCCCTGGCCGGAGCAGAGCCGCCGGCCGCCGCTCGAATTCGAGCAACCTCGAGTCTCTCTCTCCCTCTTGGCCACTCCGGTGCCATCGCACGACCACCAGGGAGCCCCCCACCTCCGCCAATCCTCCCCGAGGCGCCCGTGCGCTCGAAGCCCAAAGTGGCCGAAGCCCTCCTCCGCCACGGTTGGACCCCTGCTCGATCTGGTCCTCCCCGACAGGCGTGTCACCCACGACCGGATGCGCCTCTCCGCGCTGGTCGTTCCGGTGGCCGGAGTGTCACGGGAGACGGCCTGAGTCGACGGGGCCACGCCGGCGAGCGCTTGGCCGCGCCTCCCCTGCCTCGCCTCTGTCCGCGCGGGAGGAAGAAGAACCTGCCGCTGGGGCCCGCGCGTCAGCGACCCAGTGGGCGGGCCCCTCCATTTAAGTGGAAGCGGGTCTGGCCTCGGCCGCCTTCCCCGCGCGGAAACGCCCTTCCTGGCGGGCGCCTTCGACGTGGCCTGGCCCTCTGCGCGCGGCTGTGCAGTTGGGCCGGCCCAGTGCACAGAAGCACTAAGCTTCGCCCTGTGCGCAGTGAAGGGTATACCGCCCCTTTTTCCTTTTCCTTTTTCTTTATCCAGTCAACTTCAAAAATGCTTAAACAAATCTTTTGAACTCCAAACTTGATGATTCAAATTTCCTATGGCTCCATAAATCATGCTCTATCACATGGTGCAACATGCACATTATTTCAGAGACATTTCCTTCACACATAATTATCAAATGCCCATATTTCATTTTCTGTGATGAACTTTAGGAAATCACAGAGAGCTCAATCTTGATCCAAATACAGTGGTTCAAATTCCTAGATGCTTGTCATATCCAAACTTAGTTTTGGAACATTTTTATTAATACTTTCTGTACCCCACCAAATATTGAGCCATTTCTTCATATTTATCAGCTTTGCAAAATCCTAGGAAATTCATTTGAATTCCAAATCCATTGAAACCAACTCCTAGATGCTTCTAAAATCATGACTTGTTGATGGGTGCCTTGGCTCATCATTCAAGAAAATATTTCTGTATACTTCTTCCAAATCCATAAACCCCTTGGTTCCATCACATTGAAATGATCCAAGCTATTCATTGATCCAATACCTATGAAACCACCTTGGTTATTTTTCATATGACCAGAGGTATCCTAGAAAAGTCCAACTCCTATTTTTAGAGCACTTTTATTTTTGCTTTGATTGTGTTGCTTATTATGATTGTTTCCATCGTTAGTTGACGAAATAAACGGAATACTCGGAGTTGGACCAGAAGGTTTGAAGACTCGGAAGAATAAGGCAAGCAGCCCTTTGACCATGTTCGAGAAAACTTTTTATGCATGTCTCATAGCACCTTATTATCAATGCATCGGAATCATGTTGGGGTGGGAACCACTTTGGTTGCTACCTCTGTTACTTTACTATTGAAACTTGCATCAAACATGACCCTACCTTCCTATGAGGGTTATGTGGGTGGGAGTAGTTAGGTTGCTTTATTAGTGGCTACGCAAATGGGACGGGTATATGCATGGTGACGGAGGCATAATACTTTCAAAAGACTTTTCGAAAACCCCGTCGGGTGCCATTTATGCCCGAGGGAGATGGTGAGATGGGTAACCACTTGATGACGAAGTGGTGTACCAAGGAAAGTGTGTGTGTTGTTTTGAAAAACGGATTGGTTTAAGTTGCGACCGTTATCCCAACCAAACATGCGCAACCACTCTACCCTTATATGGGAAAGGGCATTATTGATTACCTAGGTCGATACTAGCATGGTGCCCGCATTACTAGTGACGAGGGTGACATGAGGTCACTCTCGGGACGGGGTCGTGCTTGGATAGGCGGCCATGACTGTCTTTACAGGACACCGGACACACCGTTGGTACCCCGTGCTTGTGGTATGTGATGAATATGGGAGCGAGTCTCCACAATTATTAAGATGTGAATGTGGGGCACGGGGATTGCTACCAATCGAGTGGACTATGTGTTAGTGTCGTCTAGGGAAAGATAGTGATCGGGTGCTTACCCCAGGTACTTGAGGTACCGCGGGTCGTGGATGACACGGAAGTTCCCCGGATCTTGTGGGTAAAGTGTGCAACCTCTGCAGAGTGTAAAACTATTCGAATAGCCGTGTCCGCGGTCAAGGACAGTTGGGTAACCGCTCTTGGGCTACGTCCAATGTTTGTGAAACCTGGTGTGTGTGTGTGGGGAAACAACGTGATTCAGAGATATTGTTGATGTGATTGTGAGAAAGTCACAATGAGCTTGAGCATGAGTTGATTACAACTCTTTCTTGATAATGATGTCTGTGACCTCCTGATACTTGTTGCAGACACATGCATGCCCTTGTTATATGTTGATCATGCTTGCATATGAAAAACTAGCTTTCCGCAAAACCGCCAATTTAGCATTAGAACCTTGCATAACTATTCTGTCATCACACTTGGGTTGCTTGCGAGTACATTCAAAGTACTCATTGGCTTGCCACTGGTTATTTTATTGGCTAGGCATGAGAGAGCAGGTTATGATGGAGATTTCTTGGTGACGAGCATGCGAGCTAGGACGCTTCCCAGTTAGAATGCCTGTAGGGTTAAGGCAGATGGCATGGGTCCAAGTTGTTATTGAAGATTTCCGCTGCGATGATATATTCAAGTCTTGACCTTAATGGTCCTATTTGTGTAATACGGTATGTATGGATGTAAGACTCTTGTTATTCAGCTTCTGTGTGTTCGGTGAGCATTGATCTCTGGGATCACTGTACACGTGCATTCGGTGATCTCGACTTATGAGTCGGGGTCCCCACAGAGCTGGTATCAGAGCCATCCTAACTGTAGGAAGCCTTAGTTAGCATGGTCGTTAGTTAGGGTAAAACTATTTTCAAAACTATTGCTAGTTTTCAAAACTATCTATACTTCTCTTCCCTTCTCCGTTTTTCGAAAGCTAGGCTATACTTAACCTCTTCCCCTTCAAAACTTTGGTCGTTAGAACCCCTACGCCATGACCACTGGATTTTCTGTGATCCTTGTGGGTGCACCTTGCCAAACACTCACCCGCCACCTCTGCACACAAGATTGGCGACACCACGACAAGACGGTACCAACAGAAACTACATCCTCAATGAATGAGGACATGAAGACCCAGAAGATGGTGACACCTTTGATAGTGCCCCAAGAAGATGCAACATTGGCCTATGATGACCAGGCTATAGGATATGCAAAATCATGATATGCATCGCTAATAGAGTAATCCTGTCACTACTATTATTGTATCGGCAACCACCGGTGGATGAGAACCTCGCCATTTGGTCCGCCTCACCATAGTGAGCAGGAAAACGGTTCTCTTTGTCCCCCGCTCTTGGTGTCGATGTTTTCAACAACGAAACCGACATGTTGGACCTCTATTATGCCTTGTTATTGTCATTGCATACAGATCGCCTACCTGGTACCCTCGACGTCCCAGAAGGCACAAGGGATCGTCATGATTAAAGAGACAAGAGAAGACCAAGTCAACGCCAGCTACAAGGAGGCACCTTCACCACATCACCTCATCAGGCGAGAAGTTGTTGGAGACTCTTTAGGTTCAACCCGGATCGTTCATCAAGCAACTACAAGGGACATAGCAACACTTGAGGAAAACTCAGGAGACTGCACGAGGCACAAGTCACGACACTGAGTCTGAGAACCCCTAGGGTAGGATGAGTCGTGTACCCCCTATGCGCAGTCGAGTCCGTATGATGGTTCGAATAGAACCATGATTGTGAGTTGCTTGCTTTTATTTGTTTGTGTTTTGATATAAGTCACACTTTTGCCCCAGGCAACAAGTGCATGGCTATATCACCTTCCTTGCCTTGTTTCTTTTGTTTCGGCCTTTTTGCACCTGTTTGTTGCATCTGCACTATAGAACCCCCTTTAGGCATTTCCCTCCTCTACGCTGCTTCTTCCCTCTATTCTCTCTCTCCCCAACTGAAGACCCGCAAGACAAGATGCACCAAGGATTCTACCTCGGCAACCAACTGGCACTGAAAACTTCTGCTACAACCTCCGTGGCCAATTGCAACCCCGTAGAGTTATGTTTAACCCTCCAGACTAGTAACCCATTCCTGGACCCTTTGAGACTTCACAAGACACTCCAGCACGAATCCTTAACCATGTGCCTAACCCATGGTAAAGCGAGAGAACCAGCTAAGCCTTTATAACCTTGCACAACACTGGATTCGTAATGGAACTAGTGGACACAGTGAACGAGCACATTTTCATCCTAATATAGCACGAGAACTGACGATGCCATAGATAGACCAGTTCGAGGATATTGGACAGATGACTTGGTGGCTTTATATCAGTGACTTCGAGGAACTATCTGAGACCTTGGTGGATTGTGAGATTTCATATTGGTAGGATCATGACTTTGGGGAAGCATGTAGGAGTACCCGTTGGGCATAAGATTTGGATTTATGTAGGTGATTCTGGTTGGTATAAATGCAGGATATGTCTGCATGGTTCGGAATAAAATTGGATTTAGACCGATGATCCTGATTATGATATCATGTTTCTCGGTGGACAATAACCTAGGAGATTGGATTATTTGTCGGAGTTGATTTAGGGATCTATATAATCATGACCTTGGAGTTTACTTGACCCGGATGATGAGAATTTGGTGGACTTACTATCGTAATGCATAGTCCTTCCAAGTATTTGGGTATCATAGGGACTTGAGATCTTGTGGAACACCATAGACATCGGATTTGTAGAATTGTTGGATTATGTGGTGATTGATGGAAATGACCGGGCTATTGGAGTTGATTTATAGGAAGGAAACAAAATCTTGGAGTGGCATATGACGTGTTTCCTTAGAATAGAGATGCAATATTGTGAGCCTTGCAAGAATAGGTTGAGTGCTTGGATTATGGAGTTTAATTCAAGCTTAGTTGCATGTGTGACCTGCCCATGGATATTAGGGGTAGACATACATATGGATTTGGGGATCGTAGACAAGTATAATTTTGTTAGACCGTCTCTTGGGAATCATGAGGATATGTATGGCATGAGTGGCGATTGAAGTTGGTCTATGCGAGAGGCTGCTTTTTCGTTCGGAGTACTAAATAGAGCTATTGGCATCTCAGAAACCGTGCTTAAGGATAAGATGATATAAGTTCACTCGCTCACTAGAATCCTTGAAACCCTTAAGCCCCACCGAGCCACAACCTGGTCAGATTCTGACCACGGGCCTTCACTCTAAGTCAGGAAGGCCTCTGCAAATACTCAGCGGGGACCACCACCAATACCCGAGCTTACCTCGCGTACCCCCATAGACCTCATGGAGTGATTGGACAAGTTGGGTAACGTCATTATTTGATGGCCTACTTGTCTGCCCGAAGACAAAGAAGAGACGGACAGCTGGATAGAAGACATTTGAAGACCGCCCTGTCAAGAAGGAAGATCTACACCAACCACCGTCATCAAAAAGTAAACTTCCGCGTCGAAGACCGGGCGTATCTGCAAACCACTCTTCTCGAAGGGACCGAGCATTCCCGTGTCGAAGGGGCGCTCGCACCAAGATTTATCGACCCTTTTTCAAGACCAATGCAAGACAAGTAGACGGCTCCCAACTAGATTTACCACCTGAGATACCCTCCGCGCACCAAATCTTCCACGAGCCCCACTCTGGAAGTACCTCTTACTTCCTAGCTAGCCCGGTGCCCGCAAGGACATCTCCAAGCCTTTGACAGCTAACCCAACCTAACCTACGCAAGAGACCCCTCAGCAACCTCCATCAAGGAAGGCAGCAAGTGAGAAGCCACACCATCAAGTACTTCAAGATTCCATGGAGCACCACCCGGAAGCAGAACCAACAAGAAGAAGTGAAGACTACCCCTTATCCAAGACTCCGCCTTTCTTTCCACGCCTAGTCTGGGAATCTCGAGGACGAGATTCTTGTAAGGGGGGTAGGTCTGTCACACCCTGATTTTCATGTCACTTTGCTTAAGCTAATTATCATGTTAAAAATGTGGATTTGCAAAACTTTTGAGTGCTTTTGACTTTGCTTGATTTGACTTTTGTCTGCTGTTTGCTAGTGCTCTAAAAATCAAATAAATCCTCCAACTCTTATACTTCATCTCCTTGATCCAAAACTTTTTCCCAATGATCATGCCATGTGTATAGAACAATATAGAATTTTCTTATAAAAATATTTTGGCCAAATAGTATTTTCTAAAATTAGTTTTCCAAAAACCCCTGAATTGAGGTTTGCACTGCAAGTACCTTATTTAGGGTGTGAAAAATCTTTCAAAAAGTTTATTTGAATCCTATTAGGTATAGGACTCCCAGAAACCACAAAAGTATAATTTTAAAAGTTATTTTTATATTATATTTAAAAGCTTTTTCTTAAGGCCAGAAATGGTCTTTAATAGGGAAAAATTATTTAACTATTTCAAAAATATTTGCCAAAATTCAGGGAGACTCATAGGACATATATTTTCCATATATAAGAGTTTCAGCACATGGTCATGTTCAAAATATTGGGCAAATCCTTCCAAAACCCTTTCTGGATATTTCAAGCTTTTGAAATATTTACAAAGGAAATATTCTCCAAAAATTCCAGGGAAATTCTATCATGTCATATGTGACATATTTGATGATCTTGCAAAGCCTCATGCCTTTAAGATCAAGGAAACATCATCTAATCCCCTCAAAACCATTCTGTCCATATTTGAAGTTTGAGCAACTCTACATTGCCAAACTTGTCCAAATGCTCTCAAACTTGGTGCACATGCTAAAATGATGTAATTATGCATCTATGCCAAATGGCACAAGTTTTGGAGAAGCATAACTTGGTCTAAGTACCCCAAAACCATTTCTGTTCAAATTCAAATTTGAACAACTTTACATTACCAACTTTTTACCTGGGGCTTCAAACTTTGTGGACATGATCATAACCCCAAATGATGATGCTACACCAAGTGGTGCATCAAGGGGAGATGATTAGCTTAACTCAAACATGGTGAAACCAATTCCGTTGATTTCTAGGGTTCACCAAAGTTACATTGGCAACTTTGCCCAAATGAGCTCAAATTTGGTGTAGGGGCCTAATTGTGTGTGACATTCCATCCTGTTAAGTCCCATGCCAATTGGAAGTCATTTGCCTCCCCAAAATCTGATCAAACACCTACTACCAAATTACCAAAACCAGTGTTTGGACCCCTTTTACTTTCTCCCTTTACCTCAGATTCTTACCACAGCTTCTCCTGATCATCTTCTACCCCAAGTAACATCTCTAAGGCCTCATCTCAATCATTGGAGGGGGTAAAACCCCAATTCATACTGCTGGACAGCAGTAAACTCCTTCTTCTTCACCTCCCTCCTCATTCCAGTGGCTCCCTAAAGCATCCAAGGCCACATGCCATTTCTTTACTCCTCCCCTGACCTTCTAGACAACCTTGGGCACGATGGACATGACCAGAGCGGCGAGGTCACGATTGTGCCAGCCATTCGGGCGCTCTGGAGCACGCTACAGTGCGCTCCCGCACTGTAGCCTCCTCCAATCGGCTGCTCCCGACAGCCTTGGGCCTCCCCCTCGTGTCCCCCGAGGCTGCCTCGACGTCCGCGACCTGCTGGACGGTCGGCCCCCTCCTCTCTCCCCCTCTCTCACCCCTGCTCGCACGCGCGCCGTGGCCGCCCGAGCGCTCCAGTGAGCAAGCTCGCACGTGCAGCCCCTCTGGCGCTCCCCGCCCCTTCTCTCCCTTCCTCTCGACTTGGACCACGTCCACGCACACCGCAGACACCCCCGAACCTACTCCCGTGGCCTCCCGAGCCATTGCCGCAGCCACGCGTGCGCCGCGTCCACGGTGAGCTGCGGGATGTCTATATGAGACTGCCCCAGACCCTCCTCTCCGCCCCATTTGCTCCCTCCCCCTCCCATGCATCCTCTGTACCATCCCTCCCTCTTCTCGTGCGCTGCAGCCACCCCCCTGGCCGGAGCAGAGCCGCCGGCCGCCGCTCGAACTCGAGCAACCTCGAGTCTCTCTCTCCCTCCTAGCCACTCCGGTGCCATCGCACGACCACCAGGGAGCCCCCCCACCTCCGCCAATCCTCCCCGAGGCGCCCGTGCGCTCGAAGCCCAAAGTGGCCGAAGCCCTCCTCCGCCACGGTTGGACCCCTGCTTGATCTGGTCCTCCCCGACAGGCGTGTCACCCACGGCCGGATGCGCCTCTCTGCGCTGGTCGTTCCGGTGGCCGGAGCGTCGCCGGAGACGGCCTGAGTCGACGAGGCCACGCCGGCGAGCGCTCGGCCGCGCCTCCCCTGCCTTGCCTCTGTCCGCGCGGGAGGAAGAAGAACCTGCCGCTGGGGCCCGCGTGTCAGTGACCCAGTGGGCGGGCCCCTCCATTTAAGTGGAAGCGGGTCTGGCCTCGGCCGCCTTCCCTGCGCGGAAACGCCCTTCCTGGCGGGCGCCTTCGACGTGGCCTGGCCCTCTGCGCGCGGCTATGCAGTTGGGCCGGCCCAGTGCACAGAAGCACTAAGCTTCGCCCTGTGCGCAGTGAAGGGTATACCCCCCCCCCCCCTTTT
>LR738709.1:156942479-156958068 GCA_902687465.1 Secale cereale
ACAACACGATTCAGAGATATTGTTGATGTGATTGTGAGAAAGTCACAATGAGCTTGAGCATGAGTTGATTACAACTCTTTCTTGATAATGATGTCTGTGACCTCCTGATACTTGTTGCAGACACATGCATGCCCTTGTTATATGTTGATCATGCTTGCATATGAAAAACTAGCTTTCCGCAAAACCGCCAATTTAGCAGTAGAACCTTGCATAATTATTCTGTCATCACACTTGGGTTGCTTGCGAGTACATTCAAAGTACTCATTGGCTTGCCACTGGTTATTTTATTGGCCAGGCATGAGAGAGCAGGTTATGATGGAGATTTCTTGGTGACGAGCATGCGAGCTAGGACACTTCCCAGTCAGAATGCCTGTAGGGTTAAGGCAGATGGCATGGGTCCAAGTTGTTATTGAAGATTTCCGCTGCGATGATATATTCAAGTCTTGACCTTAATGGTCCTATTTGTGTAATACGGTATGTATGGATGTAAGACTCTTGTTATTCAGCTTCTGTGTGTTCAGTGAGCATTGATCTCTGGGATCACTATACACGTGCATTCGGTGATCTCGACTTATGAGTCGGGGTCCCCACACTACTGAACTAGAGATTATGCTTAAAGATTTCATCACTACCCAAAAAAGCCTTTAATAAGAGTGTAGGAGAAAAACTAAACAAACTAGATGATCTCTCTTTGAAGGTAGACAATTTAGCCAATGAGGTAGAATTGCTTAAAATTAGAACTTCTCCTCTTGAGGAGAGGAAGGTCACTCCTATGAATGCTATTCAAGTGCAAATTAATGAAAACATTAGGATGTTGGCTAAACTTAAAGAGAGATGGGCTAGAGAAAGGGAGGAAGAAGATAGAATTAAGAACCTTCCTACCCACCACACTGTTGCTACTATCCAAGTTGTTGAGGATATTCAAACTCTTAGCACCCAATGCACTCCTGGTCCCATTGGACCTATTAATGGTGATGCTATGACTATAGAAAGTACCAAACAAGTGAACCTAGAGGACACCACTACCACCTTACTTGATAGTAGTGACCTTGATTTTGATAATTGCACTCTTACCGAAGTTATTGATTTCCTTAAGATGTCTAGAGATCCCCGCACTAGCACGCTTAACCTTGCCTTCACAGAGCATATCACTAATGCTCTCATCAAAGCTAGGGAGGAGAAACTTAGAGTAGAAGCCTCCATACCTAGAAAGCTAGAAGATGGTTGGGATCCTATGATTAAAATTAAGTTGAATAACTTCTCTTGCTATGCTTTATGTGATGTTGGAGCTAGTACCTCCGTTATGCCCAAAAGAATATATGATATGCTTAAACTGAAACCTTTTGATTCTTGTTCTTTTGGTGTTCGTCTCGTTGATTCTTCCATAAAGAAACCTTTGGGGAGGATCGACGATGTTCTTATCATTGTCAATGACAATTATGTTCCCGTTGATTTTACTATTATGGACATTGAATGTGAACCTTCTTGTCCAATTATTTTGGGACGTCCGTTTCTACGCACCGTTGGTGCTATCATTGACATGAAAGAGGGGAATATAAAATTCCAATTTCCTCTCAAGAAAGGGATGGAACACTTCCCTTGAAAGAAGATTAAGTTACCTTTTGAGTCTGTTATACGGGCTAGCTATTCTTTTACTCTTGATAAAACTTGATCTCTTTGCATTATGCCTAGCTTAAAGGCATAAAAGAAAGCGCTTTTGGGAGGCAGCCCACATGAATAATTTTTTTATTTTGCTTTTGTTGTGTCTTGATGTTGTTACTACAGTAGCATCATCATTGTATCTTTACTTTTCAATTTTGTGCCAAGTGTAGCCTCTGATTGCAAGAAAGTTCAAAAGTTGTGACATGCTGTCCAGGAAACAGATTCTGTCCTTGGATAGAAAAATTCGTATAAAATCACCAGGTCATCTTTTTGGTCTGAATTTTTTCGACAGCGTGCTCTATACAATTGTCTTTCGTGCGTCTGTTCTGAGTTTTTTGATTAGAGTTGCAGAAGTGCCCCGAAAAAATCATTTACTACCTGCTGTTCTGTTTTTCACAGATTCTGTCATGTTTTGCCTTTCCTTCATTTTGCAAACCTAGAGCTTGCTTTTTCTTTGCAAAAACCTTTTGGCAATCTTGAGAAACAGTAGACCTTCAAGAATATCCTTATTTCCAGCAAGGAACAATTATTTTATTATGGGTACTAACCTCGCTAATCAGATTATGATGAGTTATGTATGAAGGGAGTTTTCAAGTGTGCGAGGGAAGATGATAAAAAGATTCAGGAGTGTCAAATGCTCAAGCTTGGGGATGCCCCCATGCACCCCCAAGAAATATTCAAGGAGACTCAAGCGTCTAAGCTTGGGGATGCCCCCGTGCATCCCCTTCTCCATCAACATTATTAGTTCGTCTTTCGTTCCACTATATTTTTATCACTTCATGTGTTATGTGCTATGCTTGGAGCGTCTTGCTTTTAGTTTCCTTTTTAGTTTTCTTTAGCTTTTCATAACGAGTCGGAACTCAACTTTCTTTATGTGGGAGAGAAACACGCTCCACTTCTACCTAGAACATAACATAGAATTTTCATGTCTATCTTTGCTGTGTGTGTTCTTTGTCTTTCAATAGCTATTATCATGTTCAGCTCTTAGTTTTCATGCTTATCTTTTTAAAGAGCTTTTGTTTAGTTGGTTGCTTGAACTCTCTTTAGTTATCATGCTTATCTTATTAAGAGAGTTTGCTTCTGTTGCATTGGTTGATATGTCTATGATAAAAATGCTACGTGCATAATGGTGCTTAGTAGTTCATGTTTTCTTATGGTTAGTCTCAAATAGCTGGGGGGGTTCCCAATGTGTTATTGGAGTACCAACATGATTTGTTTGCCTATGATGTGGTATGGTTTAGTAATATCTTCCTTCAAGAATTTATTTTGATTGACTTGGCGTATGCTCGCGCATATTTAAGACTGTAAAGAAAGTCTGTCAAGCCTTGATGATCTTTTATTTCTGAGCAGCGATATAACTTCCATGCCTGATTCAATGTTGCTTTGTCGCTCTGCATGATTATGACCGTCATTGCTCTCTTAGTTGGTCGCTCCCAGTCTTTTGCTATCCTTCGCCTGTACTAAGCGGACTGACTGCTTGTGCATCCAAATTCCTTTAAACCAGTTATGCCATATGAGTCCACCATACCTTCCTACATGGTATTTACCTGCCATTCCTAACGAAGACTTTCATGTACCATCTCGAAATTATTCAAAAAGAAAAAAAATGCATTCCTATTTTGTGCCTCTGTTTTAAGTTCATGAGGAAGTAGTAGTTAATTCATGATCTTTTTAAGTTGGACGAGCTTCACCCCGGGATTGCATGTCTAATGTGCAAACCCATAACACGAGAAGGAACTGGCATTGAGTGCGCCCGGCTCAAAATTAATATAACAAACAAACCCTCCTTCACGCTTTGTTCATGAGAAATCAGAAAACTTTGGCAGTGATAAACAAAGGAGATTAAGAGGATGTGATCGTCCTCATTCGGGAGCCGTTCCTCGAAACTTGTCCATCTCAAGAAGTGATTGAGTTGTCTGCTAGCATTCGTTGACGAAACATGCATGATCTAAGAAAAAAAATTATTACTTCTGTTTTTAAAACCAAGAGCTCGGGTACATGCTTTGTCTTTGTTTCCGACTACGGGTTTTCAACCTTGCCAACAAAAGCCACAGTTCGAGAGTCTCCACCTTCTTTTAAAGCACCAACTACTGAGAGCATGATTGTCATTCTGAGTGTAATGTGCATTGTCCCAAAGTAGCATTGTCTTTTGCATGATTATGATATCGTTTATTTTGAAATCATTGTATCTAGTCATCACTTAAACCTTGGAGGTGTCCCTGCATTTATGTTTTGCTTCACTAAAGGGGGCAAGCGAGATATCACTTTATCATATTTGCACACCATGCTCATTACAAATCTATTTGATGTTTCAATATCATATTGTAAAACTTTCAGTTCTTTGTGATTTTCTCATGAGGCAACTTAATTACTACAGATTCATTGTCTCAGTAAGCTTTTGTCATATGACTATGAAAAATCCTTATATGGTTAATAGCATGTCACCACAGAAATTATTCTTGTTATCATTTACCTACTCGAGGACGAGCAGGAATTAAGCTTGGGGATGTTGATACGTCCAAAACGTATCTATAATTTCTGCTTGCTCCATGCCTCTTTTGGGTGATATTGCTATGATATTTATACACTTCCATACACTTTTGATCATATTTGGACTAACCTATTAACTCAGTGCACCCCAGTGCCAGTTTCTGTTTTCTGCTGTTTTTGTATTTCAGGTTTTCCCATTACGAAAACTGCCAGAAAAATCCCGGAAAAATTATATAAAAAATCAGCGTTCCAGAAGCTTCCCGGTAGCCGAAGTAGGGCCGGAGGGGGGCCACCAGGGCTCCAGGCGCCCTGGTGGGGCGCCTAGGCCCCCCAGGCCTCCGCTGATGCCCCCCTTTGGCATATATTTATATCGTGTCCCGAAACCCTCAAGAGGGAACCCTTTTTCGCGATCTCATCTCTGTTCCGCAGCCCCCGCGCTTCCAAGATCGGGAGCGCCAGGAGAACTCTTCCCGGCACCCTGCCGGAGGGGAGGATCACCACCGGGAGCTTCTCCACCACCATGGACGCCTCCCGGATGAGTTGTGAGTAGTCTCCCTTGGACCATGGGTCCATGACCAGTAGCTATGTGATGTTCTCCTCCCGTTGTTGTGCTTCACTAATTAGTCCTCGGGAGCTGCCCTACATGATCGAGGCACATATGTAATCCTTATGCTGTTGCTATGTTGAGTTTGCCGGGATCCGATGGATTGTGAGATTATGTTCAGATTGTGTTTGAGTAATATATTTGATCTACCTCTTTTATATTTATGTTCGTAAGTAATTCTTGCATGTTCTCCGTTGTTATTTATTGCTTTGGCCAAGTAGTAGGTAGTGACTCCAAGAGGGAACGTTATGCTTGATTGTGGGTTCATGCCCCTCGATGACTAGCTTGAGTGACAGAAACATGAGTCTAGGGGATGTGTTGTTGCCACGAGGGGGAAAACAACGGTGCTTGTGCCCGCGGGTGCAAGGATTGTTTACTTTACGCAAAGTTCTTTTAATGCAGTTGTCTGTTGCTTTGAGTTTACACTATGGGTGGGACTCGCAACTTAATACCAGCGAGATGTTCTGGATAGATATCTCAAGGTGGATGATTAGTGGTAGATGCAGATGGATTTCGGTCTACTTGCCTTGGCGTACCGTCCATGCTTTGAACCTATACCTTTCTTGTAACATAGTTAGCATTGGTTTGCGCACATAATTCTGTCAATTGCCCAGTTGTAATTCGTTTACCTCACATAGCTGTTTTATCGTCTTTTGGGAGAGAGACATCACTAGTGAACATCATGGGACCCCGGTCCATATTACCATCACTGATCACATCCGCTATTTACTTTCCGCTTTTACTTACTATTGCAGCAATACCTATCACTATTATCACTTGCGTTTGATCCTTTGTAAACGACAAGGCCGGAGGGATTGACAACCTCTCTGTACTCGTTGGGAGCAAAGTTATTTGTATCTGTGTGCAGGTCCATGTTGATTGCTAAATATCTGGCGCCGTTAGCAGTTGACACCTTCTTGTTGAAACTGGGAGTCTCAGGGGAAATCGATCCTTGGTATCTTTGCCAAGGGAAAACTTCCGCTACACTGCATCTCAAACCTTCCACTTGGGGTAACCAACGAGGGGTGAGAAGCCATCACTCCCCTAGTGCACCATCACAGGTGCTCCCTCTAACTTGGCACTGTTATATGTGGTTGCATGTTATGTATGATGTCTAGCTTGTATTGCTTCTAATTTTATTGAATTTCATCTGCTTACTTTACACATTATACTTGTGACTAAGACACGTGTTCCTGTTTCTAGAACATACAATATCTGTCTATCACACCATGTTCTTACATCAAAGTACATTTGTTCTAAAGAACTAAATTGATATTCGTTTTTCTTGTCGGCTTGACTTAACATGGCACAGAGCAAGAGGAAGCAAGACAGAACGACATGGAAACGGAAGCGGAACAATCCTGCAGATTCTGCTAGTACTGATGGTGCAATAGAAGGTCAAAGTCCAGCGGAAAATTGTACCGACAGGGTATCCCGTGCTACACGAGCTGCATAACAAGTCAAACAGAAACAAATAGCTGCCACCAAACAAGCAGAGACAACCCTAGTTGTTGCAACACCTTCCACAGTACCACCAGCTGCATGATTTACTCGTCGGTCAACTCAGCTAGCAGCACGTTCCCAAGCTCCCTTGCCACTGACACTACTTCCGAAGCACTCTTGACACAAGATGAGTTGGCAAGATCAGATGAACTTTGTGAGCTTCAACATCAAGAAGGTAGTTGCTGGAGTCAAGTTACAGTTGCATGCTTCTTTATATGTAGTCTCACAGTCTGATGTACACTAACACTTCCTATGTTTGTTGTTGGACTAGCACCTAGGCACAACAGGAAACAAACATCAGGGATAATGCTCGATAGGTTAACTAAATCTAGAGGAGGAAGAATGGAGATCCGTTTTGAGGCAAGTTAAAAAAGGCCACGTGATGCTACAGAGTCAGCCAAATTAGTATCAGAGGCAGCGGGTTGCTGTTAGGTGTCATGTACGTATCCTCCCAACATGGATTCAGTACAGGAATGACAAAGACGAAACCCAGTTCAACACCTTCCTCGACCATTTATCTGTAAGTATGGTTATGTATGGAAACTAGTAATATCGTCTTGCTCTGTCCAATACTTTCTAGGTTGCTGATAATGAGACTCCCATAATTTTCAATAGATGAGGTTCAAGTTGGATAGCCAAGATGATGCAACCAGACAAGCTTGCACCCATGTTTTCAAGTCTGCTCTGCGATAGTATCGGTATAACTTGAGGAAAACTCACTTTGAAGGCAAGGCTAACAGTGAACTTGCCCAAACATCTAAAGTGGAAAATATATCTGATGAAGACTGGAGAGACCTTGTTAAACATTGGTCCGATCCAAAGTATCAGGTACATTATATATATATATATATATATATATATATATATATATATATATATATATATATATATATATATATATATATATATATATATATATATATATATATATATATATATATATATATATATATATATATATATATGTGACAGATCACATGCTGAAGTCCTGTTTACGCATGTGCCACACAAATCTATCTTCTTGTAGGTGAACTGTTCAAAGAACAAGGCCAACCGTACGAAAGTGAAATTCCAACAGACGACAGGATCTCGTAGCTATATTGCACACTGGGAGGGCCTTGTAATTAGCTGTTGTTTCACTCTTTTCGTTGTACCATATTATCAGATCTATATTGACTTGTTCCAAAGGCAGAGGAAAGCCCGCAAGGACCAAAAAGTACCTGAACCAAATGCTGTGGAAATCTTCAAGGACTGTCACACCAGCAAGAAGAAGGGCATGACTACACCAGTCAAAGCCGCTGTTGTAAGTCCTTAATCCTCATGCCTTTTAACTACTACTAACGCTAACTTGTGCCTTGAACTGCATGGTTTGCAACCAATGTCTATTACTCTTTTCAATTTTATACACAATTTTCTTAGCGTATCATTGCACCTTACAAGGTTTAAAACAGAGGAGTGACGTTCCTTTGATCTTGACCTGTAATCTAGTTCCATGCTGGACTTGCCCACACAATGTTACAATTGCCTGTTTGTCTGTTCTCAGTTGTTTTGTGATATGAATGATGTCATATTATGCTTACCGTATTATAAACTTCGTCTCTTTGTCCTTAGCCCTCAATACAATGTGAAGAAATAGACAATACATTAGCTATGGTACATGGTCATATGTTTGGAACCTTGTTTTATTATGTACTTTGCAATAAAATACATGGGTTCACCAGAATAAGTTATGTATATAGACCAAAGCTATTTTGTTTGGTTTTGTTGCCTCCTTAATATCTTCTGTTCTGGTACTACTAATGTAAAACCTCAACTTTTCAGCGAGCTATGGAAAAATGGTGGAACCGCCACCTTCTGAAGGTGGCGAGGCAACTATAACCGCAATGTCAGCTCTTGCTGCAGTGGGTCAGTACCTGTCCACTAACAGTGCCAAAAGCATGTTCCTGCGTAATACTGGCTTGGTTGTTAAGGCAATCTCGTCCAAACTGCCTCATGATTAAGATATGCAAGCTCAAAACAATGTTGTATCTGCGCTCCAGACACAAGTCCATTCCCTAATAGAGACCCTTTGTGAAACAAGGAGAGACATTGTTCGATGTTGTCAAGATATGCATGGTTTTGAAACCAGACTATCAGACATTTGCTATGTTGTTCAGGAGCCTAGGAGGACTGAAGGCGAAGGTTATGGTGCTCCATCGGACAATACAGCATGAAAACGTAACAGTCAGGTCAAATGAACTGAGCTTCTGAACTTCTGGTGGTGCATTTATCTGCTAGACTGTTAACTTTTATGCCAACCTTCCTTTTGTTTTATAGTTGTAATTTGTTTTGGTGCGATACAAAATTTGTTCTTAACGTGCAGCCACCGGCTGAAGAAAACAGCAAGCCATTTTTGTATAGTGTAGGGTGTTCTCTATATTTGCACTGGTGGTGAACTTTGATGCCCACCAGCTGTTGTCAACATGGGCCTCTTACGGGCCGTAGAAACAATGGGCCTTCTTTCTTTCAAAACAAAAACAATGGGCCTTCTACGTGGCGTAGAAACAATGGGCCTTATACGGATTGTAGACATAATGGGCCTTCTATGGGCCGTATCATCAATGGGCCTTCTACGAGCCGTATGATTGGTTGGCCAAACATGGGCCAATAACAGACCACATTATGGCCGTAAATGGGCTAGAGTTGAAATCATCCGTTCATGGGCCGACCATAACGGGCCGTCGTTAATCGCCCGTATTTTGATGACGCTATGAAAACGGCCCAACGTACTAACGGGCCGACTGTAACCACGGGCTGAATTTGGCCCACAAGCAGAAAATGACATTAACGGGCCGTAAGTAAACGAATGTGTAAATGAGCCCAAGAATAAATGGGCCTCGAGAAGGCCGAAAGATAACATGGGCTGGAATCGGCCCAACGGAATAATGGGCCGTTAATGGGTATAAAGTGATACAATGTTCATTATGGGCCAGTTTCACCACGTGTCGTTAATGGGTATAAAGTGATGCACTGTTCATTACGGGCCAGTTTTACCACGGGCCGTTAATGGGCCGAGAGTAATAAGGGCCTCATATGGGTCGAAAGACGTCATGGGCCATACATGGGCCGGAAGTTAAAACGGGCTGGATTTATATTGGACGGCCCAGATGACGTTACTGGGCCTAATTTGGATAGGCCGTAAACGGCCCCTGGGTTAGCGGGCTGTACATGGGCTATATGCGAACGGGCCGTTAGCAGGCTTGCTGTAGGCCAGCCTGCCACCTTTTGACCAAGTCAAACGAGTCGGCCTTTTCACAGGAATGGGCCTCTGTTGGGCCGTGCCGCGTGTCGGCGTATCATAGGGGCTTTGGGTCCAATGAGTGGATGACATTTGTCTCAACGGCGAGCCGACACGTGTTTCCTCCAGCCAATGATGATTTTACATGTGGAAAATCCCCATTGGTCGGGGCTGTTAATGGGTTATCGGATCCAAAACCGGACCCGATAGCTTAACGGCGTTTCGTTACGGTGGATGCCACGTGTCGGTCACCCTTGACGAAAGCACTTCTGTGACGCGCGATTTATCATCATGGAAGTGGATAGTTCCGTGATGATAATTTTGGTAATGTCATGGAACACTTCTACGACAGCACATGTATGACTATCTTGATTCTGTCATAAAATCGTCATGGATGTACATGCATGACAGAAAACGTGACCTACTGTGACAAACACGTATCATCACGGAAGTGTATTTTTTTGTAGTGTAAGTGCCTTTCATGTGTGCAAGTTAAGCAACCTCGCAAGCCTCACAAGGCCGCGGAGGAGAGACACTTGGCACCATTAGAACTCATATATTCTGATCTTTGTGAGATGAATGGTGTGTTGACTAAAGGCGGAAAGAAATAATTCATGACATTGATAGACGATTCCACTAGATATTGCTATGTGTATCTGTTAAATACTAAAGATGAGGCTCTACACTACTTTAAAATCTATAAAGCAGAAGTTGAGAAACAACTTGAAAAGCAAATTAAACGAGTCCGGTCAGATCGTGGTGGAGAGTACTTCTCGAGTGAGTTTGATTCCTTTTGTGCGGAACGCGCCATTATTCATGAGAGGACGCCTCCCTATTCACCCCAGTCAAACGGGGTTGCCGAGCGGAAAAACTGTACTCTAACTGATTTGGTTAACGCCATGTTAGATACATCGGGTTTATCCATGGCATGGTGGGGGGAGGCTATATTGACGGCATGTCATGTCCTGAATAAAGTTCCGACAAAGGACAATGAGATCACTCCCTATGAGAAATGGGCGAAGAGAAGGACAACACTCTCGTATTTGCGTACTTGGGGTTGTTTGGCGAAAAGTCAATGTGTCGATCCCCAAAAAGCGCAAGCTTAGACCGAAGACCATGGACTGCGTTAATTTGGGCTACGCTAAGAATAGCGTTGGCTATAGATTTCTAGTAGTGAAATCTGAGGTACATGACGAGAAGGTTGGTACAATTATGGAGTCTAAGGATGCTACATTCTTCGAGGATATATTTCCTATGAGAGATATGCAAAGCACTTCTAGACAGGAATTTGAGGAGACTCCTGAGCCTGCCATTCCTATGGAATACTATAAATAAACACATGATGAAAATCCTGAGGAGGATGACGAGGAAACCCTTGGTAGGGGCAATAGACAAAGGACTGCAAAGACCTTTGGTGATGATTTCTTCGTGTACCTCGTGGATGATACTCCCACTTCTATTTCATAAGCGTATGCCTCTCCAGAAGCTGACTACTGGAAGGAAGCGGTCCATAGTGAGATGGATTCCATCATGGCTAATGGGACATGGGAGATTACTGAGCGTCCCTATGGTTGCAAACCATTGGGATGTAAGTGGGTGTTCAAAAAGAAGCTTAGGCCCGATGGTACAATTGAAAAGTACAAGGCTGGGCTTGTGGCCAGGGGCTATGATAAAAAACAAGAGGAATATTTCTTTGATACTTATTCACCTGTGGCCAGACTGACCACCATTCGAGTATTACTCTCGTTAGCGGCCTCGCATGGTCTTCTCGTCCACCAAATGGATGTTAAGACAACTTCCCTGAATGGAGAGCTAAACGAGGAAATCTACATGCAACAGCCAGATGGCTTTGTGGTAGATGGTCAGGAAGGAAAAGTGTGTAGGTTGCTAAAATCTTTATATGGCCTGAAACAAGCACCTAAGCAATGGCATGATAAGTTTAATACAACACTGACATATGTTGGCTTCGTTGTTAATGAAGCTGACAAATGTGTATACTATCGCCATGGTGGGAGCGAAGGAGTTATAATGTACTTGTATGTTGATGACATACTGATATTGGGAACCAACCTCAAAGTCATTGAGGAGGTCAAGTCATTTATATCTCAGAACTTTGAGATGAAAGACCTTGGTGTGGCTGATGTTATCTTGAACATCAAGCTACTGAGAGATAATGAGGGTGGGATTACACTTCTGCAATCCCATTATGTTGAGAAGGTGTTGAATCGTTTTGGATACTCGGACTGCACACAATCTCAAACACCATATGATCCTAGCAGGTTGATTCGAAAGTCCAAAGGCACGGCTATAGATCAATTGAGATACCCTCAAATAATTGGTTCACTTATGTACCTAGCTAGCGCTACGAGGCCTGACATCGCTTTTGCTGTGAGCAAACTGAGTCGGTTTGTATCAAAACCGGGTGATGTACATTGGCATGCTGTTGAAAGAGATATGCGTTATCTGAAGGGTACTATGAACTATGCACTTCACTATACCGGATACCCGTCGGTACTTGAAGGGTATAGTGATGCGAATTGGATCTCTGATGTTGATGAGATGAAGGCCACAACTGGGTATATGTTTACTCTTGGAAGTGGCGTTGTTTCCTGGAAGTCTTGCAAGCAAACGATCTTAACGAGATCGACAATGGAAGCAAAATTAACAACATTAGACACATCTGGTGTCGAAGCAGGATGGCTTCGAGATCTTTTGATGGACTTGCCATTGGTTGATAAACAGGTTCCATCTATCCTTATGAACTGTGACAATCAGATTGTTATCACCAAGGTGAAGAGTTCAAAGGACAACATGAAGTCCAACAAACACATAAGAATGACATTAAAAGCTATCAGAAAATTGAGAAACTCCGGAGTGATAGCGTTGGAATATGTCCATACGGCTAAAAATCTGGCAGATCCCTTTACAAAAGGGCTATCACGTGTTGTGATAGATAATGCATCGAGGGCGATGGGTATGAGACCCACATGAGTTGCCATGGTGGTAACCCAACCTATGTGATCGGAGATCCCGTGAAGTAGGACCTGGGAAAACAAGCGAGTGGTGAACTGAGGAGAGTAACTATACTAACCCACTCCATTGGAGATGCAATACTCTCGATACTGTATGGGAGGGTGACTATTGTCTCAATGTGTTCCAAAGCTTATGCAAGCAAGATGCTATCCTACAGAGCGATCTTTGGAGGAACACACCTATATGAGCCCGACTGCTGGTCACAGTCTATGAGATTGGGGTGATCTCTAGTAAGCTCATGAACAGGCGAGGAGTGTGACTTATATGCTCCACCCGAGGGGTCAGCCTTCGGCAGCCTAGTATCAGTAAGACATGTGGTGAAGCTTCTTTACGCCAAACTGACAATTCAAGGCATAGTCCATTGTTCAGTTGTGAAGGAGTGTAGCTACTTACTCTAGGTGAAGCTCAACCTTGACAGGTCTTCACTAAAACACTGGTATATTGAAACAACAATTGGAACAGAGGACACAATGGGCCCTCGAGATCTGATGGGGGATTACTGAAATTTGAGATGGGCTTTAGGCCCATATAGCAATTTCTGAAAAATCTCTAAGGGCCCATGTGGGTTTATTGGCACTAGGTGTAGTGGAAAGTTTAGTCCCACCCCGGAAGTGGAAGAGGAGCTGGACCTCCTTATAAGGGATTCTCTTCCACATGCTATTGGAGCTTGAGAAGAGAAGAGGCCCTCACGCACTCCTCCTCCGCCGCCCGCCACGTCACGCCGCGCCGCGAGATTGAGCCGAGCCGAGCTCACACCTATGCACTTATTTTTTGCCAGTCACTAACGGAGAGTTTTTGACAGCGGGGCCATGATCTGAGACGTCGGATCGAGGGCTGTCATGGACTCGGACGTGGGTCGAGCCCACGCCTCTCCACGCGGTTGCACCTATATAAGTGCGAGGTGTCTCCTAACCCTAGCCGCCACAACACAACACATCTTCCTCCACACCCGCCGTCATTCCTTTGCTGTTGCTGCCGCCGGTGACTCCATCCCGTCCGCCGCGTACACGGTCGACGGGAGAGCAGGTCTCCGAAACCCCGCCTCTCCGGATCCTGTACGGGAGAGGGGCGAATAGGTTTTTGGGAAGCGACTGCTCGCCGTTCGTCTACTTCCTCTACGTCCGCGTCGCCCTCATCATCACCATGTCCACCGACGCCGAACGTGCTGCCGTAGAGAAGCTTGAAGCCGACAAGAAGGCAGCCGAGGGCGCTGCTGCTGTCACCGCCGCCGCGTCCTCTGCATGGCCCTACTGGAGGGTATAACTCGTTTATCTCGCTCCTACTGGTTTCTGTTTTAGTCATGTTAGTGTTATATGTAGATATGTCTACAATTAACGTAGTATGTGCTTGCATGATTGAATATCAGTATGCAATTATTTCTGTCAATGCCATGCTAGTGGTTTATTCCTGAATTAAATTAATCGAAAAATTGCCTAATACTCAGCACACCATCTTGGCCAACAACAACTCGCTCTTGTGGAGCTTGCGAGTCGCGATTAGCTTGCTGTAATTGTGCATGACACGTTGCATCACCTTCAACATTGGCAACATTAGCAGCGCGACACCACCAATGCCACCATGAACACTAGCTTCATGACCAAATCCACGCGCTTGACCGCGGCAGACACTGCTGCGGGATTCACGCTAGGATCGAACAAGTCAGATCGTGTCGCGGGGAGGAACGATAGAGCAAACGTTCACCCATTAGATTTTCCGAAAAGAAAATCCATGAATCCTTCATCGTCGGACAAGATATCGACCCCACCCGTCAGATACGGCCCGCTCTCTGCCCAAACGCCTATATTAGCCCGCCGCGCGCCCCCACCCCCAAGCGCCAAAGCGAAAGCCACTTCCTCCTCGCCGCAGAGCTCCCAAATCCCGCACCCGAGGAGGCGATTCTCCCGCGCGCGAGAGAGCGGGTTACGAGTCCTGCAGCGACGGCGGCTGCGGTCACCGGCCGCATAGGCAGCGGGCGACATGACGGACGGCCACCTCTTCAACAACATCTCCCTCGGCGGCCGCGTCGGCAACGTGAGTGCGCCTCCCCCGCCCCAGTCGAGTTCGTTCGCCGTGATTCGATTCGTTGTTTCGTTAGGGTTTTCCGCTCGGCTGGCGAGTTGGCGGACGGGCTCGTCTAGCGGAATTTGTTCTGCGGATTTCTCAGAACGGCGCTTGTTTTTTCTAGGGTTTACACGCTAGGGTTTGTTTCCTCTCTGCGGTACGGAACTGTTCCAGAGGGTAAATTTGTGATCCGCCGTAGGTTGTTGGATTTGGACACCAATGTTGGCCAGGCAAAATGAATAGCCCATATCCAATTAGCTTGGGATGGAACAAATTGGAAACTCAACTACAAACAGGTGCTAATCTAGGGATTCGAGGAGCATGTTCATGCAACAGATACATCATGTCTTGTGCAATTGCTACCATCACACAGGCGCCGTCATTTTGGTATCCACGTGTGCCTATTTGTGCTATGGCTGCACTTTGTTGGAAGATCACAGCCAATGGCCCTCATAGTTGCTTTTTATTTACAGTTCGCACATGTACTTCAAGGAGTATTCTCCTTATCATTGTTTAGCATACCTAGATGTGATTGAAACACTCGTTGGTTCATTTTAACGAATTAGAATTGTCCATTTGTTATTCATTCTTGGTTCATATTTTTTTGGAACTTAGTGAAGACCCTACTCCAGTTATTATTATCAATTCCAACAGAACCCCTATTTTTTATGATTGTTGTTGAATTGATCACTGTCAGTGGCATCACTGCGATGCTGAAATTCTCGTCGCGCTGTTATGGACTGATCGTTTGTGCACTTGTAGAACCCTGGTCAGTTTAGGCTTTATTCGGGAGGGCTTGCATGGAAGAAGCAAGGTGGAGGAAAGACAATTGAGGTTGATAAAGCTGATATAATTTCTGTGACGTGGATGAAAATCCCCAGATCTTATCAGCTTAGTGTTGGGACCAAAGAGGGCATTCGGTATGTGTTCAAAGGCTTCCGTGAACAGGTAATAGTCTA
>LR738709.1:156958141-156998529 GCA_902687465.1 Secale cereale
CCCCCCCCAGAAAATAAGATTAGTTATAGAATCACAGTTGCATCTGCTTTCTGTGTCAAGTTTCAGTCTTTCTTGGATAAACTGAAACTCTCGTTGTAACCTGAGAAATATTTTGTTTATATCGTTTTGTAGGATGTGAGTAACCTTACTAACTTCATACAAAAGAATACGGGAACCACACCAGAGGAGAAGCAGCTTTCTGTTAGTGGCCATAATTGGGGCGCGGTCGACATCAATGGTTAGCTGTGTTCTCTATAGTCTGCCTGGTAGTGGGTACTCCATTCCCTTTTTGTAAATTTTGTTTCATTTTCGCATTCTTCCCATGTTCAGGCAATATGCTTAGCTTTAATGTTGGCTCAAAGGAAGCATTTGAAGTCTCTCTATCAGATGTATCACAAACTCAGTTGCAAGGAAAAACAGATGTTGTTCTTGAGTTCCATGTTGATGATACTACAGGGGCTAATGAGGTTTGTTGTCTGCCTGCATATTTTGATCAAAGTTCCTTGGTAGTTTTGTAAAGTGTTACCTGTTTGGTTGGCTTTTGCTTACTGTTGCTGGGTTTCAAAAAGGGTAAATTTTTGTGTCTGAATCTCAACATTGGTGTGTATATTTAAACTAACATAAGTTTTTTTACTCTCTTTATATAGTGACTCTGATTAGTTTCCTTGCCTGTGCACGTAAAAGTTTATGTGGCTATAGCTGTTCTTTCAATCTCGTTTTAGACATTTCAGGTCTAACTAGCTCTGGTGGTTAGGCCATATACATAGGAGATACACTTTCCAAATCTTCTATTGCACTGAATGTAAATGCACCATTGAGCACCATCTGAGGATTCCAATCTTCCCCACAAAAATCTACACTTTTAATACTCTACATTTGGTGGTTGCATGTCTAGCTACAGTTCTTCGTAAGATCATTAGTAAAACAAGTGATTATAACTCCCTTTTTCATCATTTTCTGCAGAAAGATTCGCTGATGGATTTAAGTTTTCATGTACCAACTTCAAATACTCAATTCCTCGGTGATGAGGAGCGTCCCTCGGCTCATGTGAGTTAACTTGATAAGCACGATACGACACAATATGCATGCATATTTTGCGCAAATAGTAAAATGTTCTCTCTTCAGATTTTTTGGCAGAAAATCTTGGCTATAGCTGACGTTGGCTCATCAGAAGAGGCTGTTGTCTCATTGGAGGGAATTGCTATTCTTACCCCAAGGTGAGAAAATCTTGTATCTGTAGACTATTTTCCTTTCCTAAAATAAGCGTATCCTATGTTTATTTGTTTCATTTCATGTCATAGCTAACTGCTTATTTTAATTCAGAGGTCGATACACTGTTGAGCTTCATATGTCATTCTTGCGACTCCAAGGACAAGCTAATGATTTCAAAATCCAGTATAGCAGTATTCTTCGGCTCTTTGTTTTGCCAAAGGTTCTACTACTTTCATGCTTTCTGAACTATCAAGAATTCTTCGCCTTTGTATACTGTAAAGAAGCTAATATGATCTCATGCTTATACTTTGTGCCCTTCAGTCAAACAACCCTCATACCTTTGTGGTCATCACACTTGATCCGCCAATTCGCAAAGGACAAACATTATATCCCCATATTGTTATTCAGGTATTATATTATGATACATTTTCACACTAACTTGGCTACAGTTCTTGTATGACATTTAATAACTGGTTCCTTTATGAACAGTTTGTGACAGAGAATGTAGTCGAGAAGGAGCTGTCATTAAGCGAGGAGGTTTTGGCTGAAAAGTACAAGGACAGGCTGCAGAGTTCTTACAATGTGATATGCTTATTCACTTAATGGCTGACTTTCCTTGCATCTCTTTTAAGTTTAACGCGACCTATTTCACCTCAAAGTTGATCATAGCTCTTCTTTTTGTGATCTATGATCATTGCTCGTGTTGATTTTATTTTCCGTTGTCAGTGGTACATGCTTTAATTATCAAGTGCTCTGAACTATTATTGATTAATACGCACAAGAAATTATGCCAGAATTAATAATACATACCACTCATAAAGCATACTGTAGATATTAGTGATTATGTACTGTTGAAACACCAGTACGGTCCAGTAGTAACCCTCCAATGCACTTATTACCTAACTTTTGGGGTTTATGAGAAAATGATCTGTGTTTATATTTCTACAATTTCATTCAGTACTATTCATAGAGCCACTGACATGCATTTTTTCTGCTTGCAAGTTTGTTTAGTGAAAGAATGCTTTACTGAATTGAATTAAATATTACCGATCATTTGTGTCCTCATCAGATGATTGCCCCCTTATATTCTGTTTTCTACTTGTGCACTTGCTCTTCATTGATCATGATTTATTGTATAATACTCCAGATTAACTAATTAACTCACAAAATGTTTGATTTATAAATAGGGTCTAGAACATGAGGTATTCTCCAAAATCCTTCGTGGCCTGTCTGGTGCTAAAGTGACGAGGCCAAGCACATTCCGCAGTTGTCAAGATGGATATGCTGTGAAATCATCACTTAAAGCTGAAGATGGATTGCTGTATCCTCTTGAAAAAGGCTTTTTCTTTTTGCCAAAGCCCCCAACACTCATTCTGCATGAGGAGGTCTGTTTTCTACATTTCTGACATGCCTAATTGTTTTTCATCCATTTGTCCTCTGCTAAGCTGTTATTAACTGCAGATTGAGTATGTTGAATTTGAGCGCCATGGTGCTGGTGGTGCTAGTATGTCATCTCACTATTTTGATCTCCTGGTCAAGCTAAAGAATGACCAAGAACATCTCTTCAGAAATATACAAAGGAACGAATACCATAACCTCTTCAACTTCGTCAGGTAAATGCTGATGTCTTGTTGATTTAATCACCAGCATACTATTTCATTCGTTTGGGGATGATAAGTTCTTGTTTCTTTCCTTCAAGTGGTAAGAATTTGAAAATCCTGAATCTTGGAGAAGATGGCCAAGATAGAACTGGTGCCGTTGCGGCTGCTCTTCAGAGCACTGATGATGACCCTGTTGATCCACATCTGGAGCGAATTAAAAATCAGGCCGGTGATGAAGAAAGTGATGAAGAGGTATTGTGTGTGCAATCTTTGCTCTTCTTTGCCTATATTGTCATGTGAGTAGAATGCGTAATTTGTGTACTTGTAAATCTTACTGTTACTTATTCCAACTTCAGGACGAAGATTTTGTGGCGGACAAGGATGACAGCGGATCCCCTAGTGATGATTCTGAAGAGGGTTCTGATGCCAGCATAAGCGACGGAGAAAAGGAGGTAACTAAATTTACTCTGACAGTATCCCTAAGAAAACTTACCTGAACCAAAATACATGTGGCAAGCCACTGCTTTAATAACTTCTTGTTTCAGAAATCTTCCAAAAAGGAAGCTAGTAGCTCAAAGCCACCTGTGAAGAGGAAACCAAAGAATGTGGACGTGGAAGGTTCAGAGAAGAGAAAGCCGAAGAAGAAGAACAAGAAAGATCCCAATGCCCCTAAAAGAGCAATAGCACCATTCATGTACTTCTCAAAGGCTGAGCGAGCTGTAAGTTACTTGCACCCATCCATATTAAAATTTTCTGCTTTCATGGTGACAAAATTGTAGTCTGAACACGTACCCGCTCCATCCCAAACTGCATCATATACCAATACCAATAGATGCATCATGAAACATGTTTTTCATATGTATTTATTTGGTATTACAGATAGCTATCATTACTATGAACTTGGTCAAACTTAAATAAGAGTATCCTGCATTGTTTTTGACGAATTTTAGTTCATTTCTGTCGTTGCAGTCTATGGTTACTATGTTAGGTGTAGAATTATTTGCTATTCTTTCTCAAGACATTTAGCGTGCACTGTAAATTAAAGAAACAATGGATCTTCGATTGACATTTTTCCAATGCAGAATTTGAAGAACATCAACCCTGAACTCAGCACCACTGATATTGCAAAGAAGCTTGGAGAGAAGTGGCAAAAGATGTCAGGTAACATGTCCTAAGTTACAATGGCAGTATGGTGCAGTTCATACTGTCTGTTTTTTTCGAGGAAAAAAAATCTCCCGTGGTAATCATTTCCAATTGTCATATTTGCAGCTGAGGAGAAGCAGCCATACGTTGAGCAGTCCCAGGTGGATAAGAAACGCTATGCAGAGGAGACTGCTGCCTACCGCGGCGCTGGTGCGGCTCCTGTAGACGTGGACTCTGCAGATGGATCGTCCGATTGAATTGGAAGATTGCCCGTTTGTCGAAAGGAGCATACTTTCGAGTCATGATACAAGTAGTAGGCATCCGTTCTATCTTGGTTGTAGTGACTGTTGAGGTGTGATCCCTACGTTTCTGAGTTAACAAAGAACAGTTAGGATATGTACGTAGGTTCCAAGGTAATGTTGCTTTGCTACGAACTGTCAGCACGTGTGACAGGTGTTTTATTCGCACCCTGCTTGTGCAACTTCTTTTTTGCAAAATACCCAAATCTTCATTGGAATTACAAAGCATACAAAACATAATAAAAATTACATTGAAGACTCTTGAATTGATCTAAAACGCTTGACATTAGAGAATCTACAGCCGCAGCCTGCTTGACATTAGAGCATATACAGCCGCAACCTGCAAATCCGACCCTCAAACGTGGTCACTCCTCAAATCCTGTTGTTCACATCCGTGTATCTCATATTTGATACCCTATATCTATACTAAGCATACAACATGGAACAAAATAATGTAGATCATTAAACAGGCATAGAATGTCGGAACTAAATAATATAGATCATTAAACAGGCATAGAATCGACATTCTATGCATATACCCTATATCTATACTAACCTATATCTATACTAACCTATATCTATACTAAGCATACAACATGGAACTAAACAATGTAGATCATCAAACAGACATAGAATCGAACATTCTATGCATATACCCTATATCTATACTAAGCATACAACATGGAACTAAACAATGTAGATCATCAAACAGACATAAAATCAAACATTCTATGCACATTCCGACCACCAACAAATCTTCAAAAGATCGTCAAATTTCACATAATTCACATAAACGACGGACAAGTTTAAACTTGATTACTAAAAATTTGAAATTAAAGACGGAAACTATGGAGCTTCACCACTTCCTCTCTGGGCCTTTACCCTTCCGATCGTCGACGCAGCTGTAAGCGTATGTGATTGGTGGAAGGTCTTGGTCATCCGAGGAGGAGCAACTGTCGCTGCCGTCGGAGTCGGAGAGGACGATGAGCCCCTTCATCCGACGGACCACCCTGTCCTGCTCCCGCTTCAACTTCGCGACCCGAGCCTTCTCCGCTGCTGCCTCCTTCGCCTCGCGCTCTGACTACTCAATAGCAAGCCAGAGCGCCTTGGCGTTCTTCCGTCGGAGGCGGCAAGCGTCCGTCTCTCGCACTCTGCCGTTGTGAGGGACCATCCCGCGCGTCCTCGTCGGGCTTCGCCTGCATCCCACAGCGGCAGCGCGCGGACTGCTCCGCTGCGTTCCTCTCCCGTGCATGCTGCCTCTCGAGGCGCGCGACACGCGCCTCTGATTCCGGAGTACGCGTGCGGACTGACGACGCGAGCACTAACACCCACCGCTGCCTGCGTGGAGCACGGCGGGGATAGGAGATGACGCGGGGCAGTGCAGACTGCGCGCGGCCAAGGAGGGTCCAACTCCGGTGTCCGCGCTGCACTGCTGCGGGAGCTGCGGCAACGCTCCAGATCCAAAGCTGCAGCCGGTGTCCACCTTGGCTTTGCTCCAACGCAATGCAGATGGCCATCTCCTCCTCGTAGTTGAGCTCAGAGCCGGAGTCGCTGTCGGAGCTGGACATCGTAGTGGAGGGATTGGAATCGGAGATGGAGAGGAGAGGAGTGAGCTAGAGTTCAGAGTGAGGCGTCCATATTGGGGTTTTTGCGGGACATCTGCGAGGTAGGTGGTGGGCTGGGCCTGCCAGGCGAACGGGCATGGGCCGCCCCATATCCGCCTATATTTGAGCTGGATATGAGAGGTGTCGGTCAGCCCGAGCGTTTGTCCGCAATTTAAGAGGTCTGGTTGGGTCATTTTTTTAACCGGTCAGTAACCGGATAGCTTGCCCGGGCGTTTGGGACAGATATGAGATGTCTAGATGCTCTTATCTAACAAAGCATCTTTTGATGCATGTAGACCTTCAAAAGTGGTCAAAAGGCCAGCGCCAACACATGACCCCATACGGACGTTCGTTTTGTCTAAATTTTGTCCGTTTTGGTAGGATAATGGGGCGGCACCGCCCTGCTGTTTTCCTGGATGCGCTGGCCGTGCACCACGCAGACATATTTGGTCTGGCACGGTCGGCTGGCGCCCCTATGTATACATTATTTTCACCATTGAAACACATTTCTTTTGTGTCATCAATGATATTTTGATACATTATAGGACATAATTTATCAATTCTTCCGTAGGATAGCAAGACCAAAAAACAACAAGAACCAAAATTAGACATTTTAAAAGATATCCAACTTACATAACTGCTCTCATTAGTTGGATTAATTTATTCTCTATGTCTTCATTATTGATCCGCGGTTTCTCGAGCTTGTACACTTCTTTATTCTTCGATACCAAAGAAATAGCCGTTCCTTCGCACCTAGTCCCATCTCAATACTAAAAAGACGAGCATGCATCAAATTTCACGCTATCAAAAGATTGATGTAATCTTCTTCCTAATACCAAAACTTGCATTCATCCTACACAAAGTTGAGTAAGCAATGAGCTGCCGAGAATGCGCTGAATCCGGGAGCACAACCGGATCAAAAGAAGCACATAACCCATCTTTTTTGCACTTGAAGAACACCCATCCGAGATGTTCCGACGTGGTAAAAACGCGGCGCACGACCTGCCGCGGGCCGTCATCACACTTTATGACTGACAACGGTAAGCCGACGAGCCGTTGGGTCAGCCCCGAGCTTGGGCGACAGTCGGGCGTGCCTTTACCGGCAAACCACCGACGGGATAGATCCAAGCGGCCAGATGTGGAGGCAATACCTGCACGCGGCGCGGAGGCGATGCAGGCTTGCAGGGGCTGTGCGGTTCGGTACCAGGCCAATCCACGGCAAGGCGTAACGGCGTGATGCGCCAAATTCGGTGGCCGGATGCGCCAAATCCCACCACTACAGATCTACCAGTTGGCCATCACTGCCGAGGCGAGAGAGACATGAATCCGGTGCTCGTGCTTTGGGCGGTTGTGCTGGACGGCGAGGATGCGGTTGGGAAAATGGACGGTGGCGGCTATGGCGGGGGTAGGGGTGGGTGGGGTGGGTGGAGGGGTCCTCGACAGGTGGGCCAGGGGAGGACAAGGGCATGCGTCCTATCTGTCCGCGTTTAGGTAGCATCAACCTCCAACAGTGGAATCTTTAGGATTTCAAGAAATCATCTTAGTAGGGGCCATATCTCGTGGCAATGAAGAGACACAGTGAAGGGGGAGGTGTTTTGAGTCCATCCAGAACAACTCTAGCAATACGTGTAATAACATCAAATTTGACTTCTTCAATGAGCTCTGTTCTATTAGAGTTGTGTCGAATATTATTGTACAAGGTAGATTACAGTTGGACTTGGTTTTGGACTGTGTGTAGATACAGTAGGAGATGTGTCCTAATAGGACACTTGTATCCTAAGCCTCTCATATATAGCGAGGCTAGACACACGATATAACCTATGCCAACATAATAGCACGGGGCACACAGGGGAGCCGGCGGCGTGTGCCGGCGCCCGGGCGGCCAGGGTGCGGTATTGTAGCGGTGTCATGGGTAGGAGCGCCCGTAGTCAGGCCCCGGGGATGTAGCCATGATGGTGAACCTCGTTAACAAATCTCGGTGTCGTGTTGGTGTAATTGTTTGGTCCTCGATAGATCGACTGGACGCCTCGGATTTATTCTAACAAGTGGTATCATGATCAAGGTTCGACGAGGCGATGGAATTGATCTAGAGGAGAGCGACAAAGACCCGCCGCAGATGAGCACGTCGAGCGTGCGGAACGTCGGGCAGCGATTGGAGATGGTTGCGTGAGAAGCGTCGGAGGCAGCAGAGGAGTTGTTAGCAGCGAGATTGGGTCAATAGCAAAGGCGGCGGTGATACGCGTCCACCGAAGCGGCGGCAGAACGATCTGATCCGAAGCAGTGCAAGCGGCGGCATCGTACGCAGGAGCTAGGGCAGGCGGAGGCGCTGATGCAGCCAGGCAAGCAGGGCCGAAGGGTAGCGGGCTACAGCGGTCCGTGCGGGGTGCCCGCCCAGGCGGGGCTGCAGCAGTACGCCAATAAGGCGTGCGTGGCCATCAGGCCAGCCGCACGGTGATCCAAGACGCAGGAGACAAAGCTATGCGAGATTTGTTTATGAAAAAAGGCGTTGCCAGGGTCACACGTGTGCACGAGAGTAGCTTTGCTGGATCGAAAGTTTGATCGTATTTCTACTAAGGTGCACAGAAGAGCTAGCATCAAACACTGACATGAAAAATATGGTGTGGATGGATTCGTCTGATGTTTGCATGGAAGTTTTTTCTGGGTCGGTTTGCCGAGAAGGCTTGGAGTGTGTGGATAGGCAGCAGAAGCGCGCTGACAAGCGCGGGCGACACGCGTATAAGGTTCAGAGGAGCCTGGAGTATGTTGCGAAGGAGCATGCATACACAAGGCGTCAAGGCAATGCATAGATGTGTGGAGCGAATATGACGCAGGGTGGAGCATGGTTGCAGTTGGTTAATTTCGGCTGGGTCGGATTGGATAGTCTGACGGATCGACGAGGATGTCGGTCAAAGCAGAAGACGGCGGTGATTTTCAGCGACGATGACATAGGAGCGTGATGCTGATGGTGGCCGACTTCTGGGGCGTGGAAACACGTGGTGCAGGCCTGAGGGCTTGTGCAGCTTCGACAAACTATGGCACAGGGTTGATTCAAGGCAGTGCACACATGAGAGCTTGAAGTCGACAGGGCGCGAGGGTAGCACGGCCAGCTACATGGAGTCATGTTGAAGGTGGAGTCTAATGGACGACTTCACTCTGTGCTGATGGAGGGGCTACGGTGTAAGAAGTTGGAGAATCGAAGCCTATTTCAGCGGGATAGCGAGAGACACATGGATCGGACTGGGTACCAGTGGTCTGATGGAGGTGTGATACTCGGCATCGGTCGTTGATGGCCGATGGTTCTCTGTAGTGGGGGTTGAGGCAGTGAGGGCTAGCTACTCGGGAGACTCGACCAGGACAGCAGAGGCTCGATGCGGTGATAGCGGCGAGGCGTGCGGTAAGCACGGGACACAGCGACAGGCCAAGGCACTGGTGGTCAGACATGTGGTCCGACAAAGTGTGCAGAGGGTGCTGAAGCAGTGTTGACGAGTACCAGATTCAAGTTGGTGACTAGGTCTATCGGTGCTAGTTGATGGACAGGAGTTGACCATGGAGAATCCGACAAAGTGGCGGAAAGTCTGAAATTGTCGAAAGCGGAGAGAGTACATGGCCGTATATTCTGTGGTGTTCAGTGCGCATGACAAAGTGCGGATGACAAATACAGAAGGAGGCGGAGTGCTATAGCTGTGAGACATGTCAGAGACTATCCGGGAAAAGGGTGAGACGACTGTGAATTTGACAAAGGGTGACACAGGGCGACGGTGAAATTCCTTCAAGTTTCAGACATACGGTCAAGAAAGAGCGGTGATGTTGAGTTCAGGTAACTCTTATATGTGACATTCAATATGTGAGTTGTTCACTTCACGCATGTCAATGATCGGTGTGTGAAGGCATTGTGCGGATACTCCGGAAGTTGGGAGCACAAGTTAGAGTAATGGGGAACTTAATTTTGCTCGAGTGTTGACTGTGAGGAAGACGAGAAGGGATTACAGTTGCAGGTGGAGTCACATGGAGGCAGGGAGTAGCAGCGGTGCTCAAGGCGTATCTCAAGTCCAATGTACATGGAGGTTCGGCACATGGATGAATCCAAGGTGGTGAGAATATTCACCAAGGTGAAGTTTGTTAGAGTTGTGTCGAATATTACTGTACAAGGTAGGTTACAGTTGGACTTGGTTTTGAACTGTGTGTAGATACGATAGGAGTTGTGTCCTAATAGGACATTTTTATCCTAAGCCTCTCATATATAGCGAGGCTAGACACATGATGTAACCTATGCCAACATAATAGCACGGGGCACGCGGGGGAGCCGGCGGCGTGTGCCGGCGCCCGGGCGGCCAGGGTGTGGTATTGTAGCGGTGTCATGGGTAAGAGCGCCCGTAGTCAGGCCCCGGGGATGTAGCCATGATAATGAACCTCTTTAACAAATCTCGGTGTCGTGTTGATGTGATTGTTTGGTCCTCGATAAATCGTATCAGATTTATTCTAACATGTCCAGACCAGGAAGGAAAAATGGTCCAAGCCTACTCCAAATTCCTGCACGATGAACGTTGATGCTTGTTTCTTTTATGATGATATGGGAGCTACAAAGATGTTCTTTGTAATAATTTGAGTGAGGTGATGGCAGGTTCAACCACCTTAATCGATCACGTTCTGGATTGCGGAGGTAATGACCACGAGAGATGGATTGGTGACGCCGGATCGTCTTGGCTGCCCAATGGTCACATTTGAATCGGATTGTCTCTGAGATCATACAAGCTTGCAACCGGAAACAAGATCTGGAACTCGTAGTCTGCAGTTCTCACTGAGTGATTCGAACTATGTAATTTCTTCGGATGGAGATCCTCAAAATTTTCTCTTAGCTAAACAGGTTTTGTGATGTAACCATTTCATTCAAACAAAGTGTGCCACACCTTAAAAATAATAATCTTCTGATATCAGACACACTCACATCCATCATATTGTTCATCTGTCCCTCAAGAGAGCATTGGATTGTCGAAAGTACTATTCTGGTCCCGAACTCAAACGCATCCGCATGAACAGTAAAATCGAAAAAATTCAAAAAAATATATCAAAATTTGTGGTAAATTTTGACAAATGTTTTATACGCTTTCAAAATTTCAGCACAAAATGACATTCATGGAAGGCATGGCGAAAAAACAAAATCAACACTCCAAAATGTGTTCAAAACTAGCAATTTTTGCAACATCGATTTTGTTTTTTTTAGCCACGACTTCTACGAATGTTATTTCGTGCTGAAATTTTGCAAGCATACAAAATATTTATTAAAGTTTACCGTAAAAATATTAGAATTTTTTAAATTTATTACTATTCTTTGATTTTTACTGTACATAAGGGAGCATTTGAGCTCAAAAGCATATACTCCATGTCCTTGGATCATCCGCTACCTCTCACTACCAAAAGGAGAAATTGAATGTTAACCCACACTTTAATTTTTAATTTGATAATTTGCCCCTTCCCTACCTAGGAGATTGACGGGTGGGGCTGAAGCCAGCTGCCAACAGCGACGGAGCCAACGTATAGGAGTTGGGTTCAAGTGAACCCAACGAACTTTGGTAGGTGCGTGCGCGTAGGTACATGTTGGCCTGACCTGAACCCAGTAAAAAATCCCGGCTGACCCCATCAAATGACGTGAGGTGTCCACGCGGCCAGCCGGCCAGGCCTAAACTGTGATTAGTACACCTAGAAAACTGTGATTTGTCACGTATACTTCCTACTCACCCTAAAAAAAAACAACGTACTCTGTACTCACGTTTTCTTGTGTATGTGTATACACACGCACACGCAACCGCGTGCCTCGTGAGTCGTCGTTTGTTCGTTTTTCAGTTCGCATCTCACCTCTCGTATGTTTGTGTTCTTCGTCGTCTCGGCCACTGCACGCCAGCAGCAACAATTTTAGCCCCAAATTTAAGGTAATTAGATTAAGACACATGGGACGAATATGTGAATCGGCACAAGACACATCGAAAGACCAATAAGACGAACCTTGAGCATTACTGAATAGAGTATTTCAATTCTGTTATTGGCTGACAATTGCAAGAGTTTGATGACAGTTTCAATGAGGTAAATTCTGCATTGCTTGGGCACATGGCTTCTTTCAACCCAAAAGACACATTTGTTGCTTTTAACCTGGACAACTTAGTGAAACTAGCTGAGTTTTATCCAAATGACTTCGATTCAAAAAAAATTGGATGATCTTGGTCATGAACTTCGCACTTACATTGACAATGTGCAAGCAAATGAAAGGTTCACCAATCTGGATGGCATTGCTGATCTTGCTAAATTAATGGAGCAAACATATAAACATGTTAGTTTTCCTTTGGTCTATCATCTTCAAAAGCTAGTATTCATATTGCCAGTTGCCACAGGATCAACGGAAAGATGTTTTTCAAGTTTAATGTTGTCAAGAAAAAGTTGAGGTATAAAACGGGTGACCAGTTCATGAGTGATCGTCTAATTTTTTATGTGGAGAGAGATATTTTCTACCATTACTAATGATCCAGTGTTTAATCTTTTTAAGGCGATGAAAGATCGAAAGGGACCTTACAAGCTTCTTTTGCTTGATGGTATTTATTTTAAACTTGTCAATCTAACTTATCAGTGCTTTAATATTTCAGGAAGATGAGAAGTTAAACCTGGAGCTACAAAGTTATTTGGTACTACTTTATTATTTATAATATGTAAACAAGTGTTTTTATAATTTTATCGAACTGGTATGTCTTGCACTCTTTCAGTTTTTAATGCAACACAATGTGTTATACTCCCTCCGTTCCTAAATATAAGTCTTTCTAGTGATTCTAACAAATGATTACATACGGAGCAAAATAAGTGAATCTATACTCTAAAATATGTCTACATACATCCGTATGTTGTTGTCATTTAAAATGTCTAAAAAGACTTACATTTAGGAACGGAGGGTGTCAGGGATATTACTAGCAGGTATAAACCGGCTATTGTAAACCGGATTATGATAATTTAGTTGTATAATTGTAATACCCAGTAGAGGTTACGGCCCATGAAGGCTTAGGGCCCATGTGTAGAGTTACGGTTTGTAAACCGCCTGATCATGTAACTTGAGAGATAAGGAAGAAAGAGCAGAGACCGAGGCGGACACAAGTATGAGCCGGCCTCGGGACTCTATAAACCGGACCGGGCGTCGCCTCTATATAAAGGGACGACCCGGCGACGGTTCGAGGAGGAGAGACAACCCGTCGAGACACAGGCAAGCAATCCGCTCCCTGTTCATCGACGCCCAAGCAATACCAAACCAAACTAGACGTAGGCTTTTACCTTCCTCGAAGGGGCCGAACTAGTATAAAACCTCCGTGTCCTTTGTGTGCTTTTAACCCCTTCAAGCTAACCCGTGCGATGGTTCCTCAACTAAGTCCGTTAAACCGGACATCTGCCGTGTTAATTCCACGACAGTTGGCGCCCACCGTGGGGCCTCCGCACGATGGTTTCGAGTTCTTGAAGGGCAGCTTTGAAGGGCTCAGGGGCTACGCGGTCGGCCGGATGACCAAGAGTCGCCGCGGCCGGATCTACATCGATGACGCAGGTTGGGGACCGGAGGCCGATTCAATGGAATACGGGTACCGGGTTCCCTTCGGCGGCATCCACGTCTTCATCGACAAGATTGGTGAACCGGGACCTGAGCCGGACGTCTTCCCCAACATCGTCGAGCCGGCTCAGCGTGCGAGATCGGCCCGGATTCAGCCAGCCATGAAGCGCGTTTTCGTTGGAGCAATTCACGGGGTTCAAGCCGAGGACATATCGGATTCCGGTGGCGAGACAATTATCTATTCCGACGATGAATCTTTATCCGGAGAGACTGAGTCTTTGTATCAGTTGCGGGACGGCCGGTCCGAAGGTATGTCCGACGGAGACAGTATTCCGGACCCCTTTGATCCGCCAAACCGAGTGGCTGTCTTTATGGCCGGTTCACAACCTACGTAGTAGTCCACGGTGAACGGGGCGATGACAGCAGAAGCTGGTGTAGGGGGGAGCGGCCAGGCCCTCTCGCCCTCTGACGCTCTATCCACCTTAGTCGAGGAGTTCACAACCCGAGCCATGGCAGAAGTGGCTCCAGCAAACAAGGCGCAACACGAAGCAGAGCTCCTTCAGCTGAAGGGCCGAATCGATCAAGCAAAAGAAAATCTGAAGGCGGAGAAGGCTATGATAGCCATGAGGCAATCAGAGTTGGATGATCAGGCTTTTCAGCTAAGGATGGAATAGGCCTCTGCACAGGGAGTAAGGAGTCGGAAGTACCAGTTTCGTCTACCGCCGGTTTACGAGGCGATGGATCTTTTCAGGACACCAGGAGCGGGGACCAGCAATGATCCGGCGGTAAACCGGAGGGCGGCCCCGGCGAGAGATGGTCCGGATCAGCAGCCCACTACGGAGCAAGATCGGCGGGTTATGTCTGCGCCTCACGTCCCTACCCCTCCGGGTCATTACTCAAATCCCTTGGACAACATTGTTGCTGCCGCTTCACGCCTGGCCGCTTTACCCATTGAGGGGACATCCCCCGTGGCGATGGAGGCGCGCAGGGTTAAGGATCTACTTAACACGGCATTAACACAATAGCTAGCGTATTCTTATAGCAGGGAGAGGCTTCATTCAACACCACGCCACAGCCGGAGTTATACTAGGCATTGGGAGGAGCCAGAGGTGTCTAGTAGTGAACGCATGCGACACCGTCACAGACAAGATAATCCGGCAGGCGCAGATGCGCCAGCTCAGGAGGCAAACCGGGTTAGATCTGCGACCCGCGAGGAGGTCCGCCAGACGACGCCGGTTCACACAACCACAGCAGAAACAGGAGCCACGACGAGTTCTTTTGGGGTGCAGTGTCTTATCCCCGCTCTGCGGAGCGTGAAGTTACCCAAGGATTTCAAGGGCCCGCGGAAAGTGCCTAATTAGACAGCAGATTTAGCTCCGGAGGCTTGGGTTGAGAGTTACGAGATGGCTATGGAGATGCTGGACGTGGATGAAGCGGCTTGTGCGAAATACTTGTTGGGGAACGTAGTATTTTAAAATTTTCCTACGATCACGCAAGATCTATCTACCAGATGCATAGCAACGAGAGGGAAGAGTGTGTCTACGTACCCTCGTAGACCGGAAGCGGAAGCATCAAGTGACGCGGTTGATGTAGTCGAACTTCTTCGCGATTCAACCGATCAAGCACCGAACGTACGACACCTCCGCGTTCAGCACACGTTCAGCTTGATGACGTCCCACGAGCTCTTGATCCAGTTGAGCTTCACGGGAGAGTTTCGTCAGCACGACGACGTGGTGACGGATATGATGTATTCACCGGCGCAGGGCTTCGCCTAAGCACCGCGATGGTATGACCGAGGTGTGTTTCTGTGGAGGGGGGCACCGCACACGGCTGGAACAATTCAACTTGTGTGTCTTTGGGTGCCCCCTTGCCCCCATATATAAAGGAGCAAGGGGGGAGGCCGGCCGGCCCTCCTATGGTGCGGCTAGGGTGCAATCCTACTAGGAATAGGATTGCAATCCTATTCCTAGTAGGAACTACCAAAGCAGGAAGAGAGGGAAAGGAAAAGAGGGAGAGGTGGCGCCCCCCAATCCTAGTCCAACTAGGATCCCTAGGTGGGGCGCCGGCCAGCCTCTATGGGCTGCCTCTCTTCTTTCCTTAAGGCCCACTATGGACCATCCCCCCTCGTAGGGGGTTCCGGTAACCCCCTCCGGCAATCCCGTTAAATCCGAAACTTTTCTGGAACACTTCCGGTGTCCGAATATAGTCGTCCAATATATCAATCTTTATGTCTCGGACATTCCGAGACTCCTCGTCATGTCCGTGATCTCATTCGGGACTCCGAACTACCTTCGGTACATCAAAACTCATAAACTCATAATACCGATCGTCATCAAACGTTAAGTGTGCGGACCCTACGGGTTCGAGAACTATGTAGACATGACCGAGACTCATCTCCGGTCAATAACCAATAGCGGAACCTGGATGTTCATATTGGCTCCTACATATTCTACGAAGATCTTTTATCGGTCAAAACCGCATAACAACATACGTTGTTCCTTTTGTTATCGGTATGTTACTTGCCCGAGATTCGATCGTCGGTATCTCCATACCTAGTTCAATCTCGTTACCGGCAAGTCTCTTTACTCGTTCCGTAACACATCATCTCGTGACTAATTCATTAGTCTTTTGCTTGCAAGGCTTATTGTGATGTGTGTTACCGAGAGGGCCCAGAGATACCTCTCCGACACTCGGAGTGACAAATCCTAATCTTGATCTATGCCAACACCACGAATACTTTCGGAGACACCTGTAGAGCATCTTTATGATCACCCAGTTACGTTGTGACGTTTGATAGCACACAAGGTGTTCCTACGGTATTCGGGAGTTGCATAATCTCATAGTCATAGGAACATGTATAAGTCATGAAGAAAGCAATAGCAGTAAAACTAAACGATCATAGTGCTATGCTAACGGATGGGTCTAGTCCATCACATCATTCTTCTAATGATGTGATCCCGTTGATCAAATGACAACTCATGTCTATGGCTAGGAAACATAACCATCTTTGATCAATGAGCTAGTCTAGTAGAGGCATACTAGGGACATACTGTTTTGTCTATGTATTCACACATGTACTAAGTTTCCGGTTAATACAATTCTAGCATGAATAATAAACATTTATCATGATATAAGGAAATATAAATAACAACTTTATTATTGCCTCCAGGGCATATTTCCTTCAATACTTTACCATGATGCTTGAGGGTACAGCCCGGACCTGGCTAAAAGGCTTACCACCTAACTCCATCGGATCATGGGGAGAACTGCGTCGCCAGTTTATCAAAAAATTCAAAGATACGTGCAAGCAGCCAATGTCAGTGGTGGATCTGGCAGCCTGTATACAAGGAGAACAGGAGTCTGCAAGCGCATGGGTGCGGCGACTATCAGAAATCTTGCACTCTTCAAACGGTATCAATCCCAGTACGACAATAGTGACACTAGAAAACAATTGCCGGTTTGAGTCTCTGAAGTTAAAACTGGGACGGATCAAGCGGGATTGTAATGATATGGGAACTCTCATGAGCGCTCTGGTGAAGTATGGGGATTCAGACAACACTAAGTATCCAGAAGCGGATGGAGATAAAACAGGAAAGGCAAATAAATTGGGTAAATCGGCGCAGGCTAGTCCGGTCGGTACAAGCTTCTTAGGCAAGCGAAAGGCGGAAGGTGGCTCCGATTTCGTGGCCAATACCCAAGTTCAAGGGGGCTTTCAGCGCAATAAGGGTAAGCCGCCTCCACAAACCGGCGGAGGGCCTGTTACCTGGGAGCAAGAATTGAATGAGCCTTGCCCGAAACACGGATCAAGAGAACGTCCAGCTAAACACACTATAGGGGAATGCAAGGCCATGATGGAAGCCATGAGCCGGTTCAGCTCTAATAACAGGCCACCAGGCGGCGGTTCAGGCCCCGGGTTTTACGGTCCGGGTCACCAGGGGAACGGCTCCGGATCAGGATATCGTGGCAACAACAGTGGTTATAATAACCAAGGCAACAACCAATATTGTCAAGGCGGTTATAACAACCAAGGCAATCAGCAACATGGTCAAGGTGGTTACAATAACCAAAACAACCGACAGCAGGGCCAAGGTAATCACAATAACCAAGGCAATCAGCAGCGTCAGCAGCAACAACAGCAATCCGGATATCAGAGTAATCCGAAGGAGTTGAGTAGTGGGCAGTATCATGTGTTCACTACGAGTTTGTGCAAACGGGATCAAAAAGTTTTAAAGCGGGCGGTCCACGCGGTTGAACCGGCGACGCCGCAATTCCTGCGCTGGTCAGAGCAGCCTATTGTGTGGAGCAGGGAGGATCACCCGCCGCGAGTTGATAATCCGGGCCATTTGGCCTTAGTGGTAGCACCACAGGTGGGTGGTTACAAATTTACAAAAGTTCTCATGGACGGCGGCAGCAACATCAATATCTTGTATTATGAGACTTTTCGTCGTATGGGATTGACGGATAAAAAGCTAAGACAGTCAAACACGGTGTTTCATGGAGTGGTGCCAGGTAAATCAGCTTACCCAGTTGGGAAAATTGACTTAGAAGTTACCTTTGGAGATGAGCAGGATTCCAGGTGAGAGATGATAACCTTTGAAGTTGTCAAGATCCGGAGCTCTTACCACGCTCTGTTTGGAAGAACGGTTTATGCCAAGTTTATGGCCAGGCCATGTTATGTCTATCTACAGCTCAAGATGCCGGGTCACAAAGGAACCATCACGGTTCATGGAAGTCGCAAGGTTGCATTGGAGTGTGAAGAAGGAGATGCTGCTTACGCGGAGGCAATATGTGCTACGGAGGAGTTGAAGTTTTACAAGGACAATGTTGATCCGGCAGATATGACCCCGTTGAAGAAGCCAACTATAGAGCATGATCCGGCGTTGAAGTTTAAGTCTGCGGAAGAGACCAAGCAGGTTGATTTTGTGCCAGGAGATTCATCCAAGCAGTTCACTATCAGCGCTAACCTTGATCCCAAATAGGGAAGCGCGCTCATCGAGTTCATCCGTGAGAACCGGGATATCTTTGCATGGAAACCTTCTGACATGCCAGGTATACCGAGGGAACTCGCTGAGCACAGTCTTAACATTGATCCGAAGTTTAAACCGGTCAAGCAGTATCCGCGCTGCTTCAACGAAGAAAGGCGCAAAGCTATAGGAGAAGAAGTGGCTAGGCTTTTGGCTGCAGGGTTCATAGTGGAAGTTTTTCACCCGGAGTGGTTGGCTAATCCGGTGCTGGTGTTAAAGAAAAATGGAAAGTGGAGAATGTGTGTGGATTACACGGACCTAAACAAGGCTTGTCCAACTGATCCTTTTGCTCTCCCTCGCATTGATCAGATCATCGATGCTACAGCGGGATGTGAGCGGCTAAGTTTTTTGGATGCATATTCAGGGTATCACCAGATCAAGATGGCAGTTAAAGATCAGGAGAAAACGTCCTTCATAACGCCCTTTGGTGCTTTTTGCTATGTTTCTATGCCCTTTGGGCTCAAGAGTGCCCAAGCAACTTATCAGCGTTGCGTGCAGAATTGTCTTAAGGGACAGATAGGGAGGAATGTTCATGCCTATGTGGATGATATTGTGGTGAAATCAAGGAAGGAGGAGACGCTGATAGAGGACCTCAAAGAGACTTTTGACAACCTTCGAGCTTATAAAATGATGCTTAATCCGGAGAAGTGTGCTTTTGGAGTTCCGGCGGGCAAGCTCCTTGGATTCTTAGTGTCAAACAGAGGGATAGAAGCTAATCCGGAGAAAATCAAGGCAATCACATCCTTGACTAAACCGGCTTGCATCAATGATGTTCAGCGTATCGCTGGCCGGATCACAGCATTGAGCCGGTTCATCAGCCGTTTGGGGGAGAAGGCGATTCCGCTTTATCAGATGCTGAGAAAGACGGACCGGTTTATATGGAGTGATGAGGCAAATGCTGCGTTTGAGGATTTGAAGCGGCAGCTGGCAAGGCCACCGGTCCTAGCTGCCCCTATTGATAATGAGCCGTTGCTGTTATACGTCGCCGCCAATGCACGGGCAGTCAGCGTGGCAATCGTGGTTGAGCGCAAGGAGACAGGGAAGGAATACCCGGTTTAGCGTCCAGTCTATTACGTCAGTGAAGTTCTCATTGAGTCCAAGCAAAGGTACCCGCATTGGCAGAAGCTGGTATATGGTGTGTTCATGGCAAACCGGAAATTGAAACATTATTTCCAAGGCCACCCAATAACTGTTGTTAGTTCAACACCATTGGGGGATATAATCCAGAACAGGGAAGCTACGGGCAGAGTGGCGAAATGGGCCATTGAGCTTAGCCCACACGAATTGAAATATGTGCCACGCACCGCTATCAAATCTCAAGCATTGGTGGATTTCATCAATGATTGGACAGAGCTGCAAACACCAGAGGAGAAGTCGGATCTTACATACTGGACTATTCACTTTGACGGTTCAAGGCAATTAGAAGGATCGGGGGCTCGAGTTGTTTTAACTTCCCCGCGAGGAGATAAGTTTTGTTATGTCCTCCGTTTACTGTTTCCTTGTACTAATAATGCAGCAGAATATGAAGCATTGCTTCATGGCTTACGGATGGCCAAGGAGATGAACTTGAGCCGGGTCAAGTGTTTTGGTGACTCAGATTTAGTGGCACAACAGGTGTCCGGCAAGTGGGATTCAAGAGATCCTCTCATGGCAGCTTACAAACGAGAATTTGAAGCAGTTGCAGGATATTTCAAAGGGTATCAGGTGGATCACATAGACCGGCGAAGGAATGAAGCGGCCGATGCTTTAAGCCGGCTGGGTTCTCAACGTAAACCGGTACCACCGAATACTTTTTTGGATGAGCTGCACAGTCCATCAGTGCAAGCACCATCGGAGGAAGACCTGGCTGTCCCTGATCCGGAGGCACAGCTACTTGCAGCACTTCATGTTATTCCGGATTGGACGCTGCCATATTTAGCGTATCTAAGCCGGGGAGAGCTGCCGGACGACGAGATCGAAGCAAGACAGATAATCCGGCGCTCTAAGTCCATGATAATTGCAAACGGAGAACTTCACCATCGCAACGTTTCTGGAGCGTTTCAACGGTGTGTGTCAGCTGAGGAAGGTTGTGATATTCTTCGTGAGATCCATGAAGGGGATTGTGGTCATCACCCCGGTTTAAAATCCTTGGTGGCTAAAGCTTTTTGACATGGGTTCTATTGGTTGACAGCCCATGCTGATGCGGCGGATCTAGTCCGGAAGTGTGATGCTTGTCAGAAGTTTTCACGACGGGCTCTTGTTCCGGCACAGGAGCTCCGGATGATACCGATAACTTGGCCATTTGCGACTTGGGGGCTTGATATGGTTGGGCCCTTCAAACGATCCCAAGATCAGAAAACTCATCTACTGGTGGCTGTGGATAAGTTTACAAAATGGATTGAGGCAGAGCCTGTGAGCAAGTGTGATGCGGCAACAACGGTGAAATTCATCAAAAAGGTAATTTTCCGGTTTGGCTTTCCACACAGCATCATCACAGACAACGGCACCAATTTATCTAAAGGAGAGATGGAAGAGTTTTGTCAACGGGAGCGTATTCGCCTAGACGTGTCTTCTGTAGCTCACCCTCAATCCAATGGTCAAGCTGAAAGAGCAAATCAGGAGATTTTGCGAGGTATCAAGCCCCGGCTTATGACTCCCTTGCAAAGAACACCAGGGTGCTGGGTTGAGGAGTTACCTTCTGTCCTCTGGAGTATCAATACTACGCCAAACCGGTCCACAGGTTATACACCTTTCTTTATGGTGTATGGTGCTGAAGCGGTCCTTCCAAGTGATATCCGTCATGATTCGCCACGGGTGACGGCTTATGTTGAAGCAGCCAATGAGCAGGCAAGACAGGACAGTTTGGACCGGCTAGATGAAGAACGTGACATAGCAGCAACACGGTCTGCAATTTATCAACATGACTTACGCAGATACCACAGCCGCCGGATCAAGACCAGGACGTTCCAGGAGGGAGATTTGGTGCTCCGGCTCATCCAAGATCAAACAGATATGCACAAGCTATCCCCACCTTGGGAAGGGCCCTTTGTGGTCAGCAAAAATCTGCACAACGGTTCATATTACCTGGTGGACGTTCGAGAACACAAGGACTCACGGACATCGGAAGAAGAGACAAAGAGGCCGTGGAACATCGCCCTCTTGCGGCCCTACTATACCTGAGCCAGGAGCTCTGCTGTATCCTATGTATATATTATGATTAATGAATAAACCGGCACCCTCGGTAAACCGGGGGCTCAACCTTTTTTCCAATATAATTATCTTATGGTGATGGCCATATACAACATATGTTTCTTATTATATGTCATATCTTACAATGCTTTGATCAGTCTATCAGGCTGTGCAGGACAATTGTCTTAGATATACTCTGGAGCTGTGATCACTAATAGGCTTCCTGCTCAAACATAGGTCGTATCCGAACCAAAGAGAGCACAGCCGTCCCGCTCAAACATAGGTCGTATCCGAACCAAAGAGAGCACAACCGTCCCACTCAAACATAGGTCGTATTCGAACCAAAGAGAGCATAGGGCTTCCTGTTCAAACATAGGTCGTATTCGAACCAAAGAGAACATAGCCAAATCCACTGAAGGGATTCCTGTTCAAACATAGGTCGTATTCGAACCAAAGAGAACATACCCAAACTCACTGAAGGGATTCCTGTTCAAACATAGGTCATATTCGAACCAAAGAGAACATACCCAAACTTAATGAAGCCATTCTATTCAAACATAAGTCGTATCCGAACCAAAGAGAACATGGCTTTGTATGGTCGTATCCGAACCATAAGCTCAATGGATCGTATCCGAATCCATTGCTTGGCTAAATTTTTGGGCCAGCAGGGGGCAGGATCGTATCCAAATCCTAGCTTAGCCCCTGTGGTCCGGTTCACATGGTCGTATCCGAACCATAAGCTCAATGGATCGTATCCGAATCCATTGCTTGGCTGAACCTTGCCTTTGAGCCTGGCAGCTCGCAAAAAGCCTCGACTACATGGTTTTATTTGCAAACTTGCATTTTTGGTATTTGTGTTTTATGATTCTTTGATCCGGAGTGGGACAACTCCAGAGTTGACCACGTATCTTCAAAAGTCTGGACAGAACTCCAGCATGATCTAAACCGGTAGCTTCTATAAAGCCCGGAATTATTATTGGGTCTATCACAAAGGCTCCATCAGAAAATTGCAAATTTCGCCGGATTAAGAATATCAAGCATACTTGATCACAGGTATGAAATTATTTCTGGTACAAACAAACACTTGTTTGATGTATTTTGTGAGCAATTTAATTGGTCCAACGGTAAACCGCTAGGACATCTTTTACGTGTTATCCATGCAAAAAACATATAATATGCAAGAACAACCACATCAGGCCAGATTTAAATTGGCAAACGTCAAAGCAAGAAGTTGGGATATCCGGATCAAGACGAACATTGTTTTATGCTATCCTATTACAAAGGCATAGCTAGCGTGAAACGGATTAAAATCTTTCAGCAAAATGAGACTGTAACTACAAAGATACACTATGGCCTACGCTTCCTCCTGCTGCGACGGCTGGGGATCAACTTGTTCCAGAGTCTTTTCCTCTTCTTGAAGCGGCTGGAAGTCAGGGACGCACCAATCGATTTTCATTAAAGCGCGGAAGTACATCTCTTCCGTGATAAGTTCAGACAGATCAATATCTGGGGCGAAAGTATGAGGGCGCACTAGTGGGATTAGATTCACGGTATCATAAACCGGCCGATCCACCCGCTCGTTCTGTAAATCATACCCCGGATGATACCTGGACAAATCTGATTCGGCAGCAAGCTTGCTAGCGAGAGGACGCATCTCCTTAGTCAAAGCGTGAAGATCCTTGGCAGTGAAAGCTGATCCGTCTTCTTTAGTACCGGGATACCCGTTCAAGGCTTCTTTCGGATCAAAATCTGGAACCCACGCTTTGGCTCTGGTGAGCGCCATGAGAGAACCGGCTCGAGCGGCAGACTTCTTCGTTTCCTCTAAACGTGCTGGCAAGACAGAAAGTTTCTCTAATGTGCCTTGGATAGTAGTGGGGGCCGGTTTATTGAAGGACATTGCGCTTATAATCCTTTGAGCGCCGGAATACAGCGGCCCGACCAGAGTATAAGACGCCTTGAGTTTCTTCCGTAAATCATCCCCAAGATGGGAAACACGGCGCCCTACATAAGAAGATTACAGTTAAACCGAACCGGAATACAGATTGCAAGGATGAAAGCATGCGTGCAAATTAAGTACTTACCAAAGACAGCAGAAGTCATCAGTTCGATTTGCCGCTTTAAACCAGACAATTCTTCTGACACCGAATTAAGAGCTTCTTCAACATCTTTTGCTCTTTTCTCCAGCGCGTTCTTTTGCACTTCAAAGGATGTCCGTTCCTCTTCAAAAAAATTCTTCAGCTGTTCAGCAGTAGTTAAGCTCACCGCCAAGTCTTTCTTGGCCTTAGCAGTAGCAGATTTAGTTTCGGCAAGTCTGTTCCGGAGTTCAGTTATTTCTTCAGCCCTCCGGTTCAAATCAACCTGTAAGGAAAATCAAGTGGAATAAGGGCAAAATTCAGACAAGTCTCAAGCACATAACCAAGTTATACACTTGACACTTGGGGGCTAATGGACGATTGAAGTATCAAGGAGTTACAATTCAAAACAAGTCTCAAGCACACAAACAAGTTGTCTACTTGACACTTGGGGGCTAATGGACAATTGAAGCATCAAAGGAAAAGATTCAGACAAGTCCTAGACGCATAAACCAAATTATGCCCCTGGCACTTGGGGGCTAATGTAAGATCATTTGCTTAAATTGAAAGTACCGGTTCACCTTCCAAATGCAGCTAAACCGGAACTTGGGGGCTACCATGATATAGACAGAAATACAACAAAGGCAAGAGTCAAAGGCAAGGGAGATACCTCATACTTGTCCTTCATCATGTTGACCAAGCCCGCTTCATAAACTCGACTAGTATGAAGCCGGATCAAATAACCGGAATAGAGCTCCTGGGCACTCATGTCGGCGAAGCTAGACATCTCTGTACTCCATTTACCCTTTTCTTGATGCAGTTTCTTCGCTTTAGCTGTATGCTTAGCCAGAACAGTGGGCTCAGCAGGAGCGGTGTAAGCTGTACCGGTTACTTGAACATCTGGAGAAGGAGCAGCTGCCGGTGGTGGAGTAGCAGAGTGGACCGGACTAGCAGGAGCTGGGCTAGTCCGAGGAGGGTTGGCCCGGGCAGGACTCGCCGGTTCATGGATGTTTTCCACGTTGGGATTCTCAGGAACAGTGGCATAAGTGTGCTCCATGGGAGCAGGATCTTCAAGCCGCTCCGTAGGCTCACCTTCCGGAGGGACAGTTGTATCCAGATCAACCGCCGGATCATCAGTGGCAGTTTCAACGGCCGTTTTGTTGGCTTTGGCCCTTTTGCTGGGTTTAGGCTTGCTGAAAGAAATTGGAAAAGAAGTCAGAACTGTAAAGCAAATGCAAAGATAAACCGGATAAGGTAAAGGACTTACCCAGGGACAGTCTTCAGAACCGGGACTTGTGTGGCAGTGGATTCACCAGAAGAAGATAAGGGAGTCTCCTGATAATTAGGGTCAGACGGTTTAAGCGGTTTGCGTATAAGCCCGGCCTTGGGATGAAGAAGAGTTGGAGAGAGTATAACCTCAGAGCGGCGCCTCCGAGCCGGAGTAAGAGATATTCCGGACGATTCAACTACAAGGCCGCTATGGCGTGTAGTCCGGCGAAGGGCTTCATGTTGCTGTTTCTTCAAAAGAAAATTGGGGTCCAGTTGAGCGTAAGGATGAGAAAATTGATATTTCCGGACTACCCGACGAATTTTTGGTGGAGGCGGTTCTGAATCTGAAGAAAGAGTAATTACCTCAGCTTCTGCCGCTTTATCTCCTTCACCCAGATCCTGTGGAAAAGACACTGTTAACACAAAGTCTGGATAGAAGTGAACAAATCATAGCCGGATTAACTCATACCTCAGAGTCCGGATCATCATCTTCAGCATGTGAACCGGAGCCAGCAGCCGCCTTTTTCTTCTTGATAGCGTAATTTTTCCGGCGTGGCTGTTTGCCAGCCTTCTCCTGAGGCTTCCTCTTCCAAAAAGGATCATCAGCCTGTTCAAAAGGTGAAATATAATTGGAAAACGATTTAAATGAACGGGTTACAAACATAGGGAAGAGAATAAGACTTACTGCAGGGAGCTTGTTCTTCTTATAGTATGGTGCCAATCCGGTGTGGCTACATTCTTCTAAGGAGACATTGAGCATCTTCTTAGCAGACTCAATGACTTCCGATTCAGAAAGTTTGTCCTTGGAAAACCGTTGAGGATCATCCGGTTTACCAGAATATTTACACATCAGACTGGAGCGCGGACTCAGAGGGAGTATACTCCAAGAAAGCCAGCAACACATGAAATCAACCCCCGTTAATCCGTTGGCCATAAAGGCCTTGAGCTTGGCAAGTTGAGAAGCAAACCGGGGCCGCGGAGGAGCTGAGACGCTGTGGCAGAGGGTGATCTTCAGGAAGACGATGCTCACGGTAACCCGGCAGTGGGTTTTCCCCTTCAGGTGAAGTGTCAAGGCAATAGAACCAAGACTTATTCCAATCTTTAGGGTGTGTGTGCAGAGCGGCATGAGGAAAGACTGCGTCCCTTCTCTTTTGGATGCTAACCCCTCCCAATTCTTGATGAGGACCGCCAGTAAACTCGGTTCGCCGGTTCAAGTGGAAGAAATCCCGGAACAAGTCGACTGATGGCTCCTCTTGCAAATACACCTCTGAGAAAACTTGAAAGTCGCAGATGTTTGAAATAGAATTTGGACCTATGTCCTGAGGGTGAATTTGAAAAGCGGCAAGCACGTCCCGGAAGAATTTTGAACCGGGAGGAGTGAAACCTCGAGCCATGTGGTCAAAGAAGACAATGACCTCCCCTTCTCTGGGGGTAGGGGGACATTCATTTCCTGGAGCCCGCCATTTTAAAACGGACTGAGGACCCAGAGTACCAATTGTAGCAACGTTAATTAAATCTTCTTCCGTGATAATGGAAGGGACCCAGTCGCAAGCAACCAACTGTTTGGCAGCCATAATAGCAGAATGAAAGTGCTGAAAAGATAAAGTATGAATTCCGAATTATTCGGGTACAGAGGCATAAACCGGAACACATATGCAAAATCATAGCGACGGTTTAGACAAGGGACTAATGATACTGCTAACCCGGAAGTGAGCATGAAGCGCACTACTACCGGTTCAGGGTAACAACAGAGAGGAGCTAAACCGTCGAATTCATTGTCGATGCATTACAGAAGTAATATGTGACTGGCTAAACCGGTGAATATAGTACAGATCTACGGAGATGAAGAAACAAGTTTCTACAGAAAGCTAAGGTAAATTAGATCTGAGCAGTAAGGAAAAAGAAAAATTATACAGGTCTATTACAGGAAGAACTACAAGGATCTTATGCAGAGCGGACAAATCTAAAGGTTGAATCTAATGCCAAAAATCTAAGCATAAGGCAGCGGAGCATAAGCAGATTTCGAAGACAAATCTAAAGGATTGAAACCACTACGAGCCTGACATCTAGGACGAACAGATAAAGCTTTCTCTAGGTTCAATGGCGGAGGCGTGAGAAGAACCCTAAAGGTACAGATCTACAGCAATGGAGAAAGGTTACCTGAGGCAGCAGGAGACGACGGTGGAGTTATCTGGTCACGTTCAGGTTGATGCGGCGGTCGGACTTGCCGGCGATGGCGAGTTTGACGGACGACGGCGGAGGCTTGAGCTCGGGCGACGGAGGAAGAAGACGAGCAGAACGAGATGAGGAAGAGAGGCGGCAGTATTTATAAAGGGGTAGAGACGAAACGGCAGGCGCGAGATTTGAGGAAGAGAGAGATTGGATAAAGATTCCCTGTCGCCTCGATTCTCGGGATGGCCTTTAAACAAAAGTAATAGACAGCTGCGTGCGTTAAATGCGGAAGTGATGTCATGGTCGAATTAAATGATTTCCAAGGATGACGTCATCGCCGGTTTACAAAATGAGAAGACACAAGAAAAGAAGATCATACAAGACTGAGAAGATTGATGTGAACAAGTTCAAATCATTCTGGGGCCTAATGTCAGGGATATTACTAGCAGGTATAAACCGGCTATTGTAAACCGGATTATGGTAATTTAGTTGTATAATTGTAATACCCAGTAGAGGTTACGGCCCATGAAGGCTTAGGGCCCATGTGTAGAGTTACGGTTTGTAAACCGCCTGATCATGTAACTTGAGAGATAAGGAAGAAAGAGCAGAGACCGAGGCAGACACAAGTATGAGCCGGCCTCGGGACTCTGTAAACCGGACCGGGCGTCGCCTCTATATAAAGGGACAACCCGGCGACGGTTCGAGGAGGAGAGACAACCCGTCGAGACACAGGCAAGCAATCCGCTCCCTGTTCATCGACGCCCAAGCAATACCAAACCAAACTAGACGTAGGCTTTTACCTTCCTCGAAGGGGCCGAACTAGTATAAAACCTCTGTGTCCTTTGTGTGCTTTTAACCCCTTCAAGCTAACCCGTGCGATGGTTCCTCAACTAAGTCCGTTAAACCGGACATCTGCCGTGTTAATTCCACGACAGAGGGAGTACATGATACTAGATTTCTGTTTGTTATATTGTTTATGGGTGTTATACTTTTGTTGCAATTAGATTATAATCTTCGTAAAATAGTATCAAGTTCTCATGAAGAGTTTTTTTTCGATAAAGGGCTTTTCATTGAATTGAAATATCGAGTTGATACAACCGCATCAAAGATCACCCGGCCTCTGCATAGCTAGATGCACACAGCCAAAGGTTCAAAGTACTAGAAGCCAAAATAAAAAGGCAAAACCGCCAGCAGTAGCGAAAAATAATAAAAGAGGCCTAAGGTGATGCCGGTCCTATCCGAAGGTCACACCGCCATCCATGGGGGTAAAAAATGTCCCTGGCCGAGCACTCCAACCGGGTAGAAGCCATCATAAAAAAGTCTCTGTCCTCCGGCCTCTGCAGGATAGACCACATACGGAGCCATCGCGAGCATATATGAATTACCTGCATAGGAGATGAAACACTTTTATGATTAAAAACAATATCATTCCTGGTGAGCCACAACTCCCAACATAAGGCAGCCGCCCCCGCAAGAATGTGCTTAGACAATTGTTTATCTATTCCCCTCAACCAATTGCCGAACATATTCCGTACGCTGCGTGGAGGATATAGATTCGAAGCAATTTGGACTATTGCCCATACCAATCTAGCAAACTTGCAATCAAAAAATAGGTGTTTAATGGATTCATCATGATTGCAGAAAACACATTTTTTGCAGCCTTGCCAGTTTCGTCGAGCTAGATTGACCCTAGTTAAGATAACTCCTTTGTTGAGAAACCATAGGAAATTTTTCACTTTTAACGGAATCTTAAGCTTCCACAATTTTCTATTATCAGATGGAACCTCGTTATGAACCAATGCATCATACATGGATTTAACCGAAAATCTTCCATTCAGATACAGGTTCCATTTAAAGATGTCCGATTCAGCCGACAGTTGGACAGCTCCCAAATGAGTCAGCAAATCGTTCCATGCGGTCAGACGGGGTCCAGAAATCGTTCTGTGAAAAGAAATATCCGGGTTTTCTTGTCCCAATACCTGCTTAATCGTGACAAACTTATGTCTAACTATCCGATATAAGCTTGGGTATTGCACATTTAGAGGAGTAGTACCGAGCCAGGTGTCTTCCCAGAATCGAATCTGGGAGCCGTCCCTAACCGAGAAAGTGCCAAATTGGAAAAAGAATTCTTTAGCTTTCATAACCCCACTCCAAAAATGAGAGTCACCTGGTTTCCAGTAGACCTAGGAGATTGCTTTGGACCCAATGTATTTATTACGAATGATCTCCTACCAAACACCATCCTCAGTGAGTAATCTGTATACCCATTTGCTGAGCAATGCAATGTTTTTGATCTCAAGATCCTGGATTCCGAGTCCCCCTTGGCTTTTAGGACGACATAATATATTCCACCTAGCCAAGCGATATTTCTTTTTTTCATTGTCACTCTGCCAAAAAACCTTGATCTAAAATAATCAAGGCGTTGGAGAACACCTTTTGGCAGATGAAAGAAAGATAGCATGTAAAGGACCATGTTGGTAAGAACCGAGCTGATCAGAACTAGTCGGCCCCCATAGGACAAGAGTTTGGCCTTCCAGGTCGCCAACCGTTTCTCCAGTCTCTCTTCAACATGTTTCCATTCAGCGATTGACAAACGCCGATAATGAATAGGAATACCTAGATATCGAATCGGAAATTGGCCTAGTTGGCATCCAAATATATCAGCATATTCTTGTGAAGTTTCTGCGGCTTCGCCAAAGCAGAAGAGTTCACTCTTATGAAAGTTTATCTTAAGGCCAGAAAGATCCTCAAAAGCATATAATAACAATTTGAGGTTCCTAGCCTTTTCTACGTCGTGATTCAAAAACAAAATGGTGTCATCCGCATACTGTAAGATTGACAGGCCTCCTTCTACTAGATGAGGAATGACCCCGGTGATTTGACCAGCTAGCTTGGCCCTCTCAATGAGAGTAACTAGCATATCAGCTACGATATTGAAAAGGATAGGTCATGCGGGGTCGCCTTGACGTAGCCCCTTCCTAGTCTGGAAATAATTGCCTACGTCATCGTTCACCTTGATAGCCACGCTACCTCCAGACACAAAGTTCTCAACCCATCGGCACCAAGTATCGGAAAACCCTTTCATACGAAGAGTTTGAAGCAAAAAGGGCCACTTCACCTTATCATAAGCTTTCTCGAAGTCAATCTTAAAGATGAGCCCATTCAACTTTTTACGGTGGAGCTCATGAACAGTTTCATGTAGGACAGCAACACCGTCTAAGATGTTCCGTCCTTGCATGAAAGCTGTTTGTGTTGGTTTGACTACATGGTCTGCGACCCGATTCAGCCGGTTGGTCGCGACCTTGGTGAAAATTTTAAAGCTCACGTTTAATAAGCAAATCGGTCTATATTGTTGAATCCGATCGGCATCCTTTATCTTTGGTAAAAGGATAATTTCCCCAAAATTGAGTCTGGAGATGTCTAGTCTATGAGCATGCAGTACATTAAACAATTGAACCAAGTCAGACTTTAACATATCCCAAAAAAATTGATAAAACTCCACCGGAAAACCATCCGCTCCCGGAGATTTGTTATGTTCCATTTGAAAAACCGCAGTCCGTATTTCCTCCTTAGTGAAAGCAGAGGTTAGGAATTCATTTTCCGCAGCGGAAACTTGCTGGATGTCATGACAAATAGACTCATCCATCTCCAGCGTAGTTTCCGAGGAAGGACCAAACAAGTCTTTATAGTATTTTGTAATAAAGTCCTTGAGCGGTGCTCCCCCCTCAATGCGACCCTCGTCCTTATCAAGGGTGAATATTCATTTCTTTCTATGTCTGCCATTGGCTAACATTTGAAAGTACTTCGTGTTATCATCCCCAAGTACCAACGAGTCGCTGTTGCACCTTTGGTACCATTTAATTTCCTCTTCGCGTAAGAGATGGACTAGCTGCTCATTGATATGACTTTTTTGCTCAATCTCAGCCGCAGATAGAAGCCTCACCTCCGTGGTCTTATCTAAGGAGTCGATCAAGACAGATAGTCGCAACTTCTCTTTCTTATAAATCCCAGCGGTGTGTTTAGCCCAACCGTGGAGGAATTGGCGCAACGCACGAATGCAATTATTCCAACGTTGAATTGGTGTATCACCCCGGGTTGGGCGTTGCCACACTTTTTTTTTACCAAATTAGGGAAACCCTCTCTAGTGAGCCACCCCAGTTCAAATTTAAACTGATGGCGGTTCGAAGTGGGTGCTGCTTGACCAAAATCAGTAAGCAATGGAGCATGATCCGATAAGGCCTCAATTCTCTCCAAAGCCCGCACTGATGCTAATGGTGTTGGAAATACGCCCTAGAGGCAATAATAAAAGTATTATTATATTTCCTTGTTCATGATAATTGTCTGTTATTCATGCATGAATTGTATTGTACGAAAACAACGATACATGTGTGAATATATAGACCACATTGAGTCCCTGGTAAGCCTCTAGTTACCAGCTTGTTGATCAACAGATGGTCACAGTTTCCTGATCATGGACATGGGATGTTAGTGATAACGGGATCACATCATTAGGAGAATGATGTGATGGACAAGACCCAATCCTGAGCATAACACAAGATCGTATAGTTTGTAATGCATAAGCTTTTCGGTGTCAAGTATTTATTCCTTAGACCATGAGGTTGTACAACTCCCGGATACCGTAGGAATACTTTGGGTGTGCCGTACGTCACAACGTAACTGGGTGACTATAAGGGTACGCATCGGGTATCTCCGAAAGTGTCTGTTGAGTTGGTACGAACCGAGACTGGGATGTTGTAACTCCGTATGACGGAGAGGTACCTCTGGGCGCACTCGGTAAGACATCATCATAATGAGCTCAAGGTGACTAAGGAGTTAGTCACGGGATGATGGATTACAGATCGAGTAAAGAGACTTGCCGTGACGAGATTGAACAAGGTATCGGGAATACCGACGATCGAATCTCGGGCAAGTACCGTACCGATGGACAAAGGGAATAACATACGGGATTGAGTGAATCCTTGACACAGTGGTTCATCCGATGAAGATCATCGAGGAACACATGGGAACCAACATGGGTATCCAGATCCCGCTGTTGGTTATTGGCCGGAGAGTGGTCTCGGTCATGTCTACGTGTCTCCCGAACCCGTAGGGTCTACACACTTCAGGTTCGATAACGCTAGGGTCGTAGAGATACATGCACGTGGAAACCCGAAAGTTGTTCGGAGTCCCGGATGAGATCCCGGACGTCACGAGGAGTTCCGGAATGGTCCGGAGGTAAAGAATAATATATAGGAAGTCCAGTTTCGGCCATCGGGTGATCTCCGGGGTCACCGGGAGTGTCCCGGGACCACCGAAGGGGTCCCGGGGGTCCACCGGGTGGGGCCACCCATCCCGGTGGGGCCCCTAGGTCGCAAGGGGAAGGGGGCCAGCCCCTGGTGGGCTGGCGCACCCTACTGGGCCCTCCCTCATGCGCCTAGGGTTGGAACCCTAGGGGAGGGAGGCGCCCCCTATGCCTTGGGGGGCAAGTCTCCCCCCCAGGCCGCCGCCCCCCTGCAGATCCCATCTGCAGGGCTTGGCGCACCCCCTGGCCCCCTATATATATGTGTGTGTGTGGGGGGGGGGGAGAGGGCAGCCGCACCAAGTCTCTGGCGCCTCTCCCCCTCCCGTCACACCTTCCTCCTCCTCCGCAGGGTGCCGGCGAAGCCCTGCAGGAATTCCCGTTGCATCCATCATCACGCCGTCGTGCTGCTGGATCTCCGACGACCTCTCCTCCCCCCTTGCTGGATCAAGAAGTAGGTGACGTTGCTGTACCGGACGTGTGTTGAACGCGGAGGTGCCGTCCGTTCGGCGCTAGATCATCGGTGACGAAGAACGCGAAGAGTACGACTACTTCATCCACGCTTCTTCGAAAGCTTCCGCTCGCGATCTACAAAACGGTATGTAGATGCACTCTCATATGCTCGTTGCTAGATGTCTCCTTAGATGGATCTTGGTTTAGCGTAGAATTTTTTTGAATTCTGCTACGTTCCCCAACAGTGGTATCAGAGCTAGGTCTTATGCGTAGCATCTTGCACGAGTAGAACACAAAGCAGTTGTGGGCGTTTGAGTTTGCTCAACTTTCTTGCCATTACTAGTCTAATCTTGATTCGGCGGTATTGTGGGATGAAGCGGCCCGGACCGACTTTACACGTACGCTTACGTGAGACTGGTTCCACCGACAGACATGCACTAGATGCATAATGTGGCTGGCGGGTGTCTGTCTCTCCTACTTTAGTCGGATCGGATTCGATGAACAGGGTCCTTATGAAGGGTAAATAGAAATTGACAAATCACGTTGTGGTTTTGGCGTAGGTAAGAAACGTTCTTGCTAGAAAACCTATAGAAGCCACGTAAAAACATGCAACAACAATTAGAGGACGTCTAACTTGTTTTTGCAGCATGTGCTATGTGACGTGGTATGGCCAAAGAAGATGTGATGAATGATATATGTGATGTATGAGATTGATCATGTTCTTGTAATAGGGAATCACGACTTGCATGTCGATGAACTTGACAACCGGCAGGAGCCATAGGAGTTGTCTTAATTATTGTATGACCTGCGTGTCACTGAATAAACGCCATGTAATACTTTACTTTATTGCTAAACGTTAGCCATAGCAGTAGAAGTAATAGTTGGCGTGACGACTTCTTCAAGACACGATGATGGAGATCATGATGATGAAGATCATGGTGTCGAGCCGGTGACAAGATGATCATGGTGCCCCGAATATGGAGATCCAAGGAGCAAGATGATATTGGCCATATCATGTCAATTTAATTGATTGCATGTGATGTTTATCATGTTTATGCATCTTGTTTACTTAGATCGACGGTAGTAAATAAGATGATCTCTCACTAAAATTTCAAGAATTGTGTTCCCCCTAACTGTGCACCGTTGCTAAAGATCGTTGTTCCGAAGCACCACGTGATGATCGGGTGTGATAGGTTCTAACGTTCGCATACAACGGGTGTAAGCCAGATTTACACACGCAATACACTTAGGGTTCACTTGACGAGCCTAGCATGTACAGACATGGCCTCGGAACACGGAAGACCGAAAGGTCGAACACGAGTCATATAGAAGATACAATCAACATGAAGATGTTCACCGTTGATGACTAGTCCGTCTCACGTGATGATCGGACACGGGCTAGTCGATTCAGATCGTGTATCACTTAGATGACTAGAGAGATGTCATTCTGAGTGGGAGTTCATTAAAATTTGATTGAGATGAACTTAATTATCATGAACTTAGTCTAAATTCTTTACAATATCTCTTGTAGATCAAATGGCCCACACTCAAGTTTCCCTCAACTTCAACGCGTTCCTAGAGAAAACCAAGCTGAAAGACGATGGTAGCAACTATACGGATTGGGTCCGTAACCTGAGGATTATCCTCATAGCTACCAAGAGATCATATGTCCTTGAAGCACCGCTAGGTGATGCACCCGTTCCCCCGGCGACCCAAGACGTTATGAACGCCTGGCAGTCGCGTAGTGATGATTACTCCGTGGTTCAATGCGGCATGCTTTACAGCTTAGAGTCGGGGCTCCAAAAGCGTTTTGAGAATCAAGGAGCATATGAGATGTTCGAAGAGCTGAAAATGGTTTTCCAAGCTCATGCCTGAGTCGAGAGATATGACGTCTCCGACACATTCTACAGCTATAAGATGGAGGAAAACAGTTCTGTCAGTGAGCACATCCTCAAGATTTCTGGATTGCACAACCGCTTGTCTCAGCTGGGAATGAATCTCCCAGATGAAGCGGTCGTTGACAGAATCCTCCAGTCGCTCCCACCAAGCTTCAAGAGCTCCGTGTTAAACTTCAATATGCAGGGGATGGAGAAGTCCATTCCCGAGGTGTATTCGATGCTGAAATCAGCGGAGGTGGATATCAAGAAAGAACATCAAGTGTTGATGGTCAATAAAACCACTAAGTTCAAGAAAGGCAAGGGTAAGAAGAACTTCAAGAAGGACGGCAAGGGAGTTGCCGCGCCCGGTAAGCCTGTTGCCGGGAAGAAGCCAAAGTATGGACCCAAGCCTGAGACAGAGTGCTTTTATTGCAAGGGAACGGGTCACTGGAAGCGGAACTGCCCCAAATACTTAGCAGACAAGAAGGCCGGCAACGTCAAAGGTATATATGATATACATGTTATTGATGTGTACCTTACCAGCACTCGTAGTAGCTCCTGGGTATTTGATACCGGTGCAGTTGCTCACATTTGTAACTCTAAGCAGGAGTTGCGGAATAAGCGGAGACTGGCGAAGGATGAGGTGACGATGCGCGTCGGGAATGGTTCCAAGGTCGATGTGATCGCCGTCGGCACGCTACCTCTACATCTACCCTCGGGATTAGTTTTGAACCTTAATAATTGTTATTTAGTACCAGCTTTGAGCATGAACATTGTATCTGGATCTCGTCTTATGCGAGATGGCTACTCATTTAAATCGGAGAATAATGGTTGTTCTATTTATTTGAGAGATATGTTTTATGGTCATGCCCCGCTAGTCAATGGTTTATTTTTGATGAATCTCGAACGTGATGATACACATATTCATAGTGTAGATGCCAAAAGATGTAAAGTTGATAATGATAGTCCCACATACTTGTGGCATTGCCGCCTTGGTCATATTGGTGTCAAACGTATGAAGAAGCTCCATTCAGATGGACTTCTAGAGTCTCTTGATTATGAATCATTTGACACGTGCGAACCATGACTCTTGGGCAAGATGACCAAGACTCCGTTCTCCGGAACAATGGAGCGAGCAACCAACTTGTTGGAAATCATACATACCGATGTGTGCGGTCCAATGAGTGTTGAGGCTCGCGGAGGCTATCATTATGTTCTCACCCTCACAGATGACTTGAGTAGATATGGGTATATCTATTTGATGAAGCACAAGTCTGAGACCTTTGGAAAGTTCAAGGAATTTCAGAATGAGGTTGAGAATCAACGTGACCGAAAAATAAAGTTCTTACGATCAGATCGTGGGGGTGAATATTTAAGTCATGAATTTGGCACGCACCTTAGGAACTGTGGAATTGTTTCACAATTGACACCGCCCGGAACACCTCAACGTAACGGTGTGTCCGAACGACGAAATCGTACTCTGTTGGACATGGTGCGATCTATGATGTCCCTCACCGATTTACCGCTATCTTTTTGGGGTTATGCTTTAGAGACTGCCGCATTCACTTTAAATAGGGCTCCGTCGAAATCCGTTGAGACGACACCGTATGAACTTTGGTTTGGCAAGAAACCGAAGCTGTCGTTTCTGAAAGTTTGGGGTTGCGATGCTTATGTCAAGAAACTTCAACCTGAAAAGCTCGAACCCAAATCCAAAAAATGCGTCTTCATAGGATACCCAAAGGAAACGATTGGGTACACCTTCTACCACAGATCCGAAGGCAAAGCCTTTGTTGCCAAGAATGGATCCTTTCTGGAGAAATATTTTCTCTCGAAAGAAGTGAGTGGGAGGAAAGTAGAACTTGATGAGGTGACAGTCACCCCTCCTGAACCGGAAAGTAGCGCAGCGCAGGAAATTGTTCCTGAGGTGCCTACACCGACAAGGGAGGAAGTTAATGATGATGATCATGAAGAAACAGATCAAGTTACTACTGAACTTCGAAGGTCCACAAGGGCACGTTCCGCACCAGAGTGGTACAGCAAGCCTGTCCTGGAAATCATGTTGTTAGACAACGGTGAACCTTCGAACTATGAAGAAGCAATGGCGAGCCCGGATTCCAATAAATGGCTTGGAGCCATGAAATCCGAGGTAGAATCCATGTATGAAAACAAAGTATGGACTTTGGTGGACTTGCCTGATGATAGGCATGCCATAGAAAATAAATGGATATTTAAGAAGAAGACAGACGCGGATGGTAATGTGACCATCTATAAGGCTCGGCTTGTCGCTAAGGGTTATCGACAAGTTCAAGGGATTGACTACGACGAGACTTTCTCTCCCGTAGCGATGCTGAAGTCAGTTAGAATTATGTTAGCTATTGCCGCATTCTATGATTATGAGATATGGCAAATGGACGTCAAAACAGCATTCCTTAATGGCTTCTTCAAGGAAGAGTTGTATATGATGCAGCCGGAAGGTTTTGTCGATCCAGAGAACGCTAACAAGGTATGCAAGCTCCAGCGCTCGATTTACGGGCTGGTGCAAGCATCTCGGAGTTGGAATATTCGCTTTAATGATGTGATCAAAGCGTTTGGCTTTATACAGACTTATGGAGAAGCCTGTATTTACAGAAAGTGAGTGGGAGCTCTGTGACATTTCTCATATTATATGTGGATGACATATTGCTGATGGGAAATGATATATAATTCTTGGAAAATTTAAAGGCCTACTTGAATAAGAGTTTTTCAATGAAGGACCTTGGAGAAGCTGCTTACATATTAGGCATCAAAATCTATAGAGATAGATCAAGACGCCTCATCGGTCTTTCACAAAGTACATACCTTGACAAGATATTAAAAAAGTTCAATATGGATCAGTCCAAGAAGGGATTCTTGCCTGTTTTGCAAGGTATGAGATTGAGCAAGGCTCAGTCCCCGACCACGACAGAAGATAGAGAAAAGATGAGTGTCATACCCTATGCCTCGGCCATAGGTTCTATCATGTATGCCATGCTGTGTACCAGACCTGATGTGAACCTTGCCATAAGTTTGATAGGGAGGTACCAAAGTGATCCCGGTATGGAACACTGGACAGCGGTCAAGAACATCCTGAAGTACCTGAAAAGGACTAAGGATATGTTTCTCGTTTATGGAGGTGACGAAGAGCTCGTCGTAAAGGGTTACGTCGATGCTAGCTTCGACACAGATCTGGACGACTCCAAGTCACAAACCGGATACGTGTATATTTTGAATGATGGGGCAGTCAGCTGGTGCAGTTGCAAGCAAAGCGTCGTGGCGGCATCTACATGTGAAGCGGAGTACATAGCTGCTTCCGAAGCAGCGCAGGAAGGAGTCTGGATGAAGGAGTTCATCACCGACCTAGGAGTCATTCCAAGCGCGTCAAGCCCGATGACTCTCTTCTGTGACAACACTGGTGCCATTGCCATTACCAAAGAGCCCAGGTTTCACAAGAAGACCAAGCACATCAAGCGCCGTTTCAACTCCATCCGGAATTATGTTCAAGATGGAGATATAGATATTTGTAAAGTGCATACGGATCTGAATGTTGCAGACCCATTGACTAAACCCCTTCCACGGGCAAAACATGATCAACACCAGAACTCTATGGGTGTTCGATTCATCATGATGTAACTAGATTATTGACTCTAGTGCAAGTGGGAGACTGTTGGAAATATGCCCTAGAGGCAATAATAAAAGTATTATTATATTTCCTTGTTCATGATAATTGTCTGTTATTCATGCTTGAATTGTATTGTACGGAAACAATGATACATGTGTGAATATATAGACCACATTGAGTCCCTGGTAAGCCTCTAGTTACCAGCTCATTGATCAACAGATGGTCACGGTTTCCTGATCATGGACATGGGATGTCAGTGATAACAGGATCACATCATTAGGAGAATGATGTGATGGACAAGACCCAATCCTGAGCATAGCACAAGATCGTATAGTTCGTAATGCATAAGCTTTTCGGTGTCAAGTATTTATTCCTTAGACCATGAGGTTGTACAACTCCCGGATACCGTAGGAATACTTTGGGTGTGCCAAACGTCACAACGTAACTGGGTGACTATAAAGGTACGCATCGGGTATCTCCGAAAGTGTCTGTTGAGTTGGTACGAACCGAGACTAGGATGTTGTCACTCCGTATGATGGAGAGGTACCTCTGGGCCTACTCGGTAAGACATCATCATAATGAGCTCAAGGTGACTAAGGAGTTAGTCACGGGATGATGGATTACAGATCGAGTAAAGAGACTTGCCGTGACGAGATTGAACAAGGTATCGGGAATACCGACGATCGAATCTCGGGCAAGTACCGTACCGATGGACAAAGGGAATAACATACGGGATTGAGTGAATCCTTGACACAGTGGTTCATTCGATGAAGATCATCGAGGAACACGTGGGAAACAACATGGGTATCCAGATCCCACTGTTGGTTAATGGCCGGAGAGTGGTCTCGGTCATGTCTACGTGTCTCCCGAACCCGTATGGTCTACACACTTAAGGTTCGGTAACGCTAGGGTCGTAGAGATACATGCACGTGGAAACCCGAAAGTTGTTCGGAGTCCCGGATGAGATCCCGGACGTCACGAGGAGTTCTGGAATGGTCCAGAGGTAAAGAATAATATATAGGATGTCCAGTTTCGGCCATCGGGTCATCTCCGGGGTATTCGGGAGTGTCCCGGGACCACCGGAGGGGTCCCGGGGGTCCACCGGGTGGGGCCACCCATCCCGGTGGGGCCCCTAGGTCGCAAGGGGAAGGGGGCCAGCCCCTGGTGGGCTGGCGCACCGTACTCGGCCCTCCCTCATGCGCCTAGGGTTGGAACCCTAGGGGAGGTGTAATGCCCCGGATGTAATACTTTCCCTTTTGGGCATATAATATATCTCTGGCTTCATCTATTCCATTCCGGGTTCTTTGTCTTTCGGGTTTTCGCCGTTTTGTCGCGTTGCGTGTGTGGCATTCATTCATATCATGTAGTCATGTGTATCGCATTGCATTTGTGTTGTTGTTTGCATCCGGTTCCACGCGTTCCTTCCCGTTGTCCGTTTCGCGTTCCGGAGCTCCCTCACGTGTTCGTGGCGTCCCGTAGGCCTACTTTGGTGTTTGGCCGTGTAACGTTACCGGTTTGGCGTGAGTCTTGTCGTGTGTTGTTGTTTTGGTATGTGTAACCCGCCTGTCAAATCTCGTCGCGTTTCGAGTCCGTTTGCTACCCCAACAGTTATTCTCGTGGGCTCAAAGTGCCTCCACTTTGAGGCCCAAGACACCCCTCCAACAGCCCACCAAACCACTCCTAGCCACCTCTATCATCTAGGCCATCCAAATCTGATCGTGTGGCCGAAAACCACACCCATTTGGATAACCCTAGCTCCTTGTGCCTATATATTTGTCCACTCCCCCAAATTTTGCCCCAAATCAAGGAAACCCTAGCCCCACTTCATCCTCTTCCTCCAGCCCACCACCACCTCGCCGGCCAGGCGCCACCACCGCCTCCCTCCCGCCGGGCAAAAGCCCCTCCACCCCGACGGTCGCCATCTCCCAGATCCCGCCGCCGGCTCGAAGACGACCGTCGCCGCCTCCTCCAGATCGGATCGGGGG
>LR738709.1:157002697-157053981 GCA_902687465.1 Secale cereale
GGTTCGGTGCTGACGCGGTGGGCCGAAAGGGAGGCGGGGAGCCCAGGCGAAGTGGGGACCCGGGAGATGGGCCGCTGGAGCGGGCTCTAGCGATGTGGTCCAACCCGCCGAGCGGGAAGAGCCCCAGGTCCGGCGACGCGGGGAAACGGTCCCCTGGCCAGCGAGGCAGGAGGCCCAGCTGGCCGATCGGCCGGCTCTCAAGGAGCGGTCGAAGGAGGCCGGCGCTGCACGAGGAGATCTGGCTCGGCGCTGGAGCTGGATGGATCTGAGGAGAAAAGAGAAAAAAAAAGAAGAGGAGAAGGGGAAAGAAGCTAGGGATAGGTGGAGGTAGGTCTATAAATATAGCAGATCTGCTAGGGTTAGGGTTTGAGGGTGATTTGGGGGTGTTAGGAGCCCTCCGATCGCGATCCGACGGATCTGATCGCGGGGGTAGTCTAGAAGGACCTAGGAGAGAGTAGTAGACTGCAGTAGGGGTGTTTCCGGGACACAAAGTGAAGGCACTTTGGACCCACACGAACATCGGATGGGATAGTCAACGGAGTCCAAACGAGACGAGATTTGAGAGGCGGGTTGCACACAACAAAACAACAACACACAAAACAACCTCGCGGCACACCGGTAACGTTACACGCCCGAACAACAAAGTAGGCCTACGGAACGTCACGGACACGTGAGGGAGCTCCAGAACGCGAAACGGACAACGGGAAGGAACGCACGGAACCGGACGCAACCGACAACACAAATGCAATGCGATGCACATGTCTACATGATATGAATGAATGCCACACACTCACACAACAAAACGACGAAAACCCGAAAGACAAAGAACCCGGAATGGAAATAGATGAAGCCGGAGATATATTATATACCCAAAAGGGAAAGTATTACATCCGGGGCATTACAATTGTGCCATGCATGTTTGAGATCATCTAGATGCTTATTTTTCTGTTGCAAGAGTGCATCCCGGTATAAACTGCTGCCATGTGTTGTTTTATGCCATCTTTGCATAGTGATAACTTGGTGCTCGTTTATCCGAATGATGCAAATGACATGTCCACGTGTTCGTCTTGCCATGCTCTACATGTTGATTGTGTTAGGTTGCATGATAGATTTAATCTTGCCATGTTTATCTTCGTTGTAAGATGCCATGTGGCTGTGATGTTGTTTTACTTGTTATGAGATGCCATCTTGTTGAGCTCATTGCTATTGTTGTGATTATCTCCATGATGCATGCTTGTGTGTTTTGGAATCACCATCATGTGTACTTTGATGGGGTGCTTACCACTTGCCATGTTTAGTTTTGAGGTGACTTAAACTTGCTCTCTTAGATGCCATGATGAAACTGCTGTTTTAACACTTAGTGGATTTTCACTAAGTCTGGAATCTGTAATTTCCAGATGCCATGTTTGCTTGGTGTTCTAGGACAAACCATGATAGTTTTGGGGTGACTCTTGATGGTTCCTTGTAGTATATATTGTTGGATATCCATTCATGCTCTCACATGCTTATTTGAGTGGCTGTAGCATATTTAACTTTGGCTCCAAAGTTGCAATAAAATACTGCTATCAGGATTTTGTTGTCAAGTTCAATATGTCCAAGCTTGTTGCTATTGATCCGTGGCTCCTCTGGGGGTGCACCAATGGACTTAATTACTGTAGAATATGTCTAGTTTATGTTAATGCTCTTTGCCATGATGTTTGAGTGCTGTAGCTTATTTATCTAGTGCTCCGAAGTTGCTATGTGGCTGTAATTTACAGCTTGTGCATGTTTCTTGTTTCGGGCATAACTTTTAGCCCGTAGCTCCGATTTCAGCAAGTCTTATATGAAACTTGATTGATTTTTCGTGTAGATTCATAATATCCTATTGTTATCATGTTTTGAAGCTTTTTGCTTGAGTGCTATTTTCCGTGCTCCGTGTGCTCTCATAGTGCATCAACCATGCATCCATCATTTTGGTGTGCACATTGCATCTTGTTGATTCGTGCCTTGTGTGATTGTATTGCTTAGAGCCGGACGCTGAGACCGAGTACGAGTACGAGCACGAGGTTACCAACGAGGTTGAGCACGAGGACCCTTCTTACGATCCTATCGACAACTTTTCAGGCAAGATGACCGAACCCGGATACCATTACTATTTTTGCCTATTGCTAGAAGTCTCGATCTATAGTTTTGCCTCGATGCCCATGTCTTTTATGTCAGCCTCCTACTTGTAACCATGATCATGTCTAACCACCCTACCTATGCAAACCATTGATTGGCTATAAGTACGCTTCGCTCAGCCCCTCTTATAGCGTTGCTAGTTGCAGGTGAAGTTGAAGATGCTTGCTTCATGTTGAAGTTCGTTGGGTTATATCACACTATATATAATGCTTAAATGAAATCATCTATATATTGGCAAGGGTAGAAGGCTAAGCCTTTTGCTTGGTGATTTGTTCCACTCATGCCGTTAGGAACCGTATAAACTGGTGTTATGTTCCTTGATTATGCGTTCCTCACACGGTTGGGGTTTATGGGGCCCCCTCGATAAACCGCTAAGTGCTAAGTCTTTTCCAGCAAGTCCCAACATTGGTACTATTTGCCTAATAACTAAATAAACTTGCATAGGGAGTAATTAACCCTCTTTCTTAATCAACAACCCCGGGCCAGTGCTCCACATGAGTGTTGGTCTGAAACGGGGAGTCTGCGGGGCCACCACGAGGAAACTCGAGGTTTAGTAAAAACCTGTAGAATCGCCCATCCGGTTGTGGCCTGAGACTAGATACGCGCGGCTATTGTCAGGGTGTCGGCACGCCGGGAGGATTTGCTGGATTAGCCTTACCTTAGTTCGGAGTATCTTGAGCACGGGATTCCGAGAATACTCGGGTCTTCCCACCTTGGAGTTGCGACTCCGCGGATCATGGGCTTGTCATGGGCCAAGTTGGAACACCCCTGCAGGGTAATGAACTTTCGAAAGCCGTGCCCGCAGTTATGTGGCAGATAGGAGCTTGTTAATATCCGGTTGTAGATAACTTGACACCATGTTTCTAATACACTACCAGCGTGTGTACCGTGACTGTCAATTTTCGAATAGGGATTCGGGAGTTGAACACGGTGGGGTTATGTTTGCTGAGCTTTAGCTAGGATCACTTCGTGATCACCTCTCGACCGAGGCACTTCTCTTCTCGCACTCTTTCACGTAAGCTAGTGCTAGTTGCTGCTGCAGACTCTTATTCTTTTCTTCAGCCTTATCCTCACCCAAGGCTTAAATAGTCTTGTTACCCGGGAACGGGATTGCTGAGTCCTCTGTGGCTCACAGTTACTTCACCACACCAGATGGAGGTCCGATGGTGAGCTATCCAAGTGATGGCACCGAGCTAGACTGGGAGTATGACGAGGAGCGTAGTCGTTACTATGTTCGTTATCCTGATGATCAGTAGTGGAGACTTCTACTAGGATTCGATCCGACCTGTGGATTTACTTTATGTTTGGTATCTTGTCATTTGGATTTTACCCTTAGAGGGTTGTGATGTTTTATTGAATGATGATTTGGACATGTAATGAATTTGTGTGACGTGGCGAGTGTAAGCCAACTATTTTATGTTTTCCATCCCCATCTTTTACATGAGTTGTGCAAAGATACCAGACTTGCGATCATTCCAGCATGGGGTTATGTCTCTAAGTCGTGCCTCAACACGTAGGAGATATAGTCCCATCCTGGGCATTACAAGTTGGTATTCAGAGCCTTCTCCGACCTAGGAGCCCCCACTGATTGATCGAATCGTTGACGGTCGAGTCTAGGCTCACACTGAAAATATTTTGAGTTTTATATTTTATATCGGAGAGTAGGATTTCTTTGCTTCTCATCCCTTTTCTCTCTGGTGAGGACTCCTGACGTCTACTCTTGCCTCTTCTACTTTCAAAAATTTCACCAAATTTTTTTAGGAATCTCGCGAGTATTCTGGGATTGTTTCGTTGTTCTTGTGACGAGAATATTGTTCTCGATGCCTCCTGACATTAGGGGTTGTGGCAGTGTCCCGGGGAGTTGAGCTTCGGGGTATTGTCGTCACAAGCATATCGCGGCAGTACTAAATACTTAAGACGACCGACATCGAAAATCTCTCCTATACGGTTAGTGGCAAGATAACCCCGACATCACCCAGTACTGGGGAGGTAGTTCGGGAGTATTGCCATAGCTTGTTATAGTGGATGCTTTTCGAAGGTCCGAGGTAGACAGTTTCCGAGATAGACTAGTTATGTGTTGAAGGATGGATACAACTGGATGTAGGTTTAGAGTTGATTGCGCGGTGCTTCCCCTATATCCCCAACACCTGATTGCATAACTGGAATCTTTCAGAAATTAATAGGTGGGTTTATCCAGTAGATCGTAGGCATTCTTCCAACGAATGCAGGTTAGCGAGTTCGGGGTTCTACATTGAGTGAAGTGGTATTATGACCGATGTCCCGATCGGGAGTTGCATCTTAAAGGGTCCTTGGCTATGCTGATCCGGGGATTGCAAAACCCTTTCGTAACGCGTTCATATGCTTTCAGCACAAAGATGTTAGAACGAAGCTCCTATCTTGTGTTTGTTTCCATCCGTACCTTGTTGTTTTTCTTATTTTACCTTTTGTCCCCTATGTGGCTTCTCGTGAAGATTGTTGTTATCATTAAACTGAGAATTTCATTCGTTCCTCTTGTTCGAATGATTTCATTCGTTCCTATTGTTCGAATGATATTGTGAAGACTTGTTGCAATTCATTCCATTGATTCAGCTTTATCTTCTTTCAATCAATTGCTGATTCGTGGTCATCTCTTTCAGGATGGCTCCGAAAAAAGTTCCCAACGCTAACCCAGAGGGTGAAGAGGTCCCAGATCGTCCTCCTTCCCCTCCTCCTCCGTCTGAGGCTTGCAGAGCGCTTATGCAGACTACAAATCAGAACACCCAGATGTTGATGCAGATGATGCAGCAGATGCAAGCTAATCAAGCTAATCAGGGTGTTCCAGGGAATCAAGGCAATTTCTTCAACCAACAGCACCATGCTACTCTCAACCAGTTCTTGGCCAATAATCCAAAAGCTTTCAGTTACTGTGTCTACCCTCTTGATGCTGAAGATTGGTTAACCGATATAAAGAAGCATTTTGAGTGCAGTAACGTAAGAGAAGAGGATTATGTGAAGTTTGCAGCCTTCCAACTCAAAGACCAAGCAGCTGACTGGTGGCAGCAGTACAAAGACTCCAGGCCAGGTCGTGTGATCTCTTGGGAGGATTTATGCAAGGACTTTCGTTCTCACCACATTCCTACAAGTGTCATCGAGGGTATGCGTGAGCAATTCCGCAACCTGAAGCAGGGCTCTATGTCTGTCTACCAGTATAATGTCAAGTTCCAAAACCTCGCCCACTATGCTAAGCAAGACATTCCTGATGCCAAGAGCAAAATCTACCAGTTTCGTGGTGGTCTCAGAGATGAACTTCAACTTGCTCTCACCTTGTTCGAGCCCGATGAATTCGACAAATTCTATAACATGGCTTTGAAACAAGAGGCAACCCAGCTCAAGATGGAGGCTTCTAAAAAGAGGATTCGAGATGCCGTTCACTCCTCCTCATCGTCTCAGATGGTCTCGAAACAACAGAAATTTTGGCTTCCTCCTCCTCCAGTGATTCGAGCTCCTTACAACAACTCCAACAGCAACAAGAACTCAAGTGGTCGTGGTTTCTCCCACCCACCCAACCCGAGCAACCAGTCGAGGAACCAGTTTTAGTCTCAAGGCTCAAAGTCGAGTGGTTCTCATTTACGTCCTCTCTCAGAAGTGACTTGCAACAAGTGCACTTAGAAAGGTCACTATGCCAACAGATGTCCGAACCCGAAGCGCCTCCCACCTCTTCCACCTGTGAGTTCAGCTATTGTCAAGCATAATCCAAAGGCAGCAAGGGTGAATCTGATGAATGCAGCGCAAGCGGAGAATTCTTCTGATGTCATATTCGGTAACCTTTCAGTTAACTCTTTTCCACCTAAAGTGTTGTTCGATTCGGGTGCTTCATGTTCTTTCATGTCTTATCCATTTGCATCCAAGCATAACATTGTCACCAAAAATTTACCTCAGATGTCAGGGATATGATTAGCAGGTATGAACCGGCTAATGTAAACCGGCTTAGTTACATTATACTTGGTTGTAATATTTTTAGTAAAGGCTACGGCCCATGAGATCTTAAAGCCCATGTATAGAAGTGCGGGTTGTGAACCGCCAAGTGATGTAACTTGAGAGATAAGAAAGAAAGATAGAGACCGAGGCGGACACAAGTATGAGCCGGCCTCGGGACTCTGTAAACCGGACCAGGCGTTACCTCTATATAAAGGGATGACCTGGACGGTTCAGGGACAAGCAACAATCAACCCGTCGAGACACAGGCAAAGCGAATCCGCTCCCTGTAATCCGACGCCCAAGCAATACCAAACCAACTAGACGTAGGCTTTTACCTTCTCGAAAGGGGCCGAACTAGTATAAAACCCTCTGTGTCTTTTGTGTGCTATGAACCCTTTCAAGCTAACCCGTGCGATGGTTCCATCATCAAGTCCATTAAACCGGACATCTGCCGTGTTATTTCCACGACAGTTGGCGCCCACCGTGGGGCCTGCGCACGATGGTTTCGAGTTCTTGAAAGGCGGCTTCGAAGGGCTCAAGGGTTACGCAGTCGGACGGATGACCAAGAGTCGCCGCGGCCGCATCTACATCGACGACGCAGGTTGGGGACCGGAGGCCGATTCGATCGAATACGGGTACCGGGTTCCCTTCGGCAGCATCCAAGTCTTCATCGGCAAAATCGGCGAACCGGGGCCTAAGCCGGACGTCTTCCCCAACATCGTCGAGCCGGCTCAGCGTGCGAGATCGGCCCGGATTCAGCCCGCCGTGAAGCACGTGTTCGTTGGAGCAATCCTCGGAGGACGAACCGAGGCCGGATCGGAATCTGATGGTGAAACAGTCGTCTACTCAGATGACGAATCTTCATCCGGGGAAACTGAATCTCTGTATCAGTTGCGGGACGGCCGGTCGGAGGGCGAGTCCGATGGAAATAGTATTCCAGGCCCCTTTTACCCGCCAAATCGGGTGGCGGCCTTCATGGCCGGTTCACAGCCCCCGATGAACGGAACGACAGTGGAAGCTGGTGCAGGGGGAAGCGGTTCGAATCCCTCCCTTACTGAAGTTCTATCCACTTTGATCGAGGAGTTCACAGCTAAAGCAGTGGAAGTAGTAGCTCCGGCAGACAAGGCGCATCATGATGCAGAGCTCCTTTAGTTGAAAGGCCGGATCGATCAGATAAAGGAGGACCTAAAGGCAGAAAGAGAGATGATAGCGGCAAGGCAAGCAGAGTTGGATGATCAAGCTTTTTATCTGAGGATGGAGCAAGCTTCTATGGAAGGAGTAAGGGGACGAAAGTACCGGTCCCGTATACCCCCGGGTTATGAGTCAACAAATCTGTTCAGGACACCTGGGGCTGGGGCTAGTAATCATCCGGCTTTAAACCGGAGGACGCCTCCGGCTCGGGAGGAGCCGGTTCAACAACCCTCCGCTGAACAGGAGCACCGGATTACATCGACACCTTATGTTCGTGTCCCTCCAGGGCATTATTCAAACCCTTTGGATAACATTGCTGCGGCGGCGGCGCGTTTGGCCGCTTTACCTGCGGAAGGAACGTCTCCGGTGGCGATAGAGGCGCGCAGGGTTCAAAAGCTACTTAATACAGCATTGTTGCAGCAACAAGCATATTCTCATAGCAGGGAAAGGTTACATTCAACACCGCGTCCCAACCAAAGTTATACTAGGCATTGGGAGGAGCCAGAAGTATCTAGCAGTGAGCGCAGGAGACATCAGCGCAGGCAGGATAATCCGGCAGGGGCGGAGATGCCAGCCCCAGATCTAAACCGGGCCAGATAGGGGCCAGGGAGGAAATTCGTCAATCAACGCCGGTTCACACAGCCACTGCAGGAACAGGAGCTACGGCGAGTTCTTTCGGAGTGCAGTGTCTTGTCCCCGCCCTACGGAGTGTAAAGCTCCCCAAGGATTTCAAAGGGCCCCGTAAGGTACCTAACTACACAGCCGATTTACCGCCAGAGGCTTGGGTGGAAAGTTATGAGATGGCCATGGAGATGCTGGACGTGGATGAATCAGCTTGTGCCAAATATTTTACTATGATGCTCGAGGGCACGACCCAGACCTGGTTGAAAGCCCTACCCCCGAATTCTATTGGGTCATGGGGGGAACTGCGCAGCCAGTTCATCAAAAACTTCAAAGATACGTGCAAACAGCCGATGTCGGTGATAGACCTAGCAGCTTGTGTGCAAGGAGAGCAGGAGTCTACAGCAGCTTGGGTACGAAGGGTAGCAGAGATCTTACACTCTTCGAATGGTATTAATCCTAGTACGGCAATAGTGACATTGGAGAACAATTGCCGGTTTGAGTCTTTAAAATTGAAACTCGGACGGCTTAAAAGGGACTGCAATGACATCGGGACTTTAATGAGTGCCCTGGTGAAATACGGAGACTCGGATAACACAAAGTATCCGGAAGCAGAAGGAGATAAAGCGGGGAAGGCCAGCAAGTCTGGTAAACCGGCGCCGATCAATCCGGTTACTTCAGGTTTTTTGGGCAAACGGAAGGCAGAGGGTGGTTCAGACTTCCTGGCTAACGCTCAAGTTCAAGGTGGTTTTCAGGGTAATCTGGAGGATTCTGCTTTCCAAACCGGCGGAGGAGCTCCGGGCTGGGAGCAGGAGTTGGATCGACCTTGTCCAAAGCATAGCGGAAAGGGGAAGATAGCGAAGCATACCATGAGAGAGTGCATACCCCTTATGAAGGCAGTAGCCGGCCGTTTCAATCCTCATAGCCGACCCCCACATGGCGGTTCAGGGCCTGGATTTTATGGTTCGGGTCATCAGGGGAATAGTTCCGGATCAGGATATAGGGGCAATAACGGTGGTTATTAGCCCCGGGCAGGCGGCCAGAACAATCAAGGAAATTATAATGGTCAGGGGAATCAATCACATCATCAAGGTGGTTACAATGGTCAGAATAATCAGCAGCAGGGCCAAGGAGGTTATAATAATCAGGGAAACCAACAGCAACAGCGTCCACAACAGCAGCAGCAATCCGGATATCAGAGTAATCCGAAGGAGTTGAGCAGCAGGCAATATCATGTTTTCACCACAAGTTTATGTAAGAGAGACCAGAAGGTTTTGAAGCGGACTGTTAATGCAGTAGAACCGGCGACGCCACAATTTCTCCGATGGTCGGAGCAGCCCATTGTATGGAGCAGAGAGGACCACCCCGTACGGGTGGATAATCCGGGACATTTAGCCTTGGTGGTAGCACCTCAGGTGGGAGGATACAAGTTTACTAAAGTCCTCATGGATGGTGGTAGCAGTATCAATATCTTATATTACGAGACTTTCCGTCGTATGGGTCTGACAGATAAAAAGTTAAGATCATCAAACACAGTGTTTCACGGAGTGGTCCCAGGTAAGTCAGCTTATCCGGTTGGTAAGATTGACTTAGAAGTTACCTTTGGAGATGAGTATGATTCGAGATCGGAGATGATCACTTTCGAAGTCGTCAAAATTAAAAGTCCATATCATGCTCTGTTTGGAAGGACGGTTTATGCTAAATTTATGGCTAGGCCATGTTACGTTTATTTGCAGCTTAAGATGCCGGGTCATAAAGGCACGATCACGGTTCATGGCAGTCGCAAGATAGCGGTGGAATGTGAGGAAGGTGATGCAGCTTATGCAGAAGCGGTATGTGCCACCGAGGAGCTAAAGTTTTATAAAGATAATGTTGATCCGGCAGATATGACTCCGCTGAAAAAACCAACCACCGAGCATGATCCGGCGTTGAAGTTTAAGTCAGCGGAAGAGACCAAGCAGGTTGATTTTGTGCCTGGAGACTCGTCTAAACAATTCACTATCAGCGCTAACCTTGATCCCAAATAGGAAAGCGCGCTCATCGAGTTCATCCGTGAGAACCGGGATATCTTTGCATGGAAACCTTCTGACATGCCAGGTATACCGAGGGAACTCGCTGAGCACAAGTTAAACATTGATCCGAAGTTTAAACCGGTTAAGCAGTATCTGCGCCGCTTCAACGAAGAGAGGCGCAAAGCTATAGGAGAAGAGGTGGCCAGACTTTTGGCTGCAGGGTTTATCGTGGAAGTTTTTCATCCGGAGTGGTTGGCTAATCCGGTGCTGGTCTTAAAGAAGAATGGGAAGTGGAGGATGTGTGTGGACTACACAGACCTCAATAAAGCTTGCCCAACTGATCCGTTTGCTTTACCTCGCATCGATCAGATCATCGATGCCACGGCGGGGTGTGAGCGGCTGAGTTTTCTGGATGCATATTCAGGGTATCACCAGATCAAAATGGCAGTGGAAGACCAAGAGAAGACAGCCTTCATAACTCCTTTTGGTGCTTTTTGCTATGTGTCTATGCCTTTTGGACTTACGTGTGCACAGGCAACTTATCAACGCTGCGTTCAGAATTGTTTGAAAGGGCAGATAGGGAGGAACGTTCATGCTTATGTGGATGACATTGTGGTCAAGTCAAAGAAGGAAGGGACAATGATAGAGGATATCAAGGAAACCTTTGATAATCTTCGTGCTTACAGGATGATGCTTAATCCGGAAAAATGTGCTTTCGGTGTTCTGGCCGGTAAGCTTTTGAGATTTTTGGTCTCAAACAGAGGAATAGAAGCTAACCCGGAGAAGATCAAGGCCATCGCGGCTTTGACTAAACCGGCTTGTATCAATGATGTTCAGCGCATAGCTGGCCGGATCACAGCGTTAAGCCGGTTCATTAGTCGCTTGGGAGAGAAGGCAATCCCGCTTTACCAGATGCTGAGGAAAACAGATCGGTTTGTCTGGAGTGAGGAGGCAAATGCAGCATTTGAGGATCTGAAAAGGCAATTAGCAAACCCACCAGTTTTGGCTGCGCCCATTGACAGGGAACCTTTGCTGTTATACATTGCTGCGAATACGCGAGCGGTTAGTGTTGCTATTGTGGTTGAAAGGAAGGAAGCAGGGAAGGAGCACCCGGTTCAGCGTCCGGTTTATTATATAAGCGAAGTACTCATTGAGTCCAAGCAGAGATATCCTCACTGGCAGAAGTTAGTATATGGGGTGTTCATGGCAAACCGGAAGCTGAAGCATTACTTCCAAGGACATCCGATAACTGTGGTTAGTTCAGCTCCGTTAGGAGATATAATCCAGAACAGGGAAGCTACAGGCAGGGTAGCAAAGTGGGCCATCGAGCTCAGCCCACATGAGTTGAAATATGTGCCACGCACTGCTATAAAATCTCAGGCATTAGTAGACTTTATTAATGACTGGACAGAGTTGCAGACTCCTGAAGAGAAGCCGGATCTTACCTATTGGACGATTCACTTTGACGGTTCCAAACAGTTGGAGGGCTCGGGGGCTGGAGTTGTCTTAACTTCCCTCAGAGGTGATAAATTTTGCTATGTCCTCCGCTTATTATTTCCTTGTACTAACAATGCAGCAGAGTATGAGGCATTACTTCACGGTTTGTGGTTAGCAAAGGAGATGAATTTGAGCCGGGTTAAGTGCCTAGGTGACTCAGACTTAGTGGCACAGCAAGTATCTGGCAAGTGGGATTCCAGAGATCCCCTCATGGCGGCTTATCGGCGAGAAGTTGAAGTAGTGGCAGGGCACTTTAAGGGATATCAAGTGGATCACATAGACCGGCGGAGAAACGAAGCGGCTGATGCTCTGAGCCGGCTAGGGTCGCAGCGTAAACCGGTACCACCGAACACCTTTTTGGATGAATTGCACAGTCCTTCGGTTCAAGTACTTTCGGAGGAAGACTTAGCTGTTCCGGACCCAGAAGCGCAGCTAGTAGCAGCACTCCATATTATTCCAGATTGGACGCTACCCTATTTAGCATACCTGGGTCGAGGAGAATTGCCGGAAGACGAAGAGGAAGCGCGACAGATAATCCGGCGATCTAAGTCTATGGCAATTGCAAACGGAGAGCTTCACCATCGTAGTACTTCGGGGGTATTTCAGCGATGTGTTTCAGCTGAAGAAGGTCGTGAGATTTTAAGGGAGATTCATGAAGGGGATTGCGGTCACCATTCCGGTTCAAAGTCATTGGTGGCAAAGGCATTCCGGCATGGTTTCTACTGGTTAACCGCGCATGCAGATGCGGCAGATCTGGTCCGGAAGTGTGATGCTTGTCAGAAATTCTCAAGGCGTGCTCTGGTGCCGGCGCAGGAACTTCGGATGATACCAATAACTTGGCCTTTCGCAACCTGGGGGCTTGATATGGTTGGGCCTTTTAAACGGTCCCAAGATAAAAAAACTCATCTACTAGTGGCAGTAGACAAGTTTACGAAGTGGGTTGAAGCGGAACCTATAAGCAAGTGTGATGCAGCAACAGCGGTTAAATTCATCAAAAAAGTGATATTCCGGTTTGGCTTTCCACACAACATCATCACAGACAATGGAACTAATCTATCTAAGGGTGAAATGAAGGAATTTTGTCAAAGAGAACATATTCGATTAGATGTATCTTCTGTGGCTCATCCTCAGACCAATGGCCAGGCTGAAAGGGCAAATCAGGAGATTTTGCGAGGCATCAAACCCCGGATTATGACACCTTTGCAGAGAACCCCAGGTTGTTGGGTTGAAGAATTGCCATCTGTTCTTTGGAGTATTAATACTACACCAAACCGGTCTACAGGCTATACGCATTTCTTCATGGTTTACGGCACGGAAGCAGTTCTTCCAAGTGATATCCATCATGACTCACCAAGGATAACGGCCTATGTGGAAGCAATCAACGAAGAGTCAAGACAGGACGGTTTAGACCGGTTGGATGAAGAGCGTGATACGGCTGCAGCGCGGTCAGCGATTTATCAGCAAGATCTGCGCAGATATCATAGCCGCCGGATTAGAACAAGGACATTCCAGGAGGGTGACTTGGTACTCCGGCTCATCCAAGATCAAACAGATATGCACAAGCTATCCCCACCATGGGAAGGGCCCTTTTTGGCCAGCAAGAATTTACACAACGGTTCATATTACTTGGTGGACATTCGAGAACACAAGGATTCACGGACATCAGAAGAGGAGACGAAGAGGCCGTGGAACATCGCCTATTTACGGCCATACTATACTTGAGCTATGTGCTCCAATGTATCCTATGTATATATTATAAATAATGAATAAACTGGCACCCTCGGTAAACCGGGGGCTCAGCCCTTTTTCCATATACAAAAATCCTGTGAAAAACAACCGTATAAGTTTACCATCAGATGCTATATTTCAAATCTTGGCCGGTATAGAAACTGATTTTTTGCAGAATATGTGAAGGAGCAATAGAACTCTCAAGAACAGGAGATCATATCCGGTTCAAGAAGAGAAGACTTCATAAAAAACCCACAGGTTCAGGCGGAACCCTGGAGGCCCTCTGGGAGTTGGTATCATCCACTCCCAATGATCGGATTAATTTCATAGTTCTTTCGACCCTCTGAAAAGTTGGACAAGTCCACGTTCAGTGATTGGTTTACATTGACCCACCGGTTCAGGAGGAACCCTGGAGGCCCTCTGGGAGTTGGTATCATCCACTCCCAGTGATCGGATTAGTTTCATAGTTCTTTCAACCCTCTGAAAAGTTGGACAAGTCCACGTTTAGTGATTGGTTTAGATTGACCCACCGGTTCAGGAGGAACCCTGGAGGCCCTCTGGGAGTGTCGGCCAATCCGCGTCCCAGTGATCGGAATAATTTTTCTTTCAACCCTCTGAAAAGTTGGATAGTACCACGTTCAGTGATTGGTTTAGATTGACCCACCGGTTCAGGAGGAACCCTGGAGGCCCTCTGGGAGTGTCGGCCAATCCGCGTCCCAGTGATCGGAATAATAGATACGGTTCTTTCGGCCCTCTCAAAAGTTGGATAATTCCACGTTCAGTGATTGGCTAGGCCCTCTGGGAGTGTCGGCCAATCCGCGTCCCAGTGATCAGAATGATTTTTATATACGGTTCTTTCGGCCCTCTGAAAAGTTGGATAATTCCACGTTCAGTGATTGGCTAGGCCCTCTGGGAGTGTCGGCCAATCCGCGTCCCAGTGATTGGCCGAACCTTGCTTTGATCCTGGCAGCTCTTTGAAAAAGCCTCGACTACATGGTCTTATTTGCAAAAATCGCATATTTTTTGGTGTTTTTGTGTTCTATAAACTTTTAAACCGGAGTGGAACAGCTACACAAGTTGACCACATATCTATAAAATTGAAAGTCTGGATCATGCATATCAGACTAAGTAAACCGGCGTTCATTAAAACCCGGATCGCGTATCAGGCAAAAGTTACAACTTTCTGAAACAAGATGAACCGGATTTGTTGTCAAAGTGGACCGGAGAATTTCGAGTTTCTATTTGGATTCATGAAGACCGTCATAAAGTGACTTTAAAGTCCTGCCGGTTTAAAGTGTATTGGCTACGTAAATCTCAGGTATCCAAGTTATCTTTAAAGGTATGCTTACTTGATGTTTAAAGAGAAACAAATTAATCCGTCCAGTGGTAAGCCACTAGGACATATTTTTCGATATTTTCTCTATATGAACAGGGGAAGGCAACCACATCAGACAAACAAGTCAACCGGAGGGTATTTCATAAAGACAAAATATTCGGATCGAAGCACATTATGTTTTGGCTAACCTATTACAAGGCATGACGAGCCCAACGGTTTGGAAACATTGTTTAATGGAATATCACTTATGATTACAGAGATAACATTCAAGATTATGCATCTCCTTGCTGGGACGGCTGGCCATCGCCTTGTTCCGGAACATCCTCATCTTCATGAAGCGGTTGGAAATCCGGCGCACGCCAATCAATCTTCGCCAAAGCCCGGAAATATACTTCATCGTTGATAAGTTCAGAAGGATCAATGTCAGGAGCAAAGGTGTGAGGACGAACCGGCGGGATTAAGTTGACGGTATCGTAAACCGGTCGCTCCACCCGCTCGTTCTGTAGATTGTATCCTGGATGATATCTCGAAAAATCCGATTCAGCGGCGAGCTTGCTGGTGAGGGGACGCATTTCTTTCGTCAAAGCATAGAGATCAGTTTCAGTGAAAGGTGAGCCGTCTTCCTTCGTATCCGGGAATCCCGTAAAAGCCTCCTCCGGATCAAGATCCGGGACCCAAGCCTTAGCCCTCGTAAGGGCCAGAAGAGCACCACCTCGTGCAGCAGACCTCTTGACTTCTTCGAGACGAGCCGGCAAAACAGACAACTTGTTTAAAGTATCTTGTATTGTAGTAGGGGCCGGTTTACCGAACGAAGCAGCACTGATGATTCTTTGCGCCCCGGAGTACAGCTGTTCGACCAAGGTGTAGGAGGCTTTGAGTTTTTTCCGCAAGTCGTCCCCAAGATGGGAGACACGGCGCCCTACATACAACAATAATAGTTAAACCGGTACAAGGCACAGGTTACAAAGATAAAGACAGGAGTTCAGATTATACTTACCAAAAATAGCAGAGGTCATTAAGTCAATTTGCCGTCTTAATCCGGACAGTTCTTCTGTCACCGGATTAAGTGCTCCTTCAGCATCCTGAACCCGTTTTTCCAGATCTTTTTTCTGGACCTCAAAAGTAGTCCGCTCCTCTTCAAAGTATTTTTTCAAGTCCTCAGCGGTATTTAAGCTCACTTGAAGTTCTTTTTTAGCCTTTGAAGCGGCTGACTCAGTCTCCGTAAGCCGGCTTCGAAGCTCGTTAATCTCAAGAGCATTCCGGTTCAACTCAGCCTGCAGACAAAGTTCAAAAACAAGAGGTGAAGTTTAAGTTAAGTCTCAAGCACACAACCAAGTTGTCTACTTGACACTTGGGGGCTAATGGCAGTTGAAGCAGTACAGCAAAGACAATTTAGAGTTACAAGTCTCAAGCACACAAACCAGTTATCTGCTTGACACTTGGGGGCTAATGTATAATTGAAGTATTGACAGCAACTTTTACAAGTATCAACTACATAAGCAAGTTATCTACTTGACACTTGGGGGCTAATGTAAAGGCCAACGGTTCAATCTACAAAGTTCCGGATCACCTTCAGTAAGCAGCTAAACCGGAACTTGGGGGCTGTTAAGAGATAGAGATGCATCAAAAGAACAAAGTCAGAAGAGGAAGTTTACCTCATATTTTTCCCTCATTAAGTTTACCAAGCTGGCTTCATAATCCCGACTGCTGTGGAGCCGGTTCAGATACCCAGAATAAATGTCTTGAGCGCTCATGCCAGAAAGGCTGGATATATCAGTACTCCACTTCCCCTTTTCTTGAGATAATTTTTCCGCTTTAGCCGTATGTTTTGCTAAAACGGTGGGTTCAGCTGGAGCAACGTAAGCGGTCCCAGTTACCACAACATCAGGTGAGGCTGGTACATTGGGGGGAGTATCAAGATGAGCCGGATCAGGAGACGCCGGATTAACCTGAGGAGAGTTAACCCGGGCCGGACTTGGCCGATTCTGGACATCTTCAGCAATAGGATGCTCAGGGGCAGAAGTGTGATCTGTTGGTGCAGGGTCTTCAACATGAGCTACAGGTTCACCTTCTGGAGGAATAATTGTTGACGGATTAGCAACCGGATCATCAGCAGTAGGTTCAGCAATAGGCTTATTCGTCTTGGGTTTCTTGCTGGGTTTCGGTTTGCTGGAAAAATATGCAAAATGAGTTAGCATTATAAAACAAAAAGGAGATCATAAATCGGAAGAGGTGAGGAAAGTTACCCTGGGACGGTTTTCAGGGGAGGAAGCTGCGTGGCGGTTGATTCACCAGACGAAGACAATGGAGTTTCCTGATAATCAGGGTCAGACGGTTTAAGGGGTTTTCGGATAAGACCGGCCTTGGGATGAAGGAGGGTTGGAGAAAGTATCACCTCAGCATGGCGTTTCCGAACCGGAGTTAAGGAAATTCCGGATGACTCCACCGCCAGGCCACTGTGGCGAGTGGTCCGGCGAAAAGCTTCGTGCTGTTGCTTCTTCAAAGTAAAGTTAGGGTCTAACTGAGCATAAGGATGAGAAAATTGATATTTCCGGACGGTCCGACGACTTTTTCGGAGAAGAGGTTCTGAGTCAGAAAGAAGGGTTACCTCAATTTCAGCCGGGTTATCACCTTCAGGCAATTCCTGTGAGAAGATATCATTAAATACAATTACAAGTACAGGAAAGCAAAAATCTAAACCGGATTAAAGCATACCTCGGAGTCCGGATCATCGTCTTCAGTGGGAGAACCGGCGTCAATGGCTGCTTTCCTCTTTTTGTTTGCAGGGGTTTTTCGCCGGACCTGTTTAACGGTTTTTTCCTGAGGCTTCCTCTTCCAGAAAGGATCATCAGCCTGATTGAAAGAAATAAAGACAATTGAAAGATAGTTCAAAAGAAACGGATTACAAATACAGGGTAAAGAGAAACTTACTGCGGGCAGTTTATTCTTCTTGTAGTATGGAGCTAAACCGACCTTAGCACAGTCTGCCAAAGAAACATTGAGAATTTTCTTGGCTGATTCCACAACCTCCGATTCAGAAAGCTTTTCCTTGGTAAACCTTTGAGGATCGTCCGGTTTACCAGAATACTTGCACATTAGATGTGATCGCCGGCTCAAGGGAAGTATGCTCCAAGATAGCCAGCAGCGAAGAAAATCGGTCCCAATTAAACCGTTTGCTATAAAAGCTCTTAGCTTGGAGAGCTGTGATGAGAACCGGGTCCGTTCAACAGCGCCAAGCCGTGATGGTAAGGGATGATTCTCCGGAATAGAGTTTCACGGTAACCCGGTAGAGGGTTCTCCCCTTCAGGAGAAGTGTCCACACAGTAAAACCAGGTCTTATTCCAGTCTTTGGGATGAGAGTGTAAAGCGGCATGGGGAAACACCACATCTCTCCTCTTCTGAATACTAACGCCACCGAGCTCCTGATGTGGTCCGCTGGTAAACTTGGTGCGCCGGTTCAAATGAAAGAAATCCCGGAATAGATCGACGGAAGGTTCCTCTTGCAGATACACTTCAGAAAATACTTGGAAGTCGCAGATGTTGGAGACAGAATTGGGTCCAAGGTCCTGTGGGTGCAGCTGGAAGGCAGCAAGAACATCCCGGAAAAACTTCGAACCGGGGGGAGAGAAGCCTCGAGACATGTGATCCAAAAACACAATGACCTCCCCGGATCTGGGAGTAGGGGGACATTCGTTACCCGGAGCCCGCCACTTTAATTCAGACTGAGGTCCTAATGTGCCAATTTCAGACATCTTGATTAAATCGTCCTCAGTGATGACAGAAGGAACCCAATCGCAGGAGACATACTGCTTAGCCATTGCAACAAAAGAGCAAAGTACTGGAAAAGGAAAAATACAGAAACGGATTATGAAGGTATAGCGGTGTAAACCGGAACTATCTATGGAAGTTGCGCGGCGGTTTAAATTGAGGACTAATGGTGTGGTTAAACCGGTAATATGACAAGCTATATCATTTCCGGTTAATGGCAGTTGAAGAGGAACGGATAAACCGTTGCGTTAAGTTACAGAGTTTCGCAAGGAATAGGGCATATCAACTTAAACCGGAATATACTTAGCAGATCTACCGAGGAGAAAAACAGGTTTTCAAAAGATAACTAAGGAGGAATAGATCTGAGCATACTAGGAAAAGAGAAGCAAATCTAGGAATATGCGGGGAAAGCTACAAGGACCTTATACTAAGCGGATGGATCTGCAGGCCAGACAGGAATGACAAAGATCTGAAGTACTTATAGCAGGATAAAAACACAATTCAAAAGCAAAGATCTGAAGGATAACGTTACTAAAGTCATTCGCTTGAAGGTTGAACAAGATGAAGTTTCTATTTAAGCTCTAATGGCGGAGGCGTGGAAGGAAACCCTAGAAGCTGCGAACTGATAATGGGGAAGAAGGATGTACCTAGAACAGCAAAGATCGGCGGCGGAGGTTTTCTGGTCGAGTTCAGGGTGATGCAGCGGCCAGGCAAGGACTTGGATCCAGCGGTCGTCGGCGGCGGTTCGAGCTCGGGCAGCGACGGAGGAAGAAGACGGAAGAAGAAGACGGAGCGAGAAGAAGATAATGAATGAGGGGGACGGTATTTATAAAGGAAAGTCAGATCCGAAGCGACCGGCGCGGGATTTGAGGAGACAAAAAACCGGATAAAGATATTCTGGCGCCTCGATTCTCGGGATAACCCTTAAACAAAGCTACAGTACAGCTCACGGCGTTAAATGCGGAGATGATGTCACGGTCAGATTTAGTGATTCTCGACGATGACGTCAGAGCCGGTTTACAAAAATATGAAGACAAAGAAGGAAAGTATACAAGACAAGGAAGACTGATATGAACCAGTTCAAATCATTCTGGGGCCTAATGTCAGGGATATGATTAGCAGGTATGAACCGGCTAATGTAAACCGGCTTAGTTACATTATACTTGGTTGTAATATTTTTAGTAAAGGCTACGGCCCATGAGATCTTAAAGCCCATGTATAGAAGTGCGGGTTGTGAACCGCCAAGTGATGTAACTTGAGAGATAAGAAAGAAAGACAGAGACCGAGGCGGACACAAGTATGAGCCGGCCTCGGGACTCTGTAAACCGGACCAGGCATTACCTCTATATAAAGGGATGACCTGGACGGTTCAGGGACAAGCAACAATCAACCCGTCGAGACACAGGCAAAGCGAATCCGCTCCCTGTAATCCGACGCCCAAGCAATACCAAACCAACTAGACGTAGGCTTTTACCTTCTCGAAAGGGGCCGAACTAGTATAAAACCCTCTGTGTCTTTTGTGTGCTATGAACCCTTTCAAGCTAACCCGTGCGATGGTTCCATCATCAAGTCCATTAAACCGGACATCTGCCGTGTTATTTCCACGACAGGTTGCAAGTTATTTCTCCGGGGAGACGCATGACTTCTATTGTGTATGCTCCGGATGTTTCTATTCGCATGGGAGATTATCGTTTTCTGGCTAAACCGGTGGTTCTTGGCAATTCTGACATTGACCTCATCCTCGGGATGGATTGGCTTTCTCAGCATGATGCTCACATTGATTGTGCACAGAAGGAAGTCAAGATGACTCATCCTAATGAATATGTGATTATCTTTGCCTCCAGGGATAACACTATCAGGCTTTTCTCTCTCAATGATAAGGGCGAAATTAATGCCATATCTCAAATTCCGGTGGTTAACGAATACCAAGACGTCTTTCCTGAAGAACTTCCAGGCATGCCTCCACACCGTCAGGTGGAATTCGTCATTGAACTCGAGCCGGGTACTGAGCCAGCATGCCGGTGTCCGTACAAGCTCTCTCCTGAAGAATTGAAGGAATTGAAGAAGCAGCTTGATGAACAGGAGCGTATGGGTCTCATCAGGCCTAGTACGTCTCCTTGGGGCTGTGGTGTCTTATTTGTCAAGAAGAAGGATGGCACGGAGCGTCTCTGCGTTGATTACTGGCCATTGAACAAGAAGACAATAAAGAACAAATATCAGCTCCCCAACATCAACGAACCGTTCGAGCAGCTCAAAGGAGCTAAAGTGTTCTCTAAGCTCGATCTCCGAATGGGCTATCACCAAATTCGCATTCGCGAGGAAGACATCCCCAAGACTGCCTTCAGAACGAGCTACGGTTCCTATGAATATACAGTCATGTCCTTTGGTCTCGCCAATGCTCCACCTACCTTCTCGAGAATGATGCACTACATCTTCAACCCCTACACCGGCGAGTTTGTGCTTGTGTATCTGGATGATATTCTGGTATTTTCCAAGAATGAAGAAGATCATGAAAAGCACTTACGTCTGGTTCTTGATCGACTCCGTGAGCATAAGTTCTATGCCAAGTTCTCCAAGTGCGAATTTTGGCTCGATAAGGTTTTGTACCTGGGCCATATCATCTCAGCTGACGGCATTGCGGTAAACCCCAAGAAAGTTGAAGCAATTGTCAACTGGGAAGCTCCTCAGAACGTCAAGCAACTCCGAAGCTTTCTTGGTCTTGCCAGCTATTGCAAAAGGTTCGTTGAGAACTTCTCCAAGATTGCCAAGCCTCTTTCCAACTTGCTTCAGAAGAATGTCAAATACTTTTGGTCTCCAGAGTGTGAAGTGGCATTCAAAACTCTCAAAGAAAAGCTCGTCTCTGCTCCAGTTCTTACTCCTCCAGATGAATCCAAGCCCTATGAAGTATTCTGTGATGCTTCTCTTCAAGGACTTGGTGGTGTGCTTATGCAAGATAAGAGAATTGTGGCATACACTTCTCGTCAGCTGAAGCCAAGTGAGAAGAACTATCCCACACATGATCTCGAACTAGCAGCTGTGGTACATGCCTTGATTACGTGGAGACATCTGTTGTTGGGCAGAAAAGTCGACATCTTCACCGATCACAAGAGCTTGAAGTACATCTTCACACAGCCGAATCTGAACCTCCGCCAGACTCGTTGGGTTGAAATGATCCAAGAGTATGATCCCAGCATTGAATACACTCCTGGCAAGGCGAATGTGATTGCAGATGCTTTGAGCAGAAAGGCATATTGCAACAGCCTTCTTATCAAGCCGTTCCAGCCTGAGCTTTGTGAAGCTTTCAGGAAACTCAACCTCCAAGTTGTTCCGCAAGGATTTCTTGCAAATCTTCAAATTGCTCCTACCTTGGAAGATCAGGTCCGTGAGGCCCAACTCAGTGATGCCATGGTGCAGAAGGTGAAACATGGTATTGAAAAGGGCACTCCTAAATACAAGTGATATCGTGTTGATGAGAGAGATACCTTGTTCTTCGAGGACAAACTCATTGTTCCCAAAGGTGATCTCAGGAAGCTCATAATGGAAGAAGCACATGATTCTCTCCTTTCCATTCATCCTGGCAGTTCCAAGATGTACCAAGACCTCAAGCAATCTTACTGGTGGACACGCATGAAAATGGAGATTGCCCAATTCGTGAATGAATGTGATGTTTGCAGAAGAGTGAAAGCAGAACATCAACGTCCAGCCGGGCTTCTCCAACCTCTTCCTATTCCCGAGTGGAAGTTCGACCACATTGAAATGGATTTCGTCACTGGCTTTCCTAAGTCCAAGAGAGGGAATGATTCTATCTTCATGGTGATTGACAAGCTTACCAAAGTCGCTCACTTCCTTCCAGTCAAAGAATCCATCAATGCAGCTCAATTGGCAGAGTTGGACACTTCCAGAATTGTGTCCTTACATGGCATCCCTCAAGTCATCTCCTCAGACCGTGGAAGTTTGTTCACTTCAAAGTTCTGGGACTCCTTTCAGTCCGCCATGGGCACTAAGATCAGGTTCAGCACTGCATTTCACCCTCAGACTAGTGGTCAAGTCGAGCGAGTGAATCAGATTCTAGAAGACATGCTCAGAGCCTGTGTCATATCTTTTGGCATGAAATGGGAAGACTGCCTTCCATTTGCCGAGTTCTCTTACAACAACAGCTTTCAAGCAAGTGCCGGCAAAGCTCCGTTTGAAATCCTCTATGGCAGAAAGTGCCGTACCCCTCTCAACTGGTCTGAAACAGGAGAACGTCAACTTCTTGGCAATGACTTGATCTCAGAAGCCGAAGAGATGTGCAAAGTCATACGTGAGAATCTCAAGGCCGCTCAGTCGCGTCAGAAGAGCTACTATGACGGCAAGCATCGTGATTTGGCCTTCAACATTGGTGATCATGTTTATCTCCGTGTTTCTCCTATGAAAGGCACCCAAAGATTCGGTATCAAAGGAAAGCTTGCTCCTAGATACGTCGGGCCTTTCAAGACTCTTGGCAAAAGAGGCGATCTAGCCTATCAACTTGAGCTCCCTTCCAACTTCGCCAATGTTCATGATGTGTTTCATGTGTCTCAACTCGGCAAATGCTTCAAGGCACCTGAACGCATGATTCCGTTTGAAGAGATTGATCTTCAACAAGACCTGTCTTACCGAGAGCATCCCGTTGCTATTCTCGAAGAAACCGAACGCAAGACCCGCAACAAGTCCATCAAATTCTTGAAAGTCAAGTGGTCACACCATACCGACCGAGAAGCTACGTGGGAACGAGAAGATCATCTTCGTTCCGAGTACCCTTCCTTTTTCCAGTCCTAGATCTCGGGACGAGATCTTTTTGTAGTAGAGGAGAGTTTGTAATGCCCCGGATGTAATACTTTCCCTTTTGGGCATATAATATATCTCTGGCTTCATCTATTCCATTCCGGGTTCTTTGTCTTTCGGGTTTTCGCCGTTTTGTCGCGTTGCGTGTGTGGCATTCATTCATATCATGTAGTCATGTGCATCGCATTGCATTTGTGTTGTTGTTTGCATCCGGTTCCACGCGTTCCTTCCCGTTGTCCGTTTCGCGTTCCGGAGCTCCCTCACGTGTCCGTGGCGTCCCGTAGGCCTACTTTGGTGTTTGGCCGTGTAACGTTACCGGTTTGGCGCGAGTCTTGTCGTGTGTTGTTGTTTTGGTATGTGTAACCCGCCTGTCAAATCTTGTCGCGTTTCGAGTTCGTTTGCTACCCCAACAGTTATTCTCGTGGGCTCAAAGTGCCTCCACTTTGAGGCCCAAGACACCCCTCCAACAGCCCACCAAACCACTCCTAGCCACTTCTATCATCTAGGCCATCCAAATCTGATTGTGTGGCCGAAAACCACACCCCATTTGGATAACCCTAGCTCCTTGTGCCTATATATTTGTCCACTCCCCCAAATTTTGCCCCAAATCAAGGAAACCCTAGCCCCACTTCATCCTCTTCCTCCAGCCCACCACCACCTCGCCGGCCAGGCGCCACCACCGCCTCCCTCCCGCCGGACAGAAGCCCCTCCACCCCGACGGTCGCCATCTCCCAGATCCCGCCGCCGGCTCGAAGACGACCGTCGCCGCCTCCTCCAGATCGGATAGGGGGGCACCAGGCCCCGATCCCGATCGGACACCCGCCTGGGCCGTTGACCCGCCAGGCGCCAGCTCGCTCCTCCCCTCCTAGGCCCTCTCCAGCGGCTTCCTCCGCGCGCAGGCCCAAGATCCGCCAGGCTCCCGACCGCCCGAGGCCAGGCGCGCCGCTCCACCGCGCCAGTCGCCTCCGCCGCTCCATTCGCCCGGGTGGGCCGGCGCCAAGGCCCACTCTGCCCTCCAGCCACCTCAGCCGCGCAAGCTGAGCCTGGGCTGCGCCGCCTCCACCGCAGGCCTCCTCCAGCAGCGCCTCCCACCGGCGGCCCAGCTGCGCCCGAAGGCCGCCGCCTCGCCAGCTCCCTCTCGCGCGGGCCGAATCCTCTCCACCGGCCCAGTTCCACCGATCCGCCCGAGCCCGCTGACTTCTTCCCAGATCCGAGAGGTTGCTTCTAATATCCTAGTCCCTGTGATTTATCTGTCTGATGCAATGTTCAATCTGTGATAACTTTGTGTGTGCTGCTCCGTTTTGCGCAAATGACATGTCCAGACGTTCGTGGTGACTAGCACTACATTTCATTCCATTGTCCCATGCATGTTTGAGATCATCTAGATGCTTATTTTTTTGTTGCAAGAGTGCATCCCGGTATAAACTGCTGCCATGTGTTGTTTTATGCCATCTTTGCATAGTGATAACTTGGTGCTCGTTTATCCGAATGATGCAAATGACATGTCCACGTGTTCGTCTTGCCATGCTCTACATGTTGATTGTGTTAGGTTGCATGATAGATTTAATCTTGCCATGTTTATCTTCGTTGCAAGATGCCATGTGGCTGTGATGTTGTTTTACTTGTTATGAGATGCCATCTTGTTGAGCTCATTGCTATTGTTGTGATTATCTCCATGATGCATGCTTGTGTGTTTCGGAATCACCATCATGTGTACTTTGATGTGGTGCTTACCACTTGCCATGTTTAGTTTTGAGGTGACTTAAACTTGCTCTGTTAGATGCCATGATGAAACTGCTGTTTTAACACTTAGTGGATTTTCACTAAGTCTGGAATCTGTAATTTCCAGATGCCATGTTTGCTTGGTGTTCTAGGACAAACCATGATAGTTTTGGGGTGACTCTTGATGATTCCTTGTAGTATATATTGTTGGCTATCCATTCATGCTCTCACATGCTTATTTGAGTGGCTGTAGCATATTTAACTTTGGCTCCAAAGTTGCAATAAAATACTGCTGTCAGGATTTTGTTGTCAAGTTCAATATGTTCAAGCTTGTTGCTATTGATCTGTGGCTCCTTTGGGGGTGCACCAATGGACTTAATTGCTGTAGAATATGTCTAGTTTATGTTCATTCTCTTTGCCATGATGTTTGAGTGCTATAGCTTATTTATCTAGTGCTCCGAAGTTGCTATGTGGCTGTAATTTACAGCTTGTGTATGTTTCTTGTTTCGGGCATAACTTTTAGCCCGTAGCTCCGATTTCAGCAAGTCTTATATGAAACTTGATTGATTTTTCGTGTAGATTCATAATATCCTATTGTTATCATGTTTTGAAGCTTTTTTGCTTGAGTGCTATTTTCCGTGCTCCGTGTGCTCTCATAGTGCATCAACCATGCATCCATCATTTTGGTGTGCGCATTGCATCTTGTTGATTCGTGCCTTGTGTGATTGTATTGCTTAGAGCCGGACGCTGAGACCGAGTACGAGTACGAGCACGAGGTTACCAACGAGGTTGAGCACGAGGACCCTTCTTACGATCGTATCGACAACTTTTCAGGCAAGATGACCGAACCCGGATACCATTACTATTTTTGCCTATTGCTAGAAGTCTCGATCTATAGTTTTGCCTCGATGCCCATGTCTTTTATGTCAGCCTCCTACTTGTAACCATGATCATGTCTAACCACCCTACCTATGCAAACCATTGATTGGCTATAAGTACGCTTCGCTCAGCCCCTCTTATAGCGTTGCTAGTTGCAGGTGAAGTTGAAGATGCTTGCTTCATGTTGAAGTTCCTTGGGTTATATCACACTATATATAATGCTTTAATGAAATCATCTATATATTGGCAAGGGTGGAAGGCTAAGCCTTTTGCTTGGTGATTTGTTCCACTCATGCCGTTAGGAACCGTATAAACCGGTGTTATGTTCCTTGATTATGCGTTCCTCACACGGTTGGGGTTTATGGGGCCCCCTCGATAAACTGCTAAGTGCTAAGTCTTTTCCAGCAAGTCCCAACATTGGTACTATTTGCCTAATAACTAAATAAACTTGCATAGGGAGTAATTAACCCTCTTTCTTAATCAACAACCCCGGGCCAGTGCTCCACATGAGTGTTGGTCCGAAACGGGGAGTCTGCGGGGCCACCACGAGGAAACTCGAGGTTTGGTAAAAACCTGTAGAATCGCCCATCCGGTCGTGGCCTGAGACTAGATACGCGCGGCTATTGTCAGGGTGTCGGCACGCCGGGAGGATTTGCTGGATTAGCCTTACCTTAGTTCGGAGTATCTTGAGCATGGGATTCCGAGAATACTCGGGTCTTCCCACCTTGGAGTTGCGACTCCGCGGATCGTGGGCTTGTCATGGGCCAAGTTGGAACACCCCTGCAGGGTTATGAACTTTCGAAAGCCGTGCCCGCGGTTATGTGGCAGATGGGAGCTTGTTAATATCCGGTTGTAGATAACTTGACACCATGTTTCTAATACACTACCAGCGTGTGTACCGTGACTGTCAATTTCCGAATAGGGATTCGGGAGTTGAACACGGTGGGGTTATGTTTGTTGAGCTTTAGCTAGGATCACTTCGTGATCACCTCTCGACCGAGGCACTTCTCTTCTCGCAATCTTTCACGCAAGCTAGTGCTAGTTGCTGCTGCAGACTCTTATTCTTTTCTTCAGCCTTATCCTCACCCAAGGCTTAAATAGTCTTGTTACCCGGGAACGGGATTGCTGAGTCCTCTGTGGCTCACAGTTACTTCACCACACCAGATACAGGTCCGATGGTGAGCTATCCAAGTGATGACACCAAGCTAGACTGGGAGTATGACGAGGAGCGTAGTCGTTACTATGTTCGTTATCCTGATGATCAGTAGTGGAGACTTCTACTAGGATTCGATCCGACCTGTGGATTTACTTTATGTTTGGTATCTTGTCATTTGGATTTTACCCTTAGAGGGCTGTGATGTTTTATTGAATGATGATTTGGACATGTAATGAACTTGTGTGACGTGGCGAGTGTAAGCCAACTATTTTATGTTTTCCATCCCCATCTTTTACATGAGTTGTGCAAAGATACCAGACTTGCGATCATTCCAGCATGGGGTTATGTCTCTAAGTCGTGCCTCGACACGTAGGAGATATAGTCCCATCCTGGGCATTACAGGAGGGAGGCGCCCCCTATGCCTTGGGGGGCAAGTCTCCCCCCCAGGCCGCCGCCCCCCCTGCAGATCCCATCTGCACGGCTTGGCGCACCCCCTGGCCCCCTATATATATATGTGGGGGGGGGGGGAGAGGGCAGCCGCACCAAGTCTCTGGCGCCTCTCCCCCTCCCGTCACACCTTCCTCCTCCTTCGCAGGGCGCCGGCGAAGCCCTGCAGGAATTCCCGTTGCATCAATCACCACGCCGTCGTGCTGCTGGATCTCCGACGACCTCTCCTCCCCCCTTGCATGATCAAGAAGGAGGTGACGTTGCTGTACCGGACGTGTGTTGAACGCGGAGGTGCCGTCCGTTCGGCGCTAGATCATCGGTGACGAAGAACGCGAAGAGTACGACTACTTCATCCACGCTTCTTCAAAAGCTTCCGCTCGCGATCTACAAAACGGTATGTAGATGCACTCTCATATGCTCGTTGCTAGATGTCTCCTTAGATGGATCTTGGTGTAGCGTAGATTTTTTTTGAATTCTGCTACGTTCCCCAACAAATGGATATTTAAATTCCCAGTCTGTGGTGACTAGCACCCGATCAAGTTTTTCGAACGTCAGGACAGATCTATTATTGGCCCAGGTAAATTGGCGCCCCGAGAGAGATAGTTCCCGCAAATCAAGACTGTCAATGACAGCATTAAAAAGAAACGGCCATCGAGTGTCGAACCTATAATTGTTTTTATCCTGCTGGTATCGCAAAATATTGAAGTCCCCCCAAGTAGCATGGGATGAGGATTTTCTCTGCAGGTATTGACAAGTTCTTTGAGGAAGGCCGCTTTAAATTCATCTTGAGCAGCACCATATACGGCAACCAAGCTCCAAATGAAATTATCGGACTTGTTTCTAAGGTGGAATTTAATATGATACTCCCCCTTTGAAGTAGAAAGAAGTTCCAAGTAAGTGGAGTGTATTCCTAAAAGAATACCTCCGGACCTCCCGGAAGGCGGTAGAATATGCCATTCGTAATCTTTGCCACATGAAAAATGGTCCAAATCACGCGTTGCAAAGTCACGCTTACTACACTCAGAGATTGCCACGAAGTCGAGGGCATGATCCCTAGCACAATCGGAAATATGTTTGTACTTAGCCAAGTCACCAAGACATCTGCTATTCCAAAACATTCCTTTCATGGAGAAACTTTATTACGATTGGATACTTTGGTCTTCTTTTTAGGGCGACCATTTTTACTACCAGAGTTAGACTTGTTCTTACGTACCGATGCAACGAGCTCACAAAGCATCGTATCCCGCATGGTATCTTCAAAGTCTACCTCTGTAGTATCCTTGACCAGATGAGAGAGGAGTCTGCCTTCGGGGTTGGCATCAGACTCCTCCTCATCCTCATCTGATACTAGTGGATCCGTCGTCAGAAGCGTTCTAGGAGCAACCGTAAGCCGGTCGAACTCCATTTGCTTAAGAGCTTTAACTGAGAAATCTACTACTGCATCATTTCTACCTAATGAAATACCAAGGCTAGCAATATTTGAAGACATTTTGGCTTTATCGAAAGATAGAAATGATTTGCAAGGAGACATACCACCAAAGTTGAGGTTCCGCGATGCCGTTCTACGCATGGCCCTCTGCATGGAATACTCATCAGTGGCAGAAGCCCCATCAACCCCCACAACATGGCGGCCGCTGCGTCTAGGCGGTGAAGTAGTAAACTCCGAAGTAACCCGCATCCCAGAGGGCCGGAATGGTGGTGTAGACGGCTCCGGCGTAGCAGCGGGAGACCTAGAAAGCTGTAGCGTTACTAGTAGCAGCCTCCTCGTCCCGCGACGGCGATGCAGGAGACAACGTCGGCCCCGGCGACGTTGCGGGAGACCGAGAAAGCTGCAGCTCATCCTCCATGATAGCGTTCGTAGAAGCAGCCTCCTCGTACTGCGACGGCGGCGCGGGAGACAGCGCCCGAAGCGTCGCCATGGCCATGTCATGATCTGCACGCACCGCCGGGGAGAAAATCACACCCCGACGACCAGAATACCGAGAAGAAGCCGAATTCGGCGTCGTGAGATGCTCCAAAGCAGCCTCCGACGGTGATCCCATCGCCAAAGGCGCCGCAGGCCCATCAACCCGTGTCCGAATAGCTGACATGGGCGAATCATCTGGTTGAGGTGGTGGAGGCGCTGCAGAGCTGGCAAGCGAGGGAGGTTTCTGGGGCGGCACGAGCTCCGATGCCGCTGGCGAGTCCCCCGACAAAGGCCGCGTTGCCAAGCATGGAGGTGTACTGGCAGGAACGGTCGAGGAAGAGGTGATCTGCATCGGAACCACTCCTCCCAAGGAAGAAGATGCCGCCGTGTTAGTTGACGACGAAGACGCTTTCGGCCTCTTGCTCTTATCATCAGCCCTTGAAGTGTCCTCTCGATCATGCTCCTTGTCCCCTTCCGTATCATCGCCATGCTCCCAAACGCGTGGCACAAAATCAACGTCAACACGGAAATCATCATCTTCCAGAGTGTACCGGAATTCATAGCCCTTCTTCTGAACAACCACATCCGACGAGAGGGAGTTGACAGGGCTCATCTTAAACGCATCAAGATTAAGCACGCCAACCTGAATTCTCACAATACCACGGCGGCGCAAGCAAAGGAGGTCGACGTCAAGAGTGGCGCCAATAACAGAGCCAACTGCCCAGAGACCCAAGAAATGCCGGAGAGCGTGAGGAACTCCGTGTACATGCACCCAAACTGGAATAAGCTCAAAACGATTCGGAATCTCCTCGGAATGACAAGCCTTGAACTCCAAAGTGACATTATGTGATTTGATGAAGACCGTGAAACCAGTAACTCTCAGGAGCACCTCGTCACTGGGAAAAGACATGATAAAAGCATTCTGACCATGAGGGATAGCCTCCCACGTCCACTATTGCTGATATTGAGCGATCTTAGCAACCTCCGCCTCCACAATGCTCGAAGAGATAGAGCCTCCCGAGATCGTAACTAGAGCCGCTGCGGAGGATTGTGGTGCGAGGTCTGCCCTGCAAACATTGTCAGGCATCTGAAAGAAGGCCATGCTCTCAGTCCCATAGCCACAAAGCACCGCCGCCGGCTTCGGCATATTGAGAGCTGGACACCGCCGAGTAGTCATCGGATGGTTTGCCTTGTTACAGATGAAACAATACTGCTGTGTTTCACAATCTGAATCCACATGTCCGGCCGACTGACACTTGGTACACCATAACTTGGTCATTACCGTGTTCACCCCGGGAGTAGGTGCAGCCTGAGCCACATCATGTTGTTGTTGGGCCGATGCCATAAGAGGAGCATCAGTCACAAGAGGCCCCGAGACAAAAGCCGGAGCACCTTGTACGCCATGAAAAGGCAAGGTGGGTGGAGCAGCGATGATCGGGGCGTTTCCCGCACGGTTTTTGGGCCAATTTCCTTTTCCTCCCTTCGGTTTCCTAGGACGGATATTCGCTGTCTGAACTCCGGCCGCCGAGTTTGCCGGACCAGCGTTAAAGGCCATTGGCTGGACAACAGTGGGGTGACCTTGGCTCTGCTGCAAAAAAGGGCCGGCTGGTTGATATGAGTACACCGGCGCCATTTGCTGCATGTACCCCGGCGGCGCATGATACAACGGTTGCTGCTGAAAGAACTACTGCGGCATTTGATACATCTGTTGTTGATGCTGCCCTGGTGCTGGAGCCTGTTGGGGAAGGTTCGGCATGACGCTTTGAGCGGAGGAAGAAGGAATCACCGGGGGGAACACCCCAGGTGCGAAGCCAGGGGCGCCACCAGACGAGGAGTCATCCGAGGGCATCGGCGCGGCGGCTGCAGGTCGGACCTGCCCTGTGCCCGGCGACGCGGAGGCGTCGCGACCCATCCCCGAGGAGACGGCAGCCACGAAGGATCTAGGAAGATTAGGGTTTCTGCGAGGAGTGTCCCTGTTCCACATATGAAACAACCAACGGTTGAGATTAACCATGCGTAATGAACGGTTCGGATGTGACGCACCTGAGATGGGATGAGAGCCCAGGCCCATCGAGCGCCCCGCCTCGTCCGGCGAAACGCCCGTCGCAGGAAACAGCGGAGGCGTAACCGGCATGATCACCGCCGTCCTCGCCAAGCCGGCCGAGGGCATGGCATCTCCCAGAGTGCGAGAGGGAGAGACTCTGGGGGCAGGGAGAGGTCCGATCCAGGGCCGTACCAGAGCCCTAGATGTAGCCGGAGCCCTCACATGCCGGCATGCAGCCGGCGGCGACACCCTCGAATGAATTGCCGGCGAGGTCGAAGAAACATTTACCTCTTGTGCATAGCCCTTCTGAGCGGATCCCCGCCTAGAAGATGGTCTCTCCCATACTCGTGAGGCTGGTGTAGGATACCCAATGTCGGCCCAAAACTCGGGGGCCAGCTCCTCGTCAGTCTTACGCCGACGCGATGCCTCGGAGATCTCGGCCGACGAGGAATCCTCACCTCCGTCATCTGCTTGGAGGCAAGAGTAACGCGATCCAGATCCGGCCGACACCGGAGCGGACCACCCCGGAGATCCGCATCGCACCTTAAAATTCAGTCTCTACAGATCACACGTTGAAACATCTCATGAAAAGTTAATGAGCGAACCCAATGGCCAAATTTTCTTGCTCCGGCTGCCATTGGAACAACCACAAGAACACGACCACAGGCCTCGTCGTCAACAACAGCACCGCCAAGCCCATGGACGTCAAGGTGGCCACCGCCGTGGGAGGCCTCATGGTCTCCGACAAGGGGACCGCGACACCCATCAAGGTGGCGGCTGCCGTCGCGGCAGCTACGGAGAATGCCTAGGCAGTCCCGCTCGGCCAGGAGGGCCGAGTACAGGAGGCCAAATCGGGGGCCTATGCTGGTGCGAAGCTCGGTCGGGAGGACCGGCTGGATGCACGGCCGGCTCCATCCAAATTTGACCAGGTGGGTCAGGAGCTTTCGAGGGATGAGGTTAATCGCCTTTATCCAAAGTCAGCTGGGGAGTCTTCTGGTGTTCCGCTCGAACACCCTAGCCTGGCTGCTGATGCTGATTCAGCCAATTTTCTTGTGGCTGGGTGGGAGGAAAAGGTGAGCCAGGTGGGTGGCGCACCTAGCAACACCCTCGAGGCGGATACAGGAGCTAGCCAGCTCCTATTTCAACCAGGGGTTCTTGAGGCCCTGTCTAGTGTTGTTGCGGCGAGGATCGCTGCAGGTGACAGAGAACTTGCGAATGTGCGTTTTAACTTCAATGCTGTAAAGAACCCAACGCAGGTACACCCACGAAAGAAGGGAAACAAAGAGAAAGAGAGTTAACAAAGAGAGATATGAGGAGGCACGTAAGCAAAGCCCTGGGTAAAAAAAGAACACATAGTTTTGCTGCACGCCTGACGGGTAGCGACATTGAGTTTTCCTTTGAGAAGACCATGGACAGCTACGAACGCATATTATATGGTGACATTTCCTCCAAACGGGTCTGCATGGGCAGAGTTGAGACAGTGCATGATATTAAGGGTATGGTCACACATATTGCAAAGGAGGCTGATGAGCACGAAGAAGAGTATGGTCAACAAGGGGTGGAATCAGTTGGAGAAGAGAAGGACGATAATGGCGCATCGACGGCCTCCGAAGAGGAGGACCGTCGTGCCAAATGAAAATCTTAGGATGAAACTGCTGTGGCATGCTCTCCCACATGGTAGTTCGTGAGCTCCTGGATCTACAGGGGCGTATAAGGGCAGATATAGTTTTTCTTTCGGAGTCCCATTTGAATAAATATAAAGCCGATGAGCTACACGGTGTCTTAAATTTTGATTCCATGTTTGTAGTTGAGAACGATGGTCGGGCTGGTGGTCTTGTTATGTTTTATCTAGAGTCGAATAAAATTGAGTTGAACTACGTAACGCCTTATTTTATTCATGTTCTGGTCATGAATGAAAATATTGTACAATTGCGGTCCAGGGGCTTCTATGGACACCCAAATTGGAACGAGCGCACCTTATCTTGGGACGACATTCGCAATCTGCATAGTAATGGAACCACCCGTGGGTAATTTTGGGTGACTTTAATGAAATATTATATTCTTCAGAGAAAGAGGGTGGCAACGCGAGACCAAATGGCATGATGAGGGACTTCCGTGAATGTCTTATGCACTGTGGGCTGGAGGATTTAGGATACATCGGCGATCCTTTTACTTGAAGAAGAGGTGATATTCGAGAGGGTCTTGACCGCGCAGTGTGCAATATAGGGTGGGCTCATAAATTTCCTCGTGCATCAGTGATCAATTAAGAACATGTTCACTCTGACCACAGTCCGCTAGTCCTGAATATGAACTATCTGGATGATAACATTTTTAGACGTCCAACGAGGTGTGTAAAACAATTTGAAGCTAAATGGCTAAAGGAAGAGATTGTTAATAAAATCGTTAAGGTATCTTGGGAAAGAGCAAAGTTAGCAGGCATTAGCCCTTCCCTTGCAGACCGAACGATAGCCGTGCATGCCGATTTGCACAACTGGGACTATGAAATTCTTAAGGGTCTGAAGCGGATAATTAATAAACTGAAAAGGAGTTAGAGAGACTGAGGCGTGTTCCGATGAACACCGAATCCCGCTCCCGTCAGAAGGAAATTATGGTGGTAATTGAGAACCTATTGGACCAAGAGGAAATCTTCTAGCTTCAGGGAGGCCGTGCAAATTGGTTGATGCACGGGGATCGAAACACGTCGTTCTTCCATAACACAGCCACGACCAAAATAAAAGGAATAATATTTAAAAATTACTAGATGATTCGGGTCTGGAAGGAACATAAGGAGTTGAAGGATTACATCATTGGTTATTTTTCTAAACTCTTCATGATCGGAAGTTCAACAACCAAACCAAGAGGTTTTGTCCCTTGTTCGTAGGAGAGTTTCCACTGAGATGAACAACGCTCTCCTTTACACTACCGAAGATGTTCGCAAGGCATTGTTCGATATTGGGGATCTAAAAGCCCCAGGCCCAGATGGTCTACATGCCATCTTCTATAAAAGATTCTGGCCCATGCTAGGTGATGACCTGATAGATGAGGTCCTGCAAGCAATCAATACATGTACCATCCCGTCCGATTGAAACGATACTGCAATTGTGATGATTCTAAAGGTTAACTCACCGGAAAAGGTAACCAAATTTAGGACGATAAGCTTAGAGCATCTCTGGCATACCCCGCATCCGGCCTTGAAAGAGGCGCATTTCTGGCCGGATTTAAGGATTTTGTAACACCTTTTAGACCAGTAAATGAATCTGGCGGGTTATTTGCAAGATGTTGCAAATTAATGATTTTCCGAACTTGGAGTTCGAGACCCACAAAATAACCGCCAAAGTGCGGGTCGGGGCGGGAAAACCTGCCCGACCAGACCCCGCATCCCGCCCCGGCCCGCAAATATTTTTGCGGGGCGTGGCAAAACTTCTCCCCCAACCTCTAGATTCACAGGCTAGGAGGGCGGCCCAAGCACAACCCCTATCCGCAGCGAGATTTGGCGAGAGGGACATTTTCGCGCGGCCTTTTCCGTTCCCCCAACCTCCGCCACCATTACCCCGCCACCGCACACTCCGGTGCATCTTCCTCGGCTGTCCTTCGCCTCCATGGATGACACCCTGCTGTCCCCCGTCACCGTCGAGGTCGTGCACACTCAATCTTCGCGGGCGGATCTCGTCGCCGGCCTTGTTGGCCCCGCCGTCACCCATGGCACCCCTGCGCCTGCCCGCAAGTGGCAGGGCAACGTGGTCGTGCAGGGCGGGAATCCGAATGCCCCCGCCGCGAAGGCCCGCGCTCTGGGCGCCAACACCGCTACGCGACCCCGGCCGGCGGCGGATAAGGTCGGCAAGGTCTCTGGCGTAAAGCGGAAGAAGGTTCCAATGAAGAGGCCGCCTCCTTCATCCACTCCATCCGCCACGGAAAGAGGTTCCCCGTCGATGCCGCTCGATGGTGTTGCTCCCACAGCAAGCGAGGTGTTTGACTAAATGCCCGGAAGGTATGCCTCTTCGGTCATGGCAATTTTCTTTGCTTTTCGCCATTTTTGCAATAGCTCGTGACTTGTTGCCGTTCATTATAGCGGTGGGTCAAACAATGCAACTGCCGATTTCGTGAACTTGTTGGACACCAACGCCGTTGACATTGATCAAGCCCCGTTTGCCGCATTCAATGAAACAGAGGGCGGCGTGGACGATCATGGTTGTGCGGAGTAGTTAGAGGAGATCGAAGCGGAAGCGTATGAGCAATCGCAAACAAAAACTGAGAAAAGTCAGAGATCGAAGAACTACACGATCTTGGAAGATCAAATTCTGATCAAAGCGTGGAGTGCAGTGTCTCTTGATGCATGCACGGGTACTTCTCAAACCGCCAAGAGGTATTGACAAAGGATCGAGGATCAATACTTCGACATGATGGCAAAGTACCCCAACAGGACCCCACACACATTTCGGTCACTTCAAGGGCGTTGGGAGGTGATCAAGCCTATGTGCAGCCGTTGGGCAGCTTGCTTGGAGCAAGTACGCAATGCACCTCCAAGTGGAACCGTCGAATCCGACTATGTGAGTTTGTGCAAATTATGCATCATATTTGCATCATATGAAATGATTGCATCATTTCACTTTGTTCGCATTGTGTAGGACAAGATTGCCAAACATAGATACAAAGACATGGAAGCTTCGGAAGGCAAATTCTTCAAACTAGAGCATTGTTGGGAATTGCTCCAAAAGTGCGAGAAGTGGAAGTTGATCGACAAAGAATCTCCACCAAAGAGAGGTTCACTTACAAACATGGATGAAGATGAGGATGATGATGGCCCAAGAAATTTGAACAAGCCCGGTGGCAACAAGAAGACTACGGAGAAGATGAAGAGAGAGCAAGAAGCATCGATCTTGAGGGAGAAGATTGATGCCATGGTGCAATCAAATGAGTTGATGTTGTTGAAGTCATTGGATATCAAGAAAGAGTTGGCCAAGAAGAAGGTAGTTGGCCGAGAAGAAGGAAAAGGAGAAGCAAGAAAAGTGGCAATTTCTCAAGGAAGAGGGGTTGCGCAAAGCGGCCATTGAGGAGAGAAGAGCACGTTGTTGGGGATCGTTGCAGAAAATCAAAAAAATTCCTACGCATCACCAAGATCCATCTATGGAGATTACTAGCAACGAGAGGGGAGTGCATCTTCATACCTTTGAAGATCGCGATGCGAAAGCGTTGCAAGAACGCGGTTGGTGGAGTCGTACATGAAGCGATTCAGATCGCGGTCGAATCCGATCTAAGCGCCGAACAACGGTGCCTCCGCGTTCAACACACATGCAGCCCGGTGACGTCTCCCGCGCCTTGATCCAGCAAGGGGAGAAGGAGAGGTTGGGGTAGACTCCGTCCAGCAGCAACACGGCGGCATGGTGGTGGTGGAGGAGCGTGGCACTCCAGCAGGGCTTCGCCAAGCACCGCAAGAGACGAGGAGGAGGAGGGGTAGGGCTGCGCCAAGAGAGAGAGGAACTCGTGCATCTAGCAGCCCCGAAACCCCACATATATATAGGGGGAGGGGAGGGGCTGTGCCCCCATCTAGGGTTCCCTCCTAGGGGTGGCGGTAGCCCCTAGATCCCATCTGGGGGGTGGCCAGGAGAAGGAGAGAGGGGGCGCCCTAGGGTGGGCCTTAAGGCCCATCTGGACCTAGGGTTTGCCCCCTTCTCCCATCCCCTGCGCCCTGGGCCTTGGTGGGGGGGGGGGGGCGCACCAGCCCACCTAGGGCTGGTCCCTTCCCACACTTGGCCCACGCAAGCCTCTGGGGCTGGTGGCCCCTCCCGGTGGACCCTCGGAACCCTTCCGGTGGTTCCGGTACATTACCGATAACGCCCAGAACAATTTCGGTGACCAAAACGGGACTTCCCATATATAAATATTTACCTCAGGACCATTCCGGAACTCCTCGTGACGTCCGGGATCTCATCCGGGACTCCGAACATTCGGTAACCACGTACTACATTTCCTATAACCCTAGCGTCATCGAACCTTAAGTGTGTAGACCCTACGGGTTCGGGAACCATGCAGTCATGACCGAGACATATCTCCGACCAATAACCAACAACGGGGTCTAGATACCCATGTTGTCTCCCACATGTTCCATGATGATGTCATCGGATGAACCACGATGTCAAGGATTCAATCAATCCCGTATACGATTCCCTTTGTCTAGCGGTATAGTACTTGCCCGAGATTCGATCGTCGGTATACCGATACCTTGTTCAATCTCGTTATGGCAAGTCTCTTTACTCGTTCCGTAACACATCATCCCATGACCAACCCCTTAGTCACATTGAGCTCATTACGATGATGTCTTACCGAGTGGGCCCAGAGATACCTCTCCATCATACGGAGTGACAAATCCCAGTCTCGATTCGTGCCAACCCAAGAAATACTTTTGGGGATACTCGTAGTGTACCTTTATAGCCACCCAGTTACGTTCTAACGTTTGGCACACCCAAAGTACTCCTACGGTATCTGGGAGTTGAACAATCTCATGGTCTAAGGAAAGGATACTTGACATTGGAAAAGCTTTAGCATACGAACGACACGATCTTGTGCTAGGCTTAGGATTGGGTCTTGTCCATCACATCATTCTCCTAATGATGTGATCCCCTTATCAATGACATCCAATGTCCATGGTCAGGAAACCGTAACCATCTGTTGATCAATGAGCTAGTCAACTAGAGGCTTACTAGGGACACATTGTGGTCTATGTATTCACACATGCATTACTGTTTCCGAATAATAATACAATTAAAGCATGAACAATAGACAATTATTATGAACAAGGAAATATAATAATAACCATTTTATTATTGCCTCTAAGGCATATTTCCAACAGTCTCCCACTTGCACTAGAGTCAATAATCTAGTTACATTGTGATGAATCGAACACCCATAGAGTTCTGGTGTTGATCATGTTTTGCTCGTGGAAGAGGTTTAGTCAACGGATCTGCGACATTCAGATCCGTATGCACTTTACAAATATCTATGTCTCCATCTTGAATATAATTTCGGATGGAGTTGAAACGGCGCTTGATGTGCTTGGTCTTCTTGTGAAACCTGGGCTCCTTGTCAAGAGCAATAGCTCCAGTGTTGTCACAGAAGAGAGTCATCGGGCCCGACGCTCTTGGAATAACACCTAGGTCGGTGATGAACTCCTTCATCCAGACTCCTTCATGCGCTGCTTCAGAAGCATCTATGTACTCCGCTTCACATGTAGATGCCGCCACGACGCTCTGCTTGCAACTGCACCAGCTGACTGCCCCACCATTCAAAATATACACGTATCCGGTTTGTGACTTGGAGTCATCTAGATCTGTGTCGAAGCTAGCATCGATGTAACCCTTTACGACGAGCTCTTCGTCACCTCCATAAACGAGAAATATATCCTTAGTCCTTTTCAGGTACTTCAGGATGTTCTTGACCACTGTACAGTATTCCATACCGGGATCACTTTGGTACCTCCCCACCAAACTTATGGAAAGGTTCACATCAAGTCTGGTACACAGCATGGCATACATAATAGAACCTATGGCCGAGGCATAGGGGACGACACTCATCTTTTCTCTATCTTCTGCCGAGGTCGGGCATTGAGCTGTGCTCAATCTCATACCTTGCAATACAGGCAAGAACCCTTTCTTGGACTGATCCATATTGAACTTCTTCAATATCTTGTCAAGGTATGTGCTTTGTGAAAGACCAATGAGGCGTCTTGATCTATCTCTATAGATCTTGATGCCCAATATGTAAGCAACTTCTCCAAGGTCCATCATTGAAAAACTTTTATTCAAGTAGGCCTTTATGCTTTCCAAGAATTCTACATCATTTCCCATCAGCAATATGTCATCCACATATAATATGAGAAATGCTACAGAGCTCCCACTCACTTTCTTGTAAATACAGGCTTCTCCCCAAGTGTGTATAAACCCAAACGCTTTGATCACCTCATCAAAGCGAATGTTCCAACTCCGAGATGCTTGCACCAGCCCATAGATGGAGCGCTGGAGCCTGCATACCTTGTTAGCATTCTTAGGATCGACAAAACCTTCCGGCTGCATCATATACAGTTCTTCCTTAAGGAAGCCGTTAAGGAATGCCGTTTTGATGTCCATTTGCCATATCTCATAATCATAGAATGCGACAATAGCTAACATGATTCGGACGGACTTCAGCATCGCTACGGGATAGAAAGTCTCATCGTAGTCAATTCCTTAAACTTGTCGATAACCTTTAGCGACAAGCCGAGCCTTATAGATGGTCACATTACCATCTGCGTCAGTCTTCTTCTTAAAGATCCATTTATTTTCTATGGCTTGCCGATCATTGGGCATGTCAACCAAAGTCCATACTTTGTTATCATACATGGATCCTATCTCGGATTTCATGGCTTCAAGCCCTTTGTTGGAATCCGGGCCCGCCATCGCTTCTTCATAGTTCGAAGGTTTACTGTTGTCTAACAACATGATTTCCAGGACAGGGTTGCCGTACCACTCTGGTGCGGAACGTGTCCTTGTGGACCTACGAAGTTCAGCAGTAACTTCATCTGAAGCTTCATGATCATTATCATTCACTTCCTCTCTAGTCGGTGCAGTCACCACATAAACATCTTCCCGCGCTGCGCTACTTTTCGGTTCGGAAGGGGTGACAGTCACCTCATCAAGTTCCACTTTCCTCCCACTTACTTCTTTCGAGAGAAACTCTTTCTCCAGAAAGGATCCATTCTTGGCAACAAAGATCTTGCCTTCGGATCTGAGGTAGAAGGTATACCCAATAGTTTCCTTAGGATATCCTATGAAGACACATTTTTTCGATCTGGGTTTGAGCTTTTCAGGTTGAAGTTTCTTGACATAAGCATCGCATCCCCAAACTTTTAGAAACGACAACTTAGGTTTCTTCCCAAACCATAGTTCATACGGTGTCGTCTCAAATGATTTAGACGGTGCCCTATTTAAAGTGAATGCGGCAGTCTCTAAAGCATAACCCTAGAATGATAGCGGCAAGTCGGTAAGAGACATCATAGATCGCACCATGTCCAACAGAGTACGATTACGACGTTCGGATACACCATTACGTTGAGGTGTTCCAGGCGGCGTCAATTGTGAAACAATTCCACATTTCCTTAGGTGCGTGCCAAATTCGTGACTTAAATACTCTCCTCCATGATCTGATCATAAGAACTTTATTTTTCTATCACGTTGATTCTCAACCTCATTCTGAAATTCCTTGAACTTTTCAAAGGTCTTAGACTTGTGTTTCATCAAGTAGACATACCCATATCTACTTAAGTCATCAGTGAGGGTGAGAACATAACGATAGCCACCGCGAGCTTCAACACTCATTGGACCGCGCACATCGGTATGTATGATTTCCAACAAGTTGGTTGCCCGCTCCATTGTTCCGGAGAACGGAGTCTTGGTCATCTTGCCCAAGAGGCATGGTTCGCACGTGTCAAATGATTCATAATCAAGAGACTCCAAAATTCCATCTGCATGGAGCTTCTTCATCCGTTTGACACCAATATGACCAAGGCGGCAGTGCCACAAGTATGTGGGACTATCATTATCAACCTTACATCTTTTGGCATCCATACTATGAACATGTGTAACATCACGTTCGAGATTCATTAAGAATTAACCATTGACCAGCAAGGCATGACCATAAAACATTTCTCTCAAATAAATGGAACAACCATTATTCTCAGATTTAAATGAGTAGCCATCTCGCATTAAACGAGATCGAGATACAATGTTCATGCTCAAAGCTGGTACTAAATAACAATTATTGAGGTTTAACACTAATCCTGAAGGTAGATGCAGAGGTAGCGTGCCGGCGGCGATCACATCGACCTTGGAACCATTCCCGACGCGTATAGTCACCTCGTCCTTCGCGAGTCTCCGCTTATTCCGCAGCTCCTGCTTTGAGTCACAAATGTGAGCAACTACACCGGTATCAAATACCCAGGAGATACTATGAGCGCTGGTAAGGTACACATCAATAACATGTATATCACTTATACCTTTGACGTTTCCGGCCTTCTTACCCGCTAAGTATTTGGGACAATTCCGCTTCCAGTTACCTGTTCCCTTGCAATAAAAACACTCAGTCTCAGGCTTGGGTCCATTCTTTGGCTTCTTCCCAGCAACTGGCTTACTGGGTGCGGCAACTCCTTTGCCGTCCTTCTTACCCTTGCTTTTCTTAAACTTAGTGGTTTTATTCACCATCAACACTTGATGTTCCTTTTTGATCTCCACCTCCGCTGATTTCAGCATTGAATATACCTCAGGAATGGACTTCTCCATCCCTTGCATATTGAAGTTCATCACGAAGCTCTTGTAGCTCGGTGGGAGCGACTGGAGGATTCTATCAACGACCGCGTCATCTGGGAGATTAATTCCCAACTGAGACAAGCGATTGTGCAACCAAGACATTTTGAGTATATGCTCGTTGATAGAACTATTTTCCTCCATCTTACAACTGTAGAACTTGTCGGAGACTTCATATCTCTTGACTCGGGCATGAGCTTTGAAAACCATTTTCAGCTCTTGGAACATCTCATATGCTTTGTGCTGCTCAAAACACTTTTGGAGCCCCGATTCTAAGCTGTAAAGCATGCCACACTGAACCAGGGAGTAATCATCTCTACGCGACTGCCAGGCGTTCATAACGTCCTGAGTTGCTGGGAAAATGGGTGCATCACCTAGCGGTGCTTCAAGGACATATGCTTTCTTGGCAGCTATGAGGATGATCCTCAAGTTACGGACCCAATCCGTATAGTTGCTACCATCGTCTTTCAGCTTGGTTTTCTCTTGGAACGCGTTGAAGTTGAGGGCAACATTAGCATGGGCCATTGGATCTACAAGACATATTGTAAAGATTTTAGACTATGTTCATGACAATTAAGTTCATCTAAACAAATTTAATGAACTCCCACTCAGATAGACATCTCTCTAGTCATCTAAGTGATACATGATCCGAATCGACTAGGCCGTGTCCGATCATCACGTGAGACGGACTAGTCATCAACGGTGAACATCTTCATGTTGATCGTATCTTCTAAACGACTCATGTTCGACCTTTCGGTCTTCCGTGTTCCAAGGCCATGTCTGTACATGCTAGGCTCATCAAGTCAACCCTAAGTGTATTGCGTGTGTAAATCTAGCTTACACCCATTGTATGCGAACGTTAGAGCCTATCACACCCGATCATCACGTGGTGCTTCGGAACAACGAACCTTAGCAATGGTGCACAGTTAGGGGGAACACAATTCTTGAAATTTTAGTGAGAGATCATCTTATTTACTACCGTCGTTCTAAGCAAATAAGATGTAAAACATGATAAACATCACATGCAATCAAATAGTGACATGATATGGCCAATATCATTTTGCTCCTTTTGATCTTCATCTTCGGTGCTCCATGATCATCATCGTCACTGTCATGACACCATGATCTCCATCACCGTGTCTTCATGAAGTTGTCTCGCCAAACGTTACTTCTACTACTATGGCTAACGATTAGTCATAAAGTAAAGTAATTACATGGCGTTTTCAATGACACGCAGGTCATACAATAAAATAAAGACAATTCCAATGGCTCCTGCCGGTTGTCATACTCATCGACATGCAAGTCGTGATTCCTATTACAAGAACATGATCAATCTCATACATGACATATATATATATATCATTCATCACATCCTTTTGGCCATATCACATCACACGGCAAATGCTGCAAGAATAAGTTAGACATCCTCTAATTGTTGTTGCAAGTTTTTACGTGGCTGTTATAGGTTTCTAGCAAGAACATTTCTTACCTACGCCAAAACCACAATGTGATATGCCAGTTTCTATTTACCCTTCATAAGGACCCTTTTCATCGAATCCGATCCGACTAAAGTGGGAGAGACAGACACCCGCTAGCCACCTTATGCAACTAGTGCATGTCAGTCGATGTAACCTGTCTCACGTAAGCGTACATGTAAGGTCGGTCCGGGCCGCTTCATCCCACGATGCCGCCGAATCAAGATAAGACTAGTAGCGGCAAGTAAATTGACATGATCTACACCCACAACAATCTTGTGTTCTACTCGTGCATAGTAACTACGCATAGGCCTAGCTCATGATGCCACTGTTGGGGATCGTTGCATAAAATCAAAAAATTTCCTACGCATCACCAAGATCCATCTATGGAGATTACTAGCAACGAGAGGGGAGTGCATCTTCATACCTTTGAAGATCGCGATGCGGAAGCGTTGCAAGAACACAGTTGGTGGATTTGTACACGAAGCGATTCAGATCGCGGTCGAATCCGATCTAAGCACCGAACAACGGTGCCTCCGCGTTCAACACATGTGCAGCCCGGTGACGTCTCCCGCGCCTTGATCCAGCAAGGGGAGAGGGAGAGGTTTGGGAAGATTCCGTCTAGCAGCATCACGATGGCGTGGTGGTGGTGGAGGAGCGTGGCACTCCAGCAGGGCTTCGCCAAGCACCGCAAGAGACGAGGAGGAGGAGGGGTAGGGCTGCGCCAAGAGAGAGAGGAACTCGTGCATCTGGCAGCCCCGAAACCCCACATATATATAGGGGGAGGGGAGGGGCTGTGCCCCCATCTAGGGTTCCCCCCTAGGGGTGGCGGCAACCCCTAGATCCCATTTGGGGGGCGGCCAGGAGGGGGGAGAGAGGGGGGCGCCCTAGGGTGGGCCTTAAGGCCCATCTGGACCTAGGGTTTGCCCCCTTCTCCCATCCCCTGCGCCCTAGGCCTTGGTGGAGGGCGCACCAGCCCACATAAGGCTGGTCCCTTCCCACACTTGGCCCACGCAAGCCTCTGGGGCTGGTGGCCCCTCCCGGTGGACCCCCGGAACCCTTCCGGTGGTCCCGGTACGTTACCGATAACGCCCAGAACAATTCCGGTAACCAAAACAGGACTTCCCATATATAAATCTTTACCTCCGGACCATTCCGGAACTCCTCGTGATTTCTAGGATCTCATCCGAGACTCCGAACAACATTCGGTAACCACGTACTACATTCCCTATAACCCTAGCATCATCGAACCTTAAGTGTGTAGACCCTACGGGTTCGGGAACCATGCAGTCATGACCGAGACATATCTCCGGCCAATAACCAACAGCGGGATCTGGATACCCATGTTGGATCCCACATGTTCCACGATGGTCTCATCGGATGAACCACGATGTCAAGGATTCAATCAATCCCGTATACGATTCCCTTTGTCTAGCAGTATAGTACTTGCCCGAGATTCGATCGTCGGTATACCGATACCTTGTTGAATCTCGTTATGGCAAGTCTCTTTACTCGTTCCATAACACATCATCCCGTGACCAACCCCTTAGTCACATTGAGCTCATTACGATGATGTCTTACCGAGTGGGCCCAGAGATACCTCTCCGTCACACGGAGTGACAAGTCCCAGTCTCGATTCGTGCCAACCCAACAAATACTTTCGGGGATACCCGTAGTGTACCTTTATAGCCACCTAGTTACGTTGTGACATTTGGCACACCCAAAGTACTCCTACGGTATCCGGGAGTTGCACAATCTCATGGTCTAAGGAAAGGATACTTGACATTGAAAAAGCTTTAGCATACGAACTACACGATCTTGTGCTAGGCTTAGGATTGTGTCTTGTCCATCACATCATTATCCTAATGATGTGATCCCGTTATCAATGACATCCAATGTCCATGGTCAGGAAACCGTAACCATCTGTTGATCAACGAGCTAGTCAACTAGAGGCTTACTAGGGACACATTGTGGTCTATGTATTCACAATTGCATTACTGTTTCCGGATAATACAACTAAAGCATGAACAATAGACAATTATCATGAACAATGAAATATAATAATAACCATTTTATAATAGCCTCTAGGGCATATTTCCAACACACGTGCCGCTGAAAACAAATCATTGTCCAAGTTGCTCGCCGAGGAGAACAAGATCATGTCAATGAACCGCAATGACATGGACGACCTCACCAAAACATGGCATGATATGGCAAGGAGAGAAATCTGGAAGATGAGAATGGTTCCGTCGGTCGGTGCGTGTTATAGTTCCGGAGATGTTTTCTCTCCTCCATATGGTGGCAACGTCGATGATTTCCATGCGAGAGTTGGAACAAGCGCCGGAGGAGGATTCGGTGGTGGCGATGAAATTCAAGATGGACTCGACGGCGCGGAGTGAAGATCGATCAAGAAGATGCCGGACATGGGCGTCACTTTTGCAAGACCCTCTTTTGCGTTTGTCGTAATAAACTGGGCTTTTATTTGCGCCTAAACTGTGTTATTTTATTTTGAATTTGAAACTATTTGCGAGAACCTATGTCAAATGCGAGAATTGGGCGTTTTCTGTTTGTGAGTGGACGCGGCGATGTCTGATCAAACCCCGCATAAGCTGACCCGTAAAAAAGTATATTCCGCGAATATCCTTTTATACGGGTCCGCTTGCGGGGTCTGCATCTGCGGCCGTCCGAGCCAGCCCGCAAAGGCCATTTTCCATGAACCGCAAACACGTTTTGCGGGTCGGCCGGATACGGGGTCTGCTAGAGATGCTCTTATGCAATGTGGTATATAAAATAATTGCAAAGATGGTGGCTTCTCGTTTGAAGGTCTTTCTGCCAGAGGTTATCAGCCCCACTCAAAGTGCCTTCATGCCTGGCAGACTCATTACAGATAATATTCTAGTAGCTTATGAATGTTTTCACACAATCAAGAAAAAGAGAGAAGGGAGAGAAGGTTTGTGTGCTATAAAACTTGATATGCACAAAGCTTATGATAGAGTAGAGTGGCCTTTCCTTAAAGAAATTATGTTGAGACTAGGTTTCCGTCAAGAATGGGTGAACTTTATTATGCAATGCGTCTCAATAGTTGAATACAAAGTTAGGATTAATACGGAGGAAAGTGAGAGTTTCAAGCCTACAAGAGGCTTGCGATAGGGTAACCCGTTGCCACCATACCTTTTCTTGTTGTGTACTGAAGGCTTGAATGCCCTACTGACACATGCGGGGGAAAAATGAAAAAATATCAGGTGTAAGAGTATGTAGAGACACCCCACCGATAACAAACCTTCTTTTTGCGAATGATTCATTGATTCTTATGAAAGCAAACAACCAAAGTACAGAAACTCTGAAAGATGCGCTCGATCTATATTGCAAGGCATCACGACAATTAGTTAGCGTTGAAAAATCAAGTATTTTCTTCAGTCCCAACACGAAGGTGGAGATTAGAGCATAAATTTGCACAACACTGAATATAATGACGGAGGCCCTTAGTGATAAATATCTGGGTCTGCCAGCAATTGTGGGTATGGATAAAACAGACAGTTTCCAATTTTTAATTGAGCGTGTTGTCAAGAGAATCAGTGGCTGGAAGGAAAAATTACTCTCTATAGGGGGAAATGACATCCTACTCAAGGCTGTGATCCAAGCCATACCTACCTATGCAATGTCGGTCTTTAAAATTCCTAATTTTTTTGTAAAGGAATCATTGACGCGATAGCGCATTTCCGGTGGGGAGATGAGGAGAATCAGAAGAGGATGCATTGGATGTCCTAGTGGAAATTGTGTGTTCCTAAAAATCAAGGAGGAATGTTATTTCGTGATATCCACTATTTTAATTTGGCGTTACTCGCCAAACAAGCATGGCGTCTGTTGGATAATCCAAAATATTACCCCAATGGTGATATATTAAATGCGAAGTTAAAGAAAGGCTCTTCCTTTACATGGCAAAGTATAACGGCAGGGACAAATACACTGAAATGTTGCTATATTTGGCGAGTGGGCAACAGACACAACATCAATATTTGGAAAGATGCCTCAATCCCAAACTATGCAATTAGGAATATTGTAACGCCTAAGGGAGGTAACACTACTCGAATCAGCAGATTTGCCGTCTGCCGGCTCTTTGCCATCAGCTAGCAGACGACAAAGGAAGGCTTTTCCACCAGCCACCAGAAAGCGGACGACAAAGAGGCAGCGGATGGCGAAGGCAGGCTTTGCCATCAGCCATCTCTTTGCCGTCCGCTAGTAGACGACAAAAGGGTGGATGGTGGGCTAACGAAAACGACCTAACGACCACTTTTTTGCTGGCTGCTAGCGGACGGCAATGATTCTTTGCCGTTCGCCAGCAGGCGGCAAAGATTCTTTGCCATTCGCCAGCAGACGGCAAAGAAAGTGGTTGTTTTAACGGTCGTTTCCTCCCGGCCCCACCCCACTAGGTATGCTCTTTGCCGTCTGCTAGCAGACGACAAAGAGCTGTGACCTAGCAGAAAAGGGGCCGCGCCCACGCCCCCACCCCCTCTCTCCCCCCTCTATCTCTCTCGATCTCTTGGCCTTCACCACCCGTGCCGCCGCCCCCGACCGCCACCCCATCCCGCCGCCTCGCGGGTCCCGCCCCCGCCGCCCCGGCGCCCGCTCCACCCAGGCGGCGCCCCACCGCCCGCCGCCTCCTCCACCATCGCCGTAGCCAAGGTGATTTTTTTTGTTTTCTCTACTATTATTTGTGTTTAGGTTTAGGTGTTATTAATAGGTTTAGGTTATAGTGGTAGGATTAGGTTAGTGCTAGGTTTAGATAATTAGAAGAAGAAAACAATTGAAAAAAGAAGAATAAGTGGAAGAAGAGGAAAAAGGAAAAAAGGAAGAGGGTCGTCGATCGCTGGTCGCCGAGGGGATAGATGGTGGAGCTAGTGGGTCCCGCCGGTCTCGACGCCCATGCCGAGAAATCCCCGGTCCGAGTGCTGACCCGTCGACTGTGCGTCGGCATACCAGAGGGCGCCCGGGGATGAGCGGGTTAGGGGGTTGCTCGACGTCGATGGAACCCTAAATATCAAGTATCACCAGTGCGAGATACATGTGTCCGTCGGTGTCGTACATTACATCCACGTCCCACAAGTGACGCCAGAGTCTGGTGTCCCGCGGCAACAGTTCTCGGGGTCGATGGCGGTCGAACACCTTTGCGAATTTGTCTTTCAGCCTCTGCGATGACGATTATAAGTCAAGTATTGTAACTTGAAACACCCAAACTGACTCAAGTCGATTTGGTTTGTTTGAAGTTTCAAAATTTGGCTTTAATCCTCATCGCAGAGGCTGCTCGACAAATTCATCAAGGTGTTCGACCGTCATCGACCCCCAGAATTATTGCTACGCGTGGGACGCCGGGCGCCGGCGTCACTTGTGGGATGTGGATCTAGTGTTCAACGCCGAGCGCCACATGTATCTTGCACCGATGATACTTGCTATTTAGGGTTCCATCAGCGCCGAGGAAACCTCTAACCCGCTCGTCCTGTTGTGAATATTTAGTTAGGTTAACGGAAAAAACTGCTATGTTACTCATCTTTCGATTTAAATGTGTAGTTTTTTCGTCGCTGCGAGGGTCTAGTGTTCGACGAGCTCCGCTCCTGCGTTCGTGGGTGAGCACAAATGACATCTCCTCCTCCCCCCTTCATTTTCTCTATTCCGGTCTTTGTGCTGATGAGACTTGCTAGCTATAGGTGTCTTCAATCACCAGTATGCGTGACCACTATGTGTCTCCCGTTCGAAAGGATTACATCTATAAATATGCATGCATTTGCATATTTATAACCGTGATTCTTTCGAATTGTCCAACGTTATCCATGGACAACACGAGTATGTGTAGATTGGGTTCATTTTCCCATATGCTCTACTCTGGATTCGATGCAAAGTTTCATCAGTGCTTCCATGTTGTTCTCCGGGTGCACATCCTCTCTGCTTAGTGCCGAGACGTGTATCCGGAGAACAGCGGGGAGGTGCTGCCGAAATTTTGCGTCGGATCCGGAGCAGAGCATGGGAAAATGAACCCAATCTACACATACTCGGGTGGGATTAGGACCTATCTTTACCCATTAGCGTCTCGGTTGCATGGATGTAATAAAAGTGACAAACTCCATTAACTGATGAATATATACATGCCAATATATATGTGTCCAGTAGCTAGGCAAGATGAGTGGTTGTGCATGGATGTACACCTGTCACACTAGTCAGAAAGACATGACCACTGAATGTCTCACAAAAACCAAGGGGTTTCCGAGAGCCGCATTTGAAAATGGCCATAGGACAACCTGGTGCCCCTGTGCCGGGTGCAACAATTGGCACAAGAGGACAGAGGATAAAATGGGCAAACACCTGCAGAAGAGGGGTTTTACGCCAGATTATACGGTGTGGACATTTCATGGCGAGGCCGCCCAACGTGCCAGAGCTGAGGTGCTTCGTCGTCGCACCGACGAGCATGGTACTGGGATGCAAGACATGGTGCAAGACTTTAATGATGCTCGGGACTCGAACGATGAGATGGACGAATTTGTAAAGGCCTTCAATGAAATGTTGGAGTATTCAAAACACCCTCTCCACGACCACACTGAGCTTTGCAAGCTGGATGCCATATCACAAATAATGGCTCTGAAGGCTCAATTCAACTTGGGCAGAGAATGCTATGACACAATGATGACAATATTTGGGCGTTTTCTACCTAAAGGCCATGTACTACCTGCAAACCTGTACCAGTCAGACAAAATCCTCCGTGCTCTTAAGATGCCGTATGAGAAGATACATGCCTGTGAGAAAGGATGTGCCTTATTTAGGCTTAAGTATGCGGACTTGAGCTATTGTCCCATTTGCAAGTCATCTAGGTATGTTGTGGTAGACAACGGTATGGGTGAGAAGATGTAGACCAAACTCCCCATTAATGTTCTTCGGTATATGCCAATCGTACCAAGACTTCAACGTCTTTTCATGGTCGATGGGATGGCCAGACAGATGGCATGGCACAAAACGGGCAAAAGAACCCAACTAGATGTAGATGGGAAGCTGATGATGGTGCACACGTCGGACAATGAAGCATGGAAGCGCTTCGATGCATTACATGATGACAAAGTGGCAGATCCGAGGCATCCTCGAGTCGGCATCATCATGGATGGGTTCAGTGTGTTTGGTTTGACGACATCCCAATACCGTTGTTGGCCCGTATTTGTGTTTCTACTCAATCTCCCCCTGGACAGATTATGCAAAGAAAGAACATTTTCCTGATGTTGATAATTTCAGGGCCCAACTATTCGAGGAAGAATATGAATGTGTACATGCAACCGCTGAAGGACGAATTGCAAGAAGCCTGTGATAATGGGTTCAAGATATACGACGCCTTTAGCAAACGGAACTTCATAATGCGTGTCTGGTACATGTACTCGATGCATGACTTGCCGGCGTATGCGCTATTCGTTGGCTGGTGTGTGCATGGAAGGTTCCCGTGCCCCACATGCAAGGGAGATCTTGAGTTTCGTTGGCTCCAGGCTGGTCGCAAGTTTTCTTGCTTCGACATGCATAGACAGTTCCTGGATCCTCGCCATAAGTTTAGGAAAGACAAGAAGAACTTCATCAAAGGTAGAGTTGTCAAAAACTCTGCACCACCTATGTTGACAGGCCAAGAGAACCTGGATCAGTTAAACGCTCACGAGCCAGATCCAGAGCGTCCAGGGTATTTCAAGGGGTATAATTCGAAACACGCCTGGAGTCACAAGACATGCTTGTGGGATCTGCCTTACTTCAAAGACCTCCTTTGCCCACGCAACATCAACGTGACGCACACTGAAAGAACCGAAAGGAAAGCAGAACTGGACGAAGCCAAAGGCATGGTTCAATCTTGAAAGGCCAGCTATGAGGGAAATTATCTTGTGGGTGCAATAGCAGTTGATGTTCCCCGATGGGTATGCAACGAATCTGAAGAGGGGAGCGAGTCTTGATAAATTGAAGATATTTGCTCTCAAGAGTCATGATTGGCACATATGGATTGAGCTGGTAATGCCAGTGATGTTGTGTGGCTTCATCCCTGAGGATGAATGGTTAGTACTGGCAGAGCTGAGCTATTTCTTCCGTGTTCTTTGTGTGAAGGAACTATCGCCTGGCCTACTAGAATAAATGGAAGAGTTGGCGCCGGAGTTGATCTACAAGTTAGAGGATATCTTTTCGCCAGGCTTCTTTAATCCAATGCAACACTTGATTTTGTATCTCCCAACCGAGGCAAGAT
>LR738709.1:157054034-157139556 GCA_902687465.1 Secale cereale
GCTACACAACTGAGAGGATGCAGAAGACGCTACGAGAAAAATGTAAAAATAAACGTAGAATTGAAGCATCGATGGCTGAGGCATTCATTACCGAGGAGGCGGTAAACTTCGTGACAGCACACTAGGAAGCCAAAAATCATCATTTGCATTATCCGAAGCCTCGGTACAATGCTGACGACCCTAAAAAGGGTGGATCAACCACATCCTATTCAAAGGGGATCTCACACCAACCGGTGCTTCTAATTCCTTAATGTTGAATTTTGAAGAATGTCAGAACATTTCGTTGTATATCTTCACCAACCTAACAGAAGTGCGGTCGTACATCGAGTAAGTTCTTGGTACATTGTTTCACAACTTCTAATTCCTTTGAACTGCTCTTATTCTCGGACAAATTTGATATAGTCGACACGTCACCAAATTCTCATATGGAGCGGGGATCCAAAAAGATTCCGTCAAAGAGTATGAGCTTCTGGCAAAGCATGGAGGCGGCTATCCCGGTTTCATCTGTTGGTTCAAACAAACGGTAATTTCTACTTCTTGAGCTTGCGTTGTATTCCCTCGAAGAGGAAAGGGTGATGCAACATAGTAGCGTAAGTATTTCCCTCAGTTTTTGAGAACCAAGGTATCAATCCAGTAGGAGACCACGCGCGAGTTCCTCGCACCTGCACAAACAAATAAGAACTTCACAGCCAACGCGATAAGGGGTGTCAATCCCTTTACGGTCACTTACGAAAGTGAGATATGATAGATATGATAGTTTGATATTTTTGGTATTTTTGGATATAAGAACAGAAAGTAAAAACAGCAAAGTAAAGTAGATTGTAGATTGATATGTTGAGAATAGACCCAGGGGCCATAGGTTTCACTAGTGGCTTCTCTCATGATAGCAGAATTCTACGGTGGGTGAACGAATTACTGTCGAGCAATTGATAGAAAAGCGAATAATTATGAGAATATCTAGGCATGATCATTATATATAGGCATCACGTCCGTGACAAGTAGACCGAAACGATTCTACATCTACTACTATTACTCCACACATCGACCGCTATCCAGCATGCATCTAGAGTATTAAGTTCATAAGAACAGAGTAACACCTTAAGCAAGATGACATGATCTAGAGGGATAAACTTAAGCAATATGATATAAACCCCATATTTTTATCCTCGATGGCAACAATACTATACGTGCCTTGCTGCCCCTACTGTCACTGGGAAAGGATACCGCAAGATTGAACCCAAAGCCAAGAACTTCTCCCATTGCAAGAACTATAGATCTAGTAGGCCAAACCAAACCGATAATTCGAAGAGACTTGCAAGGATATTATTATCATACATAAAATAATTCAGAAAAGAACCAAATATTTCTCAGAGATAATCTTGATCATAAACCCACAATTCATCGGATCTCGACAAACACACCGCAAAAAGATTACATCGAATAGATCTCCTCGAAGACCGAGGAGAACTTGGTATTGAGATCCAAAGAGAGAGAAGAAGCCATCTAGGTACTAACTATGGACCCGAAGGTCTGTGGTAAACTACTCACAACTCATGGTGAGGCGATGGTGTTGATGTAGAAGCACTTCGTGGAAGATCCTCCCTCCGGCGGAGCTCCGGAACAGGCCCCAAGATGGGATCTCACGGGAACAGAAGGTTGTGGCGGTGGAATTAGGGTTTTCTCTATTGCTTCGATGTTTTCAGGGTACATGGGTATATATAGGAGGAAGGAGGGCATCGGGGGAGCAACGTGGGGCCCATGAGGCAGGGGGCGCGCCCAGGGGGAGGGGGCGCCCCCAGCCTCGTGGACGCCACGTGTTCCCTATTCCGTGGTTCTCAAGTCTCGTGTGAAGATATCGCTCCAAAAATATCTCTCCCGAAGGTTTCATTCCGTTTGGACTCTGTTTGATATTCCTTTTCTGCAAAACCCTGAAATAGGCAAAAAAAAAAAAACAATCTGGACTGGGCCTTTGGGTTAATATGTTAGTCCCAAAAATAATATAAAAGTGTATAATAAAGCCCATTAAACATCCAAAACATCATATATAATAGCATGGAACAATCAAAAATTATAGATACGTTGGAGACGTATCAAGCATCCCCAAGCTTAATTCCTGGTCGTCCTTGAGTAGGTAAATGATAAAAACAGAATTTTTGATGTGGAATGCTAACAAACATAATTTTCAATGTAATTCTTTTTATTGTGGCATGAATGTTCAGATCCAAAAGATTCAAGACAAAAGTCTATATTGACATAAGAAATAATAATACTTCAAGCATACTAACAAAGCAATCATGTCTTCTCAAAATAACATGGCTAAAGAAAGTTATCCCTACAAAATCATATAGTCTGGCTATGCTCCCTCTTCATCACACAAAATATTCATATCATGCACAACGCCGGTTTCAGCCAAGCAATTGTTTTCATACTCAATTTTTTCAAACCTTTCAACTTTCATGCAATACATGAGCGTGAGCCATGGACATAGCACTATGGGTGGAATATAGTGGTGGTTGTGGAGAAGACAAAAAGAGGAAGATAGTCTCACATCGACTAGGCGTATCAATGGGCTATGGAGATGCCCATCAATAGATATCAATGTGAGTGAGTAGGGATTGCCATGCAACGATGCACTAGAGCTAAAAATGTATGGAAGGTCAAGAAAAATAAACTAAGTGGGTGTGCATCCAACTTGCTTGCTCATGAAGACCTAGGGCATTTGAGGAAGCCCATCGATGGAATATACAAGCCAAGTTTTATAATGAAAATTCCCACTAGTATATGAAAGTGACTAAACATGAGACTCTCTATCATGAAGAACATGGTGCTACTTTGACGCACAAGTGTGGAAAAAGATAGTAGCATTGTCCCTTTTTTTGGGCCTTTCTTTTTTCTTTGGCCTTTCCTTCTTGTTTTTTCCTTTTTTTCCTTTTTGGGACAATGCTCTAATAATGATGATCATCACACTTCTATTGATTTACAACTCGATACTAGAACAAAGTATGACTCTATATGAATGCCTCAGGCGGTGTACCGGGATGTGCAATGAATCAAGAGTGACATGTATGAAAGATTATGCATGGTGACTTTGCCACAAATACGATGTCAACTACATGATTATGCAATGGCAATATGACAATATGAAGCGTGTCATATGAACGGAACAGTGGAAAGTTGCATGGCAATATATCTCGGAATGGCTATGAAAATGCCATGATAGGTAGGTATGGTGGCTGTTTTGAGGAAGGTATATGGTGGCTGTTTTGAGGAAGGTATATAGTGGGTTTATGGTACTGGCGAAAGTTGCGTGGTACGAGAGAGGCTAGCAATGGTGGAAGGGTGAGAGTGCGTATAATCCATGGACTCATCATTAGTCATAAAGAACTCATATACTTATTGCAAAAATTTATGAGTCATCAAAACAAAGCTATCAACGCATGCTCCTAGGGTGAAGGTTGGTAGGAGTTAACCATTGCTCGCCCCTGACCTCCACACAAAGGATGACACTCTACAGATACCTCATGCTCTAACTTCGTCACATAGCGGTTCACAACACGTGCATGCTACGGGAATCACAAACTTTAACACAAGTATTTCTCAATTTCATAATAACTCCACTAGCATGACTCTAATATCACTATCCTCATATCTCAAAACAATCATCAAGTATCAAACTTCTCATCGTATTCAATGCACTTTGTATGAAAGTTTTTACTACATTTATCTTGGATGCCTATCATATTTGGACGTGTTTTATAACCAAAGCACATTATCATGCTGTTCTAAAAGACTCTCAAAAGGATATAAGTGAAGCATGAGAGATCAACAATTTCTACAAAATAAAATCACCACCATGCTCTAAAAGATATAAGTGAAGCACTAGAGCAAAACTATTTAGCTCAAAAGATATAAGTGAAGCACATAGAGTATTCTAACAATTTCTAGGCCATATTTGTCTCTCTAAAAAAGGTGTGTCCAGCAAGGATGATTGTGGCAAACTAACAAGCAAAGAATCAAATAATACATGACGCTCCAAGTAAAACGCATATCATGTGGTGAATAAAAATATAGTCCCGAGTATAGTTACCGATATGAAGACGAAAGAGGGGATGCCTTCCCGGGGCATCCCCAAGCTTAGGCTTTTGGTTGTCCTTGAATTTTACCTTGGGGTGCCTTGGACATCCCCAAGATTAGGCTCTTGCCACTCTTTGTTCCATAGTCCATCAAAGCAATACTCAAAACTTGAAAACTTCACAACACAAAACTTAGCCAAAAATCTCGTGAGCTCCGTTAGTATTAGAAAACAAACCAGCACTCAAAGGTACTGTAATGAACTCATTCTTTGTTTATATTGGTGTTAAACCTACTGTATTCCAACTACTCTATGATTCATATCCTCGAATACTACTCATAGATTCATCAAAATAAGCAAACAACACACGAAAAACAGAATCTGTCAAAAACAGAACAGTCTGTAGTAATCTGTAACTTTCGCATACTTCTGTAACTCCAAAAAATGTGAAATATATTGGTAAACGTGAGGAATTTGTATATTAATAGTATGCAAAAAGAATCAACTAAATATCACTCTCCAGTAAAATCTGGTGACTATTCTAGTGAGCGCTAACATTTTTGTTTTTTACAGCAAGATCATATAAACTTCACACAAGTCTTCCCAAAGGTTCTACTTGGCACAAACACTAATTAAAACACAAAACCACATATAAACAGAAGCTAGATGCAATATTTATTCCTAAACAGAAGCAAAAACAAATAAAATAAAATTGTGTTGCCTCCCAATGAGCGTTATCGTTTAACACCCCTAGCTAGGCATGATACAAGGATAGATCTAGGTATTGCCATCTTTGGAAGGCAATCCATTAGTGGCTCTCATAATAGATTCATATGGTAATTTGATTTTCTTTCTAGGAAAGTGTTCCATGCCTTTCCTTAATGAAAATTGGAATCTAATATTTCCTTCCTTCATATCAATAATTGCACCAATCGTTCTAAGGAAAGGTCTACCAAGAATAATAGGACATGAAGGATTGCAATCTATATCAAGAACAGTGAAATCTACGGGCACATAATTCCTATTGGCAACAATAAGAACATCATTAATCCTTCCCATAGGTTTCTTAATAGTAGAATCCGCAAGATGCAAATGAAGGAAATATGCCCTAGAGGCAATAATAAAGTTATTATTTATTTCCTTATATCATGATAAATATTTATTATTCATGCTAGAATTGTATTAACTGGAAACTTAGTACATGTGTGAATACATAGACAAAACAGAGTCTCCCTAGTATGCCTCTACTAGACTAGCTCATTGATCAAAGATGGTTATGTTTCCTGGCCATAGACATGAGTTGTCATTTGATCAATGAGATCACATCATTAGGAGAATGATGTGATGGACTAGACCCATCCGTTAGCTTAGCACTATGATCGTTTAGTTTTACTGCTATTGCTTTCTTCATGACTTATACATGCTCCTATGACTATGAAATTATGCAACTCCCGAATACCGGAGGAACAGCTTGTGTGCTATCAAACGTCACAACGTAATTGGGTGATTATAAAGATGCTCTACAGGTGTCTCAGAAAGTGTTCGTGGTGTTGGCATAGATCAAGAATAGGATTTGTCACTCCGAGTGTCGGAGAGGTATCTCTGGGCCCTCTCGGTAATGCACATCATATTAAGCCTTGCAAGCAAATGACTAATGAGTTAGTCACGAGATGATGTATTACGGAACGAGTAAAGAGACTTGCCGATAACGAGATTGAACTAGGTATTGAGATACCGACAATCGAATCTCGGGTAAGTAACATACCGATGACAAAGGGAACAACGTATGTTGTTATGCGGTTTGACCGATAAAGATATTCGTAGAATATGTAGGAGACAATATGACCATCCAGGTTCCGCTATTGGTTATCGACCAGAGATGAGTCTCGGTCATGTCTACATAGTTCTCGAACCCGTAGGGTCCGCACGCTTAACGTTTGATGACGATCGGTATTATGAGTTTATGTGTTTTGATTACTGAAGGTAGTTCGGAGTCCCGGATGAGATCGGGGACATGACGAGGAGTCTCAAAATGGTCGAGACGTAAAGATCGATATATTGGACGACTATATTCGGACATCGGAAAGGTTCCGAGTGATTCGGGTATTTCTCGGAGTACCGGAGAGTTACGGGAATTCGCCAGGGAGTATATGTGCCTTATTGGGCTTTAGGGGAAAGAGAGAGAGGAGGTTGCGCCCCCCAAGGCTTAGTCCGAATTGGACTAGGGGGAGGGGTTGCGCCACCTCCTTCCTTCTCTTCTCTTTTCCCTTTCCTTCTCTCCTACTCCTACTACTTGGAAGGGCTCCTAGTTCTACTAGGAAAGGGGGAATCCTACTCCCGGTGGGAGTAGGACTCCCCTAGGGGGCGCCATAGAGAGGGCCGGCCCTCCCCTTCCTCCACTCCTTTATATACGGGGGTAGAGGCACCCCACAGACACACAAGTTGATCAAGTTGATCTCTCCCAACCGTGTGCGGTGCCCCCCTCCACAGAAACACACCTCGGTCATATCATTGCAGTGCTTAGGCGAAGCCCTGCGCCGGTAGCTTCATCATCTCCGTCACCACGCCGTCGTGCTGATGAAACTCTCCCGCGAAGTTCTACTGGATCAAGAGCTCGTGGGACGTTATCAAGTTGAATATGTGCCGAACGCGGAGGCTCCGTACGTTCGGTGCTTGATCGGTTGGATCGCGAAGAAAGTTCGACTACATCAACCGCGTCACTAGACGCTTCCGCTCCCGGTCTACGAGGGTACGTAGACACACTCTCCCCCCTTGTTGCTCTGCATCTAGTAGATAGATCTTGCGTGATCATAGGAATTTTTTGAAATACCACGTTCCCCAACAGTGGCATCATGAGCCAGGTCTATGCGTAGATGATATACACGAGTAGAACACAAGTGAGTTGTGGGCGATAATAGTCATACTGCTTACCAGCATGACATACTTTGATTCAGTGGTATTGTGAGATGAAGCGGCCTAGACTGACATTACGCGTACGCTTACGCGAGACTGGTTTCACCGTTATGAGCACTCATTGCTTAAAGGTGACTGGCGGGTGTCTATCTCTCTCACTTTAGTTGAATCAAGTGTGGCTACGCCCGGTCCTTGTGAAGGTTAAAACAACACATACTTGACGAAAAATCGTTGTGGTTTTGTATGCATAGGTAAGAACGGTTCTTGCTAAGCCCGTAGCAGCCACGTAAAACTTGCAACAACAAAGTAGAGGACGTCAAACTTGTTTTTGCAGGGCATGTTGTGATGTGATATGGTCAAGACATGATAAGTGATACGTTATTGTATGAGATGATCATGTTTTGTAAAGTTACCGGCAACTGGCAGGAGCCATATGGTTGTCGCTTTATTGTATGAAATACAATCGCCATGTAATTGCTCTACTTTATCACTAAGCGGTAGCAATAGTCGTAGAAGCAATAGTTGGCGAGACGACAACGATGCTACGATGGAGATCAAGGTGTCGCGCCGGTGACGATGGTGATCATGACGGTGTCTTGGTGATGGAGATCAAAGGCACAAGATGATGATGGCCATATCATATCACTTATATTGATTGCATGTGATGTTTATCTTTTATGCATCTTATTTTGCTTAGATTGACACTAGCATTATAAGATAATCTCTCACTAAATTTCAAGGTATAAGTGTTCTCCCTGAGTATGAACCGTTGCGAAAGTTCGTCGTGCCGAGACACCATGTGATGATCGGGTGTGATAAGCTCTACGTTCACATACAACAGGTGTAAGCCAGTTTTGCACACGTAGAATACTCGGGTTAAACTTGACGAGCCTAGCATATGCAGATATGGCCTCGGAACATTGGAGACCGAAAGGTCGAGCGTGAATCATATAGTAGATATGATCAACATAAGATGTTCACCATTGAAAACTACTCCATCTCACGTGATGATCGGACATGCTTTAGTTGATATGGATTACGTGATCACTTAGATGATTAGAGAGATGTATATCTAAGTGGGAGTTCTTTAGTAATTTGATTAATTGAACTTTAATTTATCATGAACTTAGTCCTGGTAGTATTAGCATATCTATGTTGTAGATCAATAGCTCGCGTTATAGCTCCCCTTTGTTTTTGATATGTTCCTAGAGAAAACTAAGTTGAAAGATGTTAGTAGCAATGATGCGGACTAGAACCGTGATCTGAGGATTATTCTCATTGCTGCACAGAAGTATTATGTCCTTGATGCACCGCTAGGTGACGAACCTATTGCAGGAGCATATGCAGATGTTATGAAGGTATGATGAGTACTTGATGGTTTAGTGCACCATGCTTTACGGCTTATAACCGGAACTTCAAAAACGTTTTGAACACCACAGAGCATATGAGATGTTCCAAGAGTTGAAATTAGTATTTCATACTCATGCCCGTGTCGAGAGGTATAAGACCTCTGACAGTACTTTGCCTACAAGATGGAGGAGAATAGCTGAACCAGTGAGCATGTGCTCAGATTGTCTGGGTACTACAATTGCTTGAATCAAGTGGAAGTTAATCTTCCAGATAAAATAGTAATTGACAAAGTTCTCTAGACACTATCACCAAGTTAGTAGAACTTCGTGATGAACTATTGTAATGCCCAGGATGGGACTATACCTCCTACGTGTCGAGGCACGACTTAAAGGTATAAGCCCATCCTAGAATGATCTCAAGTTTGGTATCTTTGCACGACTCATGTAAAAGAGGGATTAAATTGCAAAAGGAGATAGTTGGCTTACACTCGCCACTTCACACAATACATTACATAAGCAAAACATCATTCAAAACATCACAACCCGACTACGGGTGAAGATCCAAAAGAAAGATACCAAAACAACATAAAGCCACAAGTCAGGATCGAATCCTAGTAGAAACCACTACTGATCGTCGAAACGTAACAAGCATACGGCCAAAATCTTCATCAAGCTCCCAGTGAAGCTCTGAACCAGCTCCTGCTTCATTCTCGGCTGAACCTGCATCTGGTGATGTAGTATCTGTGAGCCACGAGGACTCAGCAATCCCATAACCATGGGTATCAAGACTAGCAAAGCTTTATGGGTAGGAAGGAGGTAAAGTGGTGAGGTTGTAGCAGCGGCTAAGCATAATATGGTGGCTAACTTACGAGTACAAGAATAAGATGAGCATCTATGCAAACGGTCGCAAAAGTAGTGATCGCTAAAGATCCTGAACTACATACGAATCAAACATAACCCCACCGTGTTCTCTTCTCAAAGTGAAAAGAGACAGTCACGGTTACTCACACAGTTGTGTGTTTTACTTCGGATCCTCTGTCAAGTTTTCTACAACCGGACATTAACAAATTCCCATCTGCCACATAACCACGGGCACGGCTTTCAAAAGATCATAACCCTGCAGGGGTGTCCCAACTTAGCCCATCACAAGCTCTCACGATTAGCTGAAGTGATAAATATAATGTCATCACTCCTTATCTTAGGGAAAATCCGATCAGGCTCGGCTTCCCGGTGCACAAGACATTTCGACAATGGTAAAACAAGTCCAGCAAGACCTCCCGGCGTGCCGACACCCTGATAGTAGCCGCGCGTATCTCGTCTCAGGCCATGTCCGGATGGGCGATCCTACAGGTAAAACCAAACCTCGAGTTTCCCCGTGGTGGTCCCGCATAACCCCCGTTTGGGACCAACACCATCAGCACTGGCCCCCCTGCTATGTAGAATTAAGAACCCGGGGACGCGACCCCCTATGCAAATTTAATTGTTTAATTAAGTTATTATTATGAGAAAATTAAAACCAATGTTGGGCCTTGCTGGAGGAGTTTTATTCAAAGTCGAACTGTCAAGGGGTCCCCATCCACCCATCGTGTAAGGAACGCAAAATCAAGGAACATAATGCCGGTTTATCGACGCCTAAGGTGGCATGAGTGGAACAAAACACCAAGCAAAAGGCCAAGCCTTCCACCCATGCCCAGTATATAGGTGTGTTAATAATAATAATAGATATTGTGATATTCCAACAACAAGTTCCCACCTGGAACAGACTTCATCTTCACCTGCAACTAACAACGCTATAAGAGGGGCTGAGCAAGCGGGTAACATAGCCAAACAGTGGTTTTGCTAGGAAGGTTTCTAAAGTTAGAGGTTTCATGGCAACAAGGAGAGGCTGACAATAAAGATGGGTAGCGCGACATGTAATGATAGCTTCGAGACAACTAAGCATGGCAATGGTAGTAAAGGTATCCAAGGGTATGATCATCTTGCCTGGGATTCCGCAAGGGAGAAGAACGGGTCCATGAAGTAGACGGAGCAACAGTCGAGCGAATCCTCACAACTCCGGAACAAAACCGAAGCTAACAAGAGAAGCAACCGTAAAGGAGCAAACAACACGGTAAACACACAAGCATAAACATGGCATACGATGCACATCCAAGTATGATGCATGTCCGGTTTAAATATGCATGGCATGGCAAAGTGCACAAACAACACTACAAGTTAAGTGGAGCTCAATATGCAACGAGTTGCATATTGACAAAACACCACATTTTAATTATTTAGTTGACTCTCGTTTATTACAAGACAAGATTAAATGTTTGTTAACATGGCAAGAGGTGAAGCAAAAACAACCTACACTATTTAGGCATTTTAAATGAGGTCGAAAAACAACAACAACATATCCGGAAAACCCCATATGCATGTTTAGTAATTTTAAGCAAACAACAAAACACACACTTTAATGTTGTTAACATGATGCGGATGACATGATCAAGTTTATGCAATTTTTATTAAAAGTTGACATGAAGAAGATAAGAAGCATTTGTCACCGTGGTGGAAGGAAAGGGTGCCACGACAACGATCCGAAAATGATGCAACGCAACATCTCGGTTCCGGTAACTCGTTGAGAGACCGGTGCAAAAGGAAAGGTGGCGTGAGCGAGCGAAACAAGATGAAAGGTGGGTGATCCCGTCACCGGGTTCCCACGAGTCGGCGACGAGGCAACTGAGGAGCATGACAAACGGACGAAACGGGCACGGGGCACACAAGGGCAAACATTTCATACAACACATGCAAGCACGGGTCATCGACTCGGGGTTATACCTTCGGAGCATTTGTTCTCGGAGGGGTTCGAGTCGTCGAGGGACGTAGTGGAAGAAGTCGTTCTCGAGGCGGTCGGGGTACACGTTCGTAGAGGAAGTAGTTGTTCTCGTTCGTAGTCGTACACGGGGCGACGGTAGTGGTACTCGGTTCGTCGGCGACAGTCGTCGTACACGTTCCGTAGAGGTACTTGAGGGTCTTCGGACTTGCCGTACTCGGTTCTCGCGACGGTAGTGGTACTTGACGTGTCGCCGTGTAGGTGTACTCGTTCTTCACCGAAGGTTCGTACACGTTCGTAGCGGTCTTGCCGGTCTCGGTCTCGGTCGTAGTTGTACTCGGACGTCGTGGTACTTGCCGTAGGGGGTACTTGTGGTCTCCTCGTAGGTGTACATGCACGTAGTGGGAACTTGTCGCGTCGGTAGATGTACTCGTATTATGTAGATGTTCGGGTCATCGTCTCGCGTCGATCTTGCCGGTCTCGTAGTTGTACATGTCAACCTGGCACTTAGCGAAAAGAAAAACAGCAGCAATACATGGCGGTCCAACATGGAGCAGCAAAGGCCCTGGCAGCGGCAACTTGGCGATGGAGGCGATGGAGGCGATGGAGGCTGGATGGAGCCCCGGAGCGGAGAGGCGAGGAGGATGAGGCACGGAGGCTGCTCGGGCGATGCCGGCGCTGGCGACGCGGACGGCGCGGCCCTGGCGCTGGCTGGGGCGGGCCGGCTCTGGAAGGGCGCATCCCAGGCGCTGCTGGAGGCGCAGGGCGCCTTGGCGACGGAGGTTGCGTCGGAGGAGGGAGGCACGCATGGAGCTTCGAGGAGGAGGCTGGCCCCGACCGCGGGCGCGCTGCGGCCTGGCGTCGACGTAGGAGGAAAGGAGGGGCGCTCGCTGCGGCGCTGCAGCGCATCCCCGGCCGGCCCTGGTGCCGCGGCCCCGGTGGCGCGCAGAGGAGGCGACAGAGGGAGGGCGCGGGACGCTCGCGACAACTTCCTGGAGGAGGGAGCGGGGCGGCTTCGAGGACGGAGGAGCGCTGCGCTGGGATCGAGCAGAGCTGCGAGGGGAATCGGGCGCGCGAGGGGGCTCGGGAGGAGGTGACGAGGGGAGAGGATCGGGGCTGAGCGATGGAAGGAGCGGGTGGCGGCGGTGAAAGGGAGCGAAGGGAGCGACGAGAGGAGCGTCGGGCTCGCTAGGGTTAGCGGGGAAAACGGGCCTGGCCAGGTGGGCCTTGGTGATACGTCCAAAACGTATCTATAATTTCTGCTTGCTCCATGCCACTTTTGGGTGATATTGCTATGATATTTATACACTTCCATACACTTTTGATCATATTTGGACTAACCTACTAATCCAGTGCACCCCAGTGCCAGTTTCTGTTTTCGGCTGTTTTTGTATTTCAGGTTTTCACATTACGAGAACTGTCAGGAAAAATCGAGAAAAATTATATAAAAAAATCAGCGTTCCAGAACCTACCTTGCGCCCGAAGTACAGCCGGGGGGGGGGGCACCAGGGCCCCAGGCGCCCTAGCGGCGCCCCCCCCCTGGGCCGCGCCGGGGGGGCGCCTGGGCCCCCCGAGCCCCGTCTGGTGCCCCCCTTTGGCATATATTTAGAGCGTCCTTCGAAACCCTCGGAACGGGAACTCTTTTTCGCGATCTCATCTCTGTTCCGCCGCCGCCGCCGCTTCCAAGATCGGGAGCACCATGAGAACTCTTCCCGGCACCCTGCCGGAGGGGAGGATCACCTTCGGGAGCTTCTCCACCACCATGGACGCCTCCCGGATGAGTTGTGAGTAGTCTCCCTTGGAACATGAGTCCATGACCAGTAGCTATGTGATGTTCTCCTCTCGTTCTTGTGCTTCACTAATTAGTCCTCGTGAGCTGCCCTACATGATCGAGGCACATATGTAATCCTTATGCTGTTGCTATGATGAGTTTGCTGGGATCCGATGGATTATGAGATTATGTTCAGATTGTGATTGAGTAATATATTTGATCTACCTCTTTTATATTTATGTTCGTAAGTAATTCTTATATGTTCTCCGTTGTTATTTATTGCTTTGGCCAAGTAATACGTAGTGACTCCAAGAGGGAACGTTATGCTTGATTGTGGGTTCATGCCCCTCGATGACTAGCTTGAGTGACAGAAACATGAGTCTAGGGGATGTGCTGTTGCCACAAGGGGGAAAACAACGGTGCTTGTGCCCGCGGGTGCAAGGATTGTTTACTTTACGCAAAGTTCTTTTAATGCAGTTGTCTGTTGCATTGAGTTTACACTATGGGTGGGACTCGCAACTTAATACCAGCGAGATGTTCTGGATAGATATCTCAAGGTGGATGATTAGTAGTAGATATTGATGGATTTCGGTCTACTTACTTTGGCGTACCGCCCATGCTTTGAACCTCAACCTTTCTTGCAATGTAGTCAGCATTGGTTTGCGTTCGTGGTCCTGTCAATTGCCCAGCTGTAATTCGTTTACCTCACATAGCTGTTTATCTTATTTTGGGAGAGAGACATCACTAGTGAACATCATGAGACTCCGGTCCATATTACCATCATTGATCACATCCGCTATTTACTTTTCGCTATTATTTACTATTGCAAACATTATCTATCACTACTATCATTTGCGTTTAATCCTTTGTGAACTACAAGGCCGGAGGGATTGACAACCTCTCTGTACTCGTTGGGAGCAAAGTTATTTGTATCTGTGTGCAGGTCCACGTTGATTGCTAATATCTGGCGCCGTTAGCAGTTGACACCTACTTGTTGAACCTAGGAGTCTCTGGGGATTCGATCCTTGGCATCTTTGCTAAGGGAAAAACTTCCACAACACTGCATCTCACACCTTCCACTTGGGGTAACCAACGAGGGGTTAGAGGCCCATCACTTGGGCCAGCTGCTGGCCCGGCTGGGAGGAGGAATGGGCTGCGCTGGGATGGCCTAAGAGGCCGGCTGAGGGAGGCTGGGTCCTCTCTCTCCTTATTCTTCTTAGCAGAAAAATTAAATAGAGAGAGTCCAAAAGAAAAATAAGAAAGGAGGTCATGAACAGAAAATAAAAGATGGAACATTTTTGTAAGGTTTTATGGAATAAAACCAACCCATCAAAATAGTTCCAACAAAATAGGGAAGTGCAAACCAAAATTATTTAGCTTGCCTTAAAGGAGTTGAAAGGAGACTAGACTTTAGGAGGAGCCTCGATACAACGGAAAAAGAATTATAGACAAGGTAGGAGGGAAACTTGAAGAAGAAAAGGCATGGGGAATATATGCAAGTGTGTTTGAGTTAATTCCAAACAATGGAATATTTATTATAATAGCTCCCTAATTATTGGGAGGATATGTTTTAAAGAGAAGACAACCTTCCCTCGACTTAAATGGACCGAAGGTCCACACGATTTATTTAAGTTGAGATGCAAAATAAATATGACATGATGGCATGATGACATGATGCAATGCAAAAATAAATAACACAAGCACAACTGAAACACACGGGAGAACCCGGAACATCTGGAATCTTCTGGAATCTTTTGGGACGTCGGTCTTCGGGCATCACAACTCTCCCACACTAACAGAGGATCTCGACCCGAGATCCTGGAGGTGGCACCGGATAAAAAGGGAGAGGAAGAGGTAAAACAGAGTTGCTTCTTTGACAGACGAATGAAACCAAAGAACCTTGAGAGGTTGAACAAGTTGAAAGAACAAAATCACATAGATGAATGAAGATGAAAACACTCCGTTAGAAAAGAGGAACAAGGAACATTATGAGAACCTTGTAGGTTAGAAGACATGAAGCAAGAGCTTAAGAACCAAAAGAATATGAAACCATAACGGTATAGCCAAGGAATAAGAATGACAGAATTTGGACAGCACTCCGACTGAAAATGGAAGGAAATGAACAAGAACTTGCCAAGTTGGGATGATACTTGAAGAAATCAACAACACCTTGCCTCCGAAACAATTAAAAGAATGGCACAAGGGGTAAGAAAGATTCATACAGCACTCCAGTTAAAAGAGAGTTAAAACTTGATAAGATGAGGGAACTTGAATGAAGAATACAACACTCCGGTTAAATGATAAGCAAGGGAATGAACATGATCTCGATAAAACGATATGATGGTTTGGAGAGAGCAACATCACAATGCCTCCGGAATGAAAGAATAGCATATAAATCAATGAAAGAATGAAGGGAGAAGAAAAATGACAACCTCTCCCACAAATGAATTAGGAAAACCTTCTTACAAAGAAGGGTTGAATGGGGTTGATGAAAAAATCAATGACGAAACGAATAAGCTTCATGTGGGCTTATTGAGAACATCTCAAAATTATGAGGTGACAACCAGCCAATAACAGAAACGAATTGCTTGGATTGAGATCAACAAGGAGACGATAAACTTATCTCACCAGAAGGATTAATGAAGAACTTGGGTCATTTATAAGCACCATAATAGCAACAATTCTCAGGGAAAACTTTTGGTGAATTATAACCCAAGATTACTCCAACAAATAAATTGAATGGTTAGAAAGATCTCCTGAACAAAGAAAATGATGGGTTTAAATATCTCATTCTTGATAACTCGTTAATCATGAAACATGAATAAAAATTGTCAAAATGACATAACACCATCTGAAAAGATAAGGTAGAAAGGATTGCAATTGGTATGCATGATGAAGAATGCTTGGGCTCCAACAAGAATCTTGATGAAGACTTCGAGGATGAATTAAATCTTGATGAACCACCATGAAAACTCCGGTAATGAAAGCATGAGAAGTGAAAGATGATAAGAATAAGATTTAAGGCCTGCGATGAATTAGATGGAGCTTTGAAATGATATAATAGAAATAACTTGGAGCTCCGGAAAACAAGATGAACAACTTGAAACCTAGAATTTATTCCTCGTGAATAGACTCTAAACGAAGGGACTAATCCACTTGGATGAAATAAGAATAAGAATTATGTTATGCATATCCTTCACCAATTTAAATTGATGACAACCAAAAGGATTTGGCATACTACTTATTCTCGTTGCAAAGAATTAAAGAGAGATCTAGTACAACCTTGGATAAATCTTCAACAAACCACCGGTAGGATTATGAAAAGGGCAATTGAATTAAAACGATAACAACGGAAGGTTAAACTTGAAAGAACCACCGTAAAAAAATATGGAGACGAACGAAGAGACATCAATGAAGAATATTTGGAGGACGAAGTTGAAAACTGAGAACGAAGAAATCTTCTGAAATGATGGCCTTCAGAAGGACACAAAGAAAGAATTCATGAAGAATCTTGAGAGAACGGGCCAAGATTTAAGAGAAACACTTCTCCGGTCTCCAAATGTTGAGAATGAAGACGAGAAATGCCATGAAGAATTGTTGAGCACTCCGGAATGAAGAATTAAAAAGGTTGAACCAATGATGAAAAAGAAATTGAAAGCGGTCTTGGAGAAGGACTGTGACTGATGGGATCATTCTTACGTCACACTTTGAAAAGAATTTCAGAATAACTCCGGAAAAAATTGGAAGAGTCAGGTAAGATCCTGGGAAAAGACTTGTGGGTTAGGGCCCACTCAAAGAAAATCACCGTTGAAAAAAAGATTGCTTAAGGGATATTGCACCGGTTGAATTAAATGGCTTGAATAAGAAGACAATCCTCAAAATAATTTGAACGGATTAAGAATGGAATTATGAATCTTCAGCACTCCGGATATGAATAGCAAGAGGAGAATGATTAATTGGTGCCCCGGAATAAGAAAGCATTGTGAAATGAGAAAAAAAAGGATAAGATCAACACCGAAATCTTGAATTACATCCACCGACAGAATTATGGAAACAAAAGAATGATGAACTTGAAGCTCTTGATCATCTTCACGATAAATCACCGGATAAGAACATTGAAGGAAAAGAATGAAGAACCTCACATGAATAAAATGGATATTTCATTTGAGAATTCTTGCTCTGAGAAGAAGAAGGGGTGGGAGGGTTGGGAAAACAAAGACAACTTGAGATGATTGAAACAGACAAATCGTCAGATTTCTCAACGACGTCCATCTAGAATAACTTGAAGAGAAGGCACACCGGTTGAAAGGATTAACATGACCATCTTGATGATTAAGAAGGACTAGCACTCCCATAGAAATATGAGAATACCGATTAGGAAAGGTATGGAATCAACATTTGACATCGAAGCAACTCGAATACCAGAATCAAAACAAAACAAAGGATAGATATGTTTATGAAGAAGATTATGTTGCAACATATCTATCCGAATAGAGAATTGAACGAATGAACTCCGCAGGTACATCAACTTGACGAGAAGAGACTTGGAAGAACAAAAGGTAAATAAAAAAAACAACAAGGCGCAGATGGAACAAATACAAGATAGAAGTTTCATTCGACATCTTTGTGCTGAAAGCTCATGGGACGTGTTACAAAAGGGTTTTGCAATCCCCAGATCAGCATAGCCAAGGACCCTTTAAGATGCAACTCCCGATCGTAACAAGCCCATAAAACCACTTCACTCAATGTAGAACCCCGAACTTCATATCATGCATTCGTTGGAAGAATGACTAGAACTACTAGATGAACCCACCTATTAATTTCCAAAAGTTTCCAGTTATGCAATCAGGTGTTGGGGATACAGGCGAAGCACCGCGCACTCAACTCTAATCCTACATCCAGCTGTATCCATCCTTCAACACATAACCAGTTATCTCCGGAAACCGTTTACCTCGGACCTTCGAAACGCATCCACTATACAAGCTATGGCAATACTCCCGAACTACCTCCCCATTACTGGGTGATGTCGGGGTTATCTTGCCACTAACCGCATAGGAGAGTTTTCGATGTCGGCCGTCTTAAGTATTCTAGTACTGCCGCGATGGATTTGTGACGACAACACCTCGGAGCTCAACTCCCCGGGACACTGCCAGAACCCCTAATGTCAGGAGGCATCGAGAACAATGTTCTCGTCACAAAGACATCGGAACAATCCAAACAATACTCGCGAGATCCTAAAAAAAATTGGTGCATTTTTTTGAAAGTAGAAGAGGCCAGAGTAGTCATCAGGAGTCCTCACCAGAGTGAAAAGAGATGAGAAGCAAAGAAATCCTACTCTCCGATATAAATATAGGACTCAAAATATTTTCAAGTGTGTGCCTAGACTCAACCGTCAACGATTCGATCAATCAGTGGGGGCTTCTAGGTCGGAGAAGGCTCTGATACCAACTTGTAATGCCCAGAATGGGACTATACCTCCTACGTGTCGAGGCACGACTTAAAGGTATAAGCCCATCCTAGAATGATCTCAAGTTTGGTATCTTTGCACAACTCATGTAAAAGAGGGATTAAATTGCAAAAGGAGATAGTTGGCTTACACTCGCCACTTCACACAATACATTACATAAGCAAAACATCATTCAAAACATCACAACCCGACTACGGGTGAAGATCCAAAAGAAAGATACCAAAACAACATAAAGCCACAGGTCAGGATCGAATCCTAGTAGAAACCACTACTGATCGTCGAAACGTAACAAGCATACGGCCAAACTCTTCATCGAGCTCCCAGTGAAGCTCTGAACCAGCTCCTGCTTCATTCTCGGCTGAACCTGCATCTGGTGTTGTAGTATCTGTGAGCCACGAGGACTCAGCAATCCCATAACCATGGGTATCAAGACTAGCAAAGCTTTATGGGTAGGAAGGAGGTAAAGTGGTGAGGTTGCAGCAGCGGCTAAGCATAATATGGTGGCTAACTTACGAGTACAAGAATAAGATGAGCATCTACGCAAACGGTCGCAAAAGTAGTGATCGCTAAAGATCCTGAACTACATACGAATCAAACATAACCCCACCGTGTTCTCTTCTCAAAGTGAAAAGAGAAAGTCACAGTTACTCACACAGTTGTGTGTTTTACTTCGGATCTTCTGTCAAGTTTTCTACAACCGGACATTAACAAATTCCCATCTGCCACATAACCGCGGGCACGGCTTTCGAAAGATCATAACCCTGCAGGGGTGTCCCAACTTAGCCCATCACAAGCTCTCACGATTAGCTGAAGTGATAAATATAATGTCATCACTCCTTATCTTAGGGAAAATCCGATCAGGCTCGGCTTCCCGGTGCACAAGACATTTCGACAATGGTAAAACAAGTCCAGCAAGACCTCCCGGCGTGCCGACACTCTGATAGTAGCCGCGCGTATCTCGTCTCAGGCCACGTTCGGATGGGCGATCCTACAGGTAAAACCAAACCTCGAGTTTCCCCGTGGTGGCCCCGCATAACCCCCGTTTGGGACCAACACCATCAGCATTGGCCCCCCCCTGCTATGTAGAATTAAGAACCCGGGGACGCGACCCCCTATGCAAATTTAATTGTTTAAATAAGTTATTATTATGAGCAAACTAAAACCAATGTTGGGCCTTGCTGGAGGAGTTTTATTCAAAGTCGAACTGTCAAGGGGTCCCCATTCACCCATCGTGTAAGGAACGCAAAATCAAGGAACATAATGCCGGTTTATCGGTGCCTAAGGTGGCATGAGTGGAACAAAACACCGAGCAAAAGGCCAAGCCTTCCACCCATGCCCAGTATATAGGTGTGTTAATAATAATAATAGATATTGTGAGATTCCAACAACAAGTTCCCACCTGGAACTGACTTCATCTTCACCTGCAACTAACAACGCTATAAGAGGGGCTGAGCAAGCGGGTAACATAGCCAAACAGTGGTTTTGCTAGGAAGGTTTCAAAAGTTAGAGGTTTCATGGCAACAAGGAGAGGCTGACAATAAAGATGGGTAGCGCGACATGTAACAATAGCATCGAGACAACTAAGCATGGCAATGGTAGTAAAGGTATCCAAGGGTATGATCATCTTGCCTGGGATTCCGCAAGGGAGAAGAACGGGTCCATGAAGTAGACGGAGCAACAGTCGAGCGAATCCTCACAACTCCGGAACGAAACCGAAGCTAACAAGAGAAGCAACCGGAAAGGAGCAAACAACACGGTAAACACACAAGCATAAACATGGCATACGATGCACATCCAAGTATGATGCATGTCCGGTTTAAATATGCATGGCATGGCAAAGTGCACAAACAACACTACCAGTTAAGTGGAGCTCAATATGCAACGAGTTGCATATTGACGAAACACCACATTTTAATTATTTAGTTGACTCTCTTTTATTACAAGACAAGATTAAATGTTTGTTAACATGGCAAGAGGTGAAGCAAAAACAACCTACACTATTTAGGCATTTTAAATGAGGCCGGAAAACAACAACAACATATCCGGAAAACCCCATATGCATGTTTAGTAATTTTAAGCAAACAACAAAACACACATTTTAATGTTGTTAACATGATGCGGATGACATGATCAAGTTTATGCAATTTTTATTAAAAGTTGACATGAAGAAGATAAGAAGCATTTGTCACCGTGGTGGAAGGAAAGGGTGCCACGACAACGATCCGAAAATGATGCAACGCAACATCTCGGTTCCGGTAACTCGTTGAGAGACCGGTGCAAAAGGAAAGGTGGCGTGAGCGAGCGAAACAAGATGAAAGGTGGGTGATCCCGTCACCGGGTTCCCACGAGTCGGCGACGAGGCAACCGAGGAGCATGACAAACGGACGAAACGGGCACGGGGCACACAAGGGCAAACATTTCATACAACACATGCAAGCACGGGTCATCGACTCGGGGTTATACCTTTGGAGCATTTGTTCTCGGAGGGGTTCGAGTCGTCGAGGGACGTAGTGGAAGAAGTCGTTCTCAAGGCGGTCGGGGTACACGTTCGTAGAGGAAGTAGTTGTTCTCGTTCGTAGTCGTACACGGGGCGACGGTAGTGGTACTCGGTTCGTCGGCGACGGTCGTCGTACACGTTCCGTAGAGGTACTTGAGGGTCTTCGGACTTGCCGTACTCGGTTCTCGCGACGGTAGTGGTACTTGACGTGTCGCCGTGTAGGTGTACTCGTTCTTCACCGAAGGTTCGTACACGTTCGTAGCGGTCTTGCCGGTCTCGGTCTCGGTCGTAGTTGTACTCGAATGTCGTGGTACTTGCCGTAGGGGGTACTTGCGGTCTCCTCGTAGGTGTACATGCACGTAGTGGGAACTTGTCGCGTCGGTAGATGTACTCGTATTATGTAGATGTTCGGGTCATCGTCTCGCGTCGATCTTGCCGGTCTCGTAGTTGTACATGTCAACCTGGCACTTAGCGAAAAGAAAAATAGCAGCAATACATGGCGGTCCAACATGGAGTAGCAAAGGCCCTGGCAGCGGCAACTTGGCGATGGAGGCGATGGAGGCGATGGAGGCTGGATGGAGCCCCGGAGCGGAGAGGCGAGGAGGATGAGGCACGGAGGCTGCTCGGGCGACGCCGACGCTGGTGACGCGGACGGCGCGGCCCTGGCGCTGGCTGGGGCGGGCCGGCTCTGGAAGGGCGCGTCCCAGGCGCTGCTGGAGGCGCAGGGCGCCTTGGCGACGGAGGTTGCGTCGGAGGAGGGAGGCGCGCAGGGAGCTTCGAGGAGGAGGCTGGCCCCGACCGCGGGCGCGCTGCGGCCTGGCGTCGACGTAGGAGGAAAGGAGGGGCGCTCGCTGCGGCGCTGCAGCGCATCCCCGGCCGGCCCTGGTGCCGCGGCCTCGGCGGCGCGCAGAGGAGGCGACGGAGGGAGGGCGCGGGACGCTCGCGGCTGCTTCCTGGAGAAGGGAGCGGGGCGGCTTCGAGGATGGAGGAGCGCTGCGCTGGGATCGAGCAGAGCTGCGAGGGGAATCGGGAGCGCGAGGGGGCTCGGGAGGAGGTGACGAGGGGAGAGGATCGGGGCTGAGCGATGGAAGGAGCGGGTGGCGGCGGTGAAAGGGAGCGAAGGGTTAGCGGGGAAAACGGGCCTGGCCAGGTGGGCCTTGGGCCAGCTACTGGCCCGACTGGGAGGAGGAATGGGCTGCGCTGGGATGGCCTAAGAGGCCGGCTGAGGGAGGCTGGGTCCTCTCTCTCCTTATTCTTCTTAGCAGAAAAATTAAATAGAGAGAGTCCAAAAGAAAAATAAGAAAGGAGGTCATGAACAGAAAATAAAAGATGGAACATTTTTGTAAGGTTTTATGGAATAAAACCAACCCCGACAAAATAGTTCCAACAAAATAGGGAAGTGCAAACCAAAATTATTTAGCTTGCCTTAAAGGAGTTGAAAGGAGACTAGACTTTAGGAGGAGCCTCGATACAACGGAAAAAGAATTATAGACAAGGTAGGAGGGAAACTTGAAGAAGAAAAGGCATGGGGAATATATGCAAGTGTGTTTGAGTTAATTCCAAACAATGGAATATTTATTATAATAGCTCCCTAATTATTGGGAGGATATGTTTTAAAGAGATGACAACCTTCCCTCGACTTAAATGGACCGAAGGTCCACACGATTTATTTAAGTTGAGATGCAAAATAAATATGACATGATGGCATGATGACATGATGCAATGCAAAAATAAATAACACAAGCACAACTGAAACACACGGGAGAACCCGGAACATCTGGAATCTTCTGGAATCTTCTGGGACGTCGGTCTTCGGGCGTCACAACTATAATATGCAAGGAATGACAAAAGTAATTCCCGAGCTCTTCGCGATGCTGAAATCAACGAAGGTAGAAATCAATAAAGAGCATCAAGTGTTGATGGTTAACAAGACTACTTGTTTCAAGTAAAGGGCAAAGGGATAGAACGGGACCTTCAAGAAGAATGACAAGCAAGTTGTCACTCCCGTGAAGAAACCCAAAGCTAAACTCAAGCCTGAAACTAAGTACTTCTACTGCAAAGGAAATGGTCACTGGAAGTGGAACTACCCTAGATACTTGGTGGATAAGAAGGATGGCAAAGTGAACAAAGGTATATTTGATATACAGATTATTGATGTGTATTTTACTAGTGTTGATAGCAACCCCTGGGTATTTGATACCAGTTCAGTTGCTAAAATTAGTAACTCGAAACGAGAGTTGCAGAATAAACAGAGACTAGTTAAAGGTGAAGTGACGATGTGTGTTGGAAGTGGTTCCAAGATTGATATGATCATCATCGCACACTCCCTATACATTCAGGATTAGTGTAGAACCTAAATAAATGTTATTTGGCATTTGCGTTGAGCATGAATATGACTTGATCATGTTTGTTGCAATACGGTTATTCATTTAAAGTCATAGAATAATTGTTATTCTGTTTACATGAATAAAGCCTTCGATGGTCATACACCCAATGAAAATAGTTTGTTGGATCTCGATCGTAGTGATACACATATTCGTAATATTGAAGCCAAAAGATGCAAGGTTAATAATGATAGTGCAACTTATTTGTGGCACTGCCGTTTAGGTCATATTGGTGTAAAGCACGTGAAGAAACTCCATAGTGATGGAATTTTGGAATCACTTGATTATGAATCACTTGGTGCTTGCGAACCATGCCTCATGGGCAAGATGACTAAAACTCCATTCTCCGGAACAATGGAGAGAGCAATAGATTTGTTGGAAATCATACATACTGATGTATGTGGACCGATGAGTGTTGAAGCTCGCGGCGGGTATCGTTATTTTCTGACCTTCACTCATCATTTGAGCAGATATGGGTATATCTACTTGATGAAGCACAAGTCTGAAACATTTGATAAGTTCAAAGAATTTCAGAGTGAAGTAGAGAATCATCGTAACAAGAAAATAAAGTTTCTACGATCTGATCGTGGAGGTAAATATTTGAGTTACGAGTTTGGTCTTCAGTTAAAACAATGTAGAATAGTTTCACAGCTCACGCCACCCGGAACACTACGGCGTAATGGTGTGTCCGAACATAGTAACCGTACTTTATTAGATATGGTGCGATCGATGTCTCTTACCGATTTACCACTATCATTTTGGGTTATGCATTAAAGACAGCTGCATTCACGTTAAATAAGGGCACCATCTAAATCCGTTGAGACGACGCCTTATGAACTATGGTTTGGCAAGAAACCAAAGTTGTTGTTTCTTAAAGTTTGGGGCTGCGATGCTTATGTGAAAAAGCTTCAACCTAATAAAATCGAACCCAAGTCGGAGAAATGTGTCTTCATAGGATACCCAAAGGAGACTGTTGGGTACACCTTCTATCACAGATCCAAAGGCAAGATATTCGTTGCTAAGAATGGATCCTTTCTAGAGAAGGAGTTTCTCTCGAAAGAAGTGAGTGGGAGGAAAGTGGAACTTGATGAGGTAATTGTACCTTCTCCTGAATTGGAAAGTAGCACATCACAGAAACTAGTTCCAGTGATTCCTACACCAATTAGTGAGGAAGCTAACGATGATGATCATGAAACTTTGGATCAAGTTACTGCTGAACTTCGTAGATCAACCAAAGTACGTTCCGCGCCAGAGTGGTACGGCAACCCGGTTCTGGAAGTCATGTTACTAGACCATGATGAACCTACGAACTATGAGGAAGCGATGATGAGCCCAGATTCCGCAAAATGGCTTGAGGCCATGAAATCTGAGATGGGATCCACGTATGAGAACAAAGTGTGGACTTTGGTTGACTTGCCCGATGATCGGCAAGCCAACGAAAATAAATGGATCTTCAAGAGGAAGACCGACGTTGACGGTAATGTTACTGTTCACAAAGCTCGACTTGTTGCGAAAGCTTTTTCGATAAGTTCAAGGAGTTGACTACGATGAGACTTTCTCACCCGTAGCGATGCTTAAGTCTGTCTGAATCATGATAGCAATTACCGCATTTTATGAAATTTGGCAAATGGATAACAAAACTGCGTTCTTTAATGGATTTATTAAAGAAGAGTTGTATATGATGCAACAGAAGGTTTTGTTAATCCTAAAGGTGCTAACAAAATGTGCAAGCTCCAGCGATCCATCTATGGACTGGTGCAAGCATCTCGGAGTTGGAATATAGGCTTTAATAAGTTGATCAAAGCATATAGTTTTATACAAACTTGCGGTGAAGCCTGTATTTACAAGAAAGTGAGTGGGAGTACTACAACCTTTCTGATAAGTATATGTGAATGACATATTGTCGATCGAAAATGATGTAGAATTTTCTGGATAGCATAAAGGAGTGTTTGAAAGGAGTTTTTCAAAGAAAAGCCTCGGTGAACCTGCTTACATATTGAGCATGAAGATCTATAGAGATAGATTAAGACGCTTGATAAATTTTTTCAATGAGTACATACCTTGACAAGTTTTTTGAAGTAGTTCAAAATGGAACAGTCAAAGAAAGAGTTCTCGCATGTGTTGTAAGGTATGAAGTTGAGTAAGACTCAAAACCCGACCACGGCAAAAGACACAGAAAGAATGAGAGTCATTCCCTATGTCTCAGCCATAGGCTCTTTAAAGTATGCCATGCTGTGTAGCAAACCGGTTGTGTACCTTGCCATGAGTTTGGCAAGGAGGTACAAAAGCGATCCAGGAGAAGATCACTGGACAGCGGTCAAAATTATCCTTAGTTGCTGGATGACTAAGGAAATATTTCTCGGTTATGGAGGTGATAAAGAGTTCGCCGTAAAGAGTTACGTCGATGCAAGCTTTGACACCGATCTGGATGACTCTGAGTCTCGATTTGGATACATATTGAAAGTAGGAGCATTTAGCTAGAGTAGCTCAGTGCAGAGCATTGTAGACATAGAAATTTGCAAAATACATACGGATCTAAATGTGGCAGACCCATTGACTAAACCTCTCTCACAAGCAAAACATGATCACACCTTAGTACTCTTTAGGTGTTAATCACATGAGGATGTGAACTAGATTACTGACTCTAGTAAACCTTTTTGGGTATTGGTCACATGGCGATGTGAACTATAAAGTGTTAAGTCACATGGTGATGTGAACTATTGGTGTTAATCACATGGTGATGTGATCTAGATTATTGACTCTAGTGCAAGTGGGAGACTAAAGGAAATATGCCCTAGAGGCAATAATAAAGTTATTATTTATTTCCTTATATCATGATAAATGTTTATTATTCATGCTAGAATTGTATTAACCGGAAACTTAGTACATGTGTGAATACATAGATAAAACAAAGTGTCCCTAGTATGCCTCTACTAGATTAGATCATTGATCAAAGATGGTTATGTGTCCTAGCCATAGACATGAGTTGTCATTTGATCAACGAGATCACATCATTAGGAGAATGATGTGATGGACTAGACCCATCCGTTAGCTTAGCACTATGATCGTTTAGTTTTACTGCTATTGCTTTCTTCATGACTTATACATGTTCCTATGACTATGAGATTATGCAACTCCCGAATACCGGAGGAACAACTTGTGTGCTATCAAATGTCACAACGTAATTGGGTGATTATAAAGATGCTCTATAGGTGTCTCCGAAAGTGTTCATGGTGTTGGCATAGATCAAGAATAGGATTTGTCACTCCGAGTGTCGGAGAGGTATCTCTGGGCCCTCTCGGTAATGCACATCATAATAAGCCTTGCAAGCAAATGACTAATGGGTTAGTCACGAGATGATGTATTATGAACGAGTAAAGAGACTTGCCGGTAACGAGATTGAACTAGGTATTGAGATACCGACGATCGAATCTCGGGCAAGTAACATACAGATGACAAAGGGAACAACGTATGTTGTTATGCAGTTTGACAGATAAAGATCTTCGTAGAATATGTAGGAGCCAATATGAGCATCCAGGTTCCGCTATTGGTTATTGACCGGAGATGAGTCTCGGTCATGTCTACATAGTTCTCGAACCTGTAGGGTCCGCACGCTTAGCGTTTGATGACGATCGGTATTACGAGTTTATGTGTTTTGATGTACCAAAGGTAGTTCAGAGTCCCGAATGAGATCGGGGACATGACGAGGAGTCTCAAAATGGTCGAGACGTAAAGATCGATATATTGGACGACTATATTCGGACATCGGAAAGGTTCTGAGTGATTCGGGTATTTTTTGGAGTACCGGAGAGTTACGAGAATTTGCGAGGGAGTATATGGGCCTTATTGGGCTTTAGGGGAAAGAGAGAGAGGAGGCTGCGCCCCCAAGGCTTAGTACAAATTCGACTAGGGGGAGGGGCTGCGCCACCTCCTTCCTTCTCTTCTCTTTTCCCTTTCCTTCTCTCCTACTCCTACTACTTGGAAGGGCTCCTAGTTCTACTAGGAAAGGGGGAATCCTACTCCCGGTGGGAGTAGGACTCCCCTAGGGTGCGCCATAGAGAGGGCCGGCCCTCCCCCTCCTCCACTCCTTTATATACGGGGGTAGAGGCACCCCATAGACACACAAGTTGATCAAGTTGATCTCTCCCAACCGTGTGATGTGCCCCCCTCCACAGAAACACACCTCGGTCATATCGTTGTAGTGCTTAGGCGAAGCCCTGCACCGGTAGCTTCATCATCTCCGTCACCACGCCGTCGTACTGACGAAACTCTCCCGCGAAGTTCTACCAGATCAAGAGCTCGTGGGACGTCATGAAGCTGAACGTGTGCTGAACGCGGAGGCTCCGTACGTTCGGTGCTTGATCGGTTGGATCGCGAAGAAAGTTTGACTACATCAACCACGTCACTAGACGCTTACGCTCCCGGTCTACGAGCGTACGTAGACACACTCTCCCCCCTCGTTGTTTTGCATCTAGTAGATAGATCTTGCGAGATCGTAGGAAAATTTCGAAATACCACGTTCCCCAACAGCAAATTTAAAGAACAATCATCAAGCTCATGGAACCCTAACAAATCACACAAAGTTTTTGGGATAGTGGAAACACTTGCACCCAAATTACACAAAGCAAAGCATTCATGATCCTTAATTTTAATTTTAATAGTAGGTTCCCACTCATCATAAAGCTTTATAGGGATAGAAACATCTAATTCAACTTTTCTTCACAAGATTGTATCAAAGCATCAACTATGTGTTTGGTAAAAGCTTTATTTTGACTATAATCATGCAGAGAATTTAGTACGGATTGCAACAAGGAAATACAATCAATCAAAGAGCAATTATCATAATTAAATCCCTTGAGATCCAAAGTAGTGGGTTCATTACTATGCAAAGTTTTAATCTCTTCAACCCCACTTTTAACAATTTTAGCATCAAGATCTAAAAACTCCGAATCATTTGGACACCTTTTAGTTGAAGTAGACTCATCTCTAGTCCCATCTTTATCAAGATTCACACTAGAAAACAAGGATATAATAGGAGACACATCGATAACTTTCAGATCTTCATCTTTATTTTCATGATAACCAGAAGAACACGCTTTTATAAAGCTCTCTTTCTTAGCACGCATCCTAGCGGTTCTTTCTTTGCATTTATCAATGGAAATTCTCATGGCTTTGAGAGACTCATTGATATCATGCTTAGGTGTAATAGATCTAAGTTTCAAAGAACCAACATCAAGAGTAATTCTATCCACACTTCTAGCCAATTCATCAATCTTAAGCAATTTTTCTTCAAGCAAAGCATTGAAATTCTTTTGCGAATTCATAAACTCCTTAACACTAGTTTGAAATTCAGAAGGCATCTTTCCATAAGAGTTATTGTAGGAATTACCATAATTATTAGAGGAATTACTAGGAAAAGGCCTAGGATTAAAGTTTCCTCTATAAGCATTGTTACCAAAATTATTCCTACCAACAAAATTCACACCCAAAGATTCATTGTTATTTTCAATCAACGTGGATAAGGGCATATCATTAGGATCAGAAGAAGCACTCTTAGCAGCAAATAATTTCATAAGTTCATCCATCTTTCCACTCAAAACACTAATCTCTTCAATAGCATGCACTTTTTACTAGTAGATCTTTCGATGTGCCATTGAGAATAATTAACCATACTATTATCTAGGAGTTTGGAAGCTTCTCCTAAGGTAGTTTCCATGAAAGAGCCTCCTGCGGTCGAATCTAAAAGATTTCTAGAAGCAAAATTCAAGCCAGCATAAAAGTTTTGTATAATCATCCATAAGTTCAAACCATGTGTAGGGCAATTACGTATCATTAATTTCATTCTCTCCAAAGCTTGTGCAACATGCTCATGATCTAGTTGCTTAAAATTCGTAATATCGTTTCTAAGAGAGATGATCTTAGCAGGAGGAAAATACTTAGAGATAAAAGCATCTTTGCACTTATTCCACGAATCAATACTATTTCTAGGCAAAGAGGAAAACCAAGTTTTAGCAAGATCTCTAAGTGAAAACGGAAATAACTTCAATTTAACAATATCATTATCCGTATCCCTCTTCTTTTGCATATCACACAAATCAACAAAGTTGTTTAGATGGGTAGCGGCATCTTCACTAGGAAGGCCGGAAAATTGATCTTTCATGACAAGATTCAACAGAGCAGCATTGATCTCACAAGATTCAGCATCAGTAATAGGAGCAATCAGAGTGCTAATTAAATCATTATTGTTGGTATTGGAGAAGTCACACAATTTGGTATTGTTCTGAGCCATAGTGACAAGCAAGCAATCCAACACACAAGCAAACAAGAAGCAAGCCAACGGTAAACACACGGCAAAAAGAAGGGCAAATAAAGCGGCAAGGGTGAAGTGGGGGAGAGGAAAACGAGAGGCAAATAAATGTAATGCGAAGGATAAGGGTTTGTGATAGGTACTTGGTATATGACTTTTGCGTAAGCCTCCCCGGCAACGGCGCCAGAAATTCTTCTTGCTACTTCTCGAGCTTGCGTTGTATTCCCTCGAAGAGGAAAGGGTGATGCAGCACAGTAGCTTAAGTATTTCCTTCAATTTTTGAGAACCAAGTGTAATACCCAGGATGCGACTATGTCTCCTACGTGTTGAGGCACGACTTAGAGACATAAGCGCATTCTGGAATGATCTCAAGTATGGTATCTTTGCACATCTCATGTAAAAGTTCAAGGATGAAAATGTAAAAGATAGTTGGCTTACACTCGCCACGTCACACAATGAATACAATAACATACAATCATCCGAATAACACAGAGTTCGACTATGGATGAAATCCAAACGAGAAAGATACCAAAAACACAAGCCCAGATCCTCCTAGTAAGAACCACTACTGATCGTCGGGATACAAAACATAGTAATGACCACGCTCTTCATCGAACTCCCACTCAAGTTCTGAACCATCTCCTGCATTGTTCTCAGCGGTACCTGCAACTGGTGTGTGTTGAATCTGTGAGCCACAAGGACTCAGCAATCCCGTTCTCGGGTATCAAAACTATCAAAACTTTAGGTGTGGGAAGGCTATTAAAGTGGTTGCAGCAAGCACTAAGCACTAGCTTACGAGTTTAGAGCGAGATGAGAACAAGTGCCAACGGTCACCAAGTTGATCAAGAAGTGAACCTAGCTACTCACGATCAAACATAACCCCACCGTGTTCACTTCCCGAAGCCCTTTGGAAAGAGACCATCACGGTTACTCACCCAGGTAGTGTATTCTTATGGATATGGTGTCAAGTTATCTACAACTGGATATTAACAAATTCCCATCTGCCACATAACCGCGGGCATGGCTTTCGAAAGATCAAACCCTGCAGGGGTGTCCCAACTTAGCACATCACAAGCTCATGATCTGTGGAGTCACAACTCCAAAGTGGGAAGACCCGAGTATTCTCGGAATCCCGTGCTCAAGATATTTCGACAAAGGTAAAACTAATCCAGCAAGACCTCATGGCGTGCCGACGCCCTGATAGTAGTCGCGCGTATCTCATCTCAGGCCACGACCGAATGTGTGATCCTACAAGTAAAACCAGCCCTCGGGTTTCCCCAAGGTGGCCCCGCATAACCCCCAGTTTGGACCAACACTCATGAGGAGCACTGGCCCGGGTTGTTGATTAAGAACTCGGGTTTGCAACGCCCTATGCAAGTTTTAGTTGTTAGGCAAATGTAAAACCAATGTTGGGCCTTGCTGGAAAAGCTCTAAGCAGTGCGAATTATCAAGGGGGGCCCATAAACCCCAACCGTGTTAGGAACGCAAAATCAAGGAACATAACACCGGTTTATCGGGTCCTAAGGTGGCATGAGTGGAACAAAGCACCAAGCAGAAGGCCAAGCCTTCCACCCATTATGAATATATAGGTGCATTAGTTTATAACAGATTCATATTGTGTTATCCCAATAAGCAACTCCGAACGTGGAGCAATCTTCAAATCTTCACCTGCAACTAATAACGCTATAAGAGGGGCTGAGCAAAAGCGTACTTAGCCAATCAACGGTTTGCTAGGAAGGCGGTTAGAGTGTTTTGTGGCAACAATAGGAGGCTGACAAACAGGAATAGGCATCGAGGCATATCAAAAGAGCGAGACAACTAGCATAGGCAAAGATAGAGGTGATATCGGGGAATGGTCATCTTGCCTGTTAAGTCCACGGAGGGATCGTAACCTTGCTCCTCAAACTCAGTCTCGAAAGGAACCTCGAACTCCAAATTGTCACCGGGCTCTAACCAACACGACAATACAAACACCGGAACAACAATCAATCATCATGCCATGCTCAAACACATGATGCAAGTTATGATGCATATGAATATGGGCAGGATGTGATGCAACTCCTAGGGGCAAGATGAGTGCACAAGTGACATGACAACAACAAGATCACTAACATGAAGGGGACACATGCAAAAGGAAGGCAAGAACTAACATAGTCACAAGTGGGTATGTAGTTGAATTAAACAAGCACCCAACAAGTTTTATAAGTTGCTTAACATGGCTAGGGGTGCAACTAGGATCAACAACATCATGCTAGCATTTTAAATGGGTCAGAAAGAACAAACAACAATTTCCGGAAACTCCCATGTACATAAAAACACATATAGGACAGATCTGATGCAAACATATTTTTGAGAGGTTAAACATGCAAAGTAACAGCACCATCTTAACCTACACATTTTTCCACCCCAAATACATATAAAGCTTGTCAAATTTGGAGCTATGGTTATTTAGTTATGAATTTAACAAGTTTGAGCAGATTTTAAACACAAAATAATTCAAACATCAATTTAAATGTTTTTAACATGGCAACAAACTGCATATAATTATTCTACACTAAAAACTAGACAGTTTTCATATATAAAGTATATATAACAAATGCATATATTAAAAGATATGAATATGCAAAAGAAAATGCAGAAAACTGAATTTAAACAAAAAAAGAAAAGAAAAGGGACTAAACTAACTCAGCCTGGACTAGCCTTAGTCACTGACTAGCGAGTCCAGGGGAACTGACGTAGCGCCTGCGGGTGTGGGAGTGGGTGTGAGGACAGAGAGGATGACGAGTGGGGCGCTACTGTCAGTGTCACAGGACGAGGGAATAATGGCAAAAATATTGTGTAGATCCTGGATTCGAACCCTGCTCTGTTCAGTAACAGATCGAGGTGCGGACCAGTTGTGCTAGGACGGGATGCTAATTAGGAGGAGGCTCGGCTCCTCTTGAGGTAACCTGCATCTGGTACAAGTCCTCTTCTTCCCCTCAACAGAGAAGACTCGAACGACGCCGGCGAGCAGCAACGGCGAAGGCGGGGCCCTAAAGGTGGTAGCGGGTGTGCGGGATCCTGTCAGGGTGTGTGTGGTGCGCGGATCATGGCTTTGGGGCGAGTATGCGCGGGATGAGGCGGAAGCAGAGACCGGGCTCGCGCGCGAGCACGACTCTGCGTGGGCGCGCAACACGCGGCGGCAAGGCGAAGCAGAGGCGCGGTACTACTGCAGAGAGCGTTCAGACGCGCGCGACGTGAGCGTGGAGCTGCTGGGGACGCGGGGCACGCGGGCTGCTTGCACTCTCTAAAGATTCAGAGATTCGATGGAGCAACGAGAGCACGACGACGACGCGGACCTAGCGAGAACTACCGGGATCCTCGGACTCCAGGAGAAAGGCAGAGAGGGAGCTGGGTATACCTGCTTACCCTAGGACATGGGGAATTCGTCGGAGAAGCACCGAAGATGACGCCGATGAGCTCTGTACTTGGCGTCGTCGCTGTCCGTGACGCAGGGGGAGGAAGGAGACGTCAAGGAAGTAGTGGAACTTGACGATTTTGGGCACGACACGACATCAGGATGGATCAGGGGGAGAGAGATCGTGCTCGTGGATGCCTCAGAGGAAGGCAGGGCGTGCTACACCGGCGGCGAGCTCCTGCTCGGGTCGGCCATGGCGTCTGTGTGCAGCGCGCGAGGAGGAGGCATGGAGATGCAGCGGCGCCGAGGGAGGAAGGAGGAGAAGGGTAAACCCTAGGAGGGCGCGGGTGCTTGGCTTTATAGGGGCGCGAGCGGCATCCTCGACGTCCGTGAGTTCACGACACGACGGTGCATGTGCTCTGCCTCTGAAGCGAGGAGGAGGGAGGGAGACGGAGCAGGTGGCCGTTCGGGGCGAGTCGCTGACAAGCCGGCCCGGTGAGAGAGAGGAAATGGAGCCAGCTGCGTTGGCGGGCTGCGGGAGAAACTTGCTGGGCAGCGGGCGAGGGCTGGCCCGAGATGGCTGTGACTGTGGTGTTTTTCCTTTTTCTCTTATTTTCTTCAGATAGAAAACATAATGGAAAAACCCAGGGACATGGGAGAGGATTTTGATAAATATGAAAATATTCCCAAGCTCCTGTGAATATACTCTATTTTATAAAATTGTTCTAGGCATTTTTAGAGGAAGTAAAAGAATTCAAGTTTGAATTAAATTCAAACTTGGGCCATTTTAAAACCTAACCAAGACAATTCCAAAAGAGGTGAAGTCTGGCATAGGTGTTTAGGACATGGAGCAAGAATTGTTGGGAGGAGATGAACATTTAAAAAGAAGAGGTTAAGCCACTTGCAAAAACCTAAAGAATGGAAAAGAAGGGAAGGGAAGTGGTGCTAATTGAAAGGGGTTTAAGAAAGGGCATGATCTTGCATCCACCACCACAACAAGTACAAGATGAACTCACTTGACATACTAGGCATGAGCCAACATAATGACAATGAAATGCCATGATGATCATGATGCAAAGATGATGATGAGGTAAGCATGAATGCATAAATAAAATAAAATATGACAATGCAATGACAAATGAGAAGGCATAATTGAAAAGAACCCCCAAGGAAAAGGACAAGGATCAATTGGTAAATGTTTTATTGCCATATAAGGAAGGTATCACATATCGGGTGTTACAAACTCTCCTCCACTACAAAAAGATCTCGTGTAGAGATCTAGGACTGAAAGAAGGCGGGATACTCGGAACGGAGATGATCTTCTCGTTCCCATGTAGCTTCTCGGTCGGTATGGTGTGACCACTTCACTTTTAAGAATTTGATGGACTTGTTGCGGGTCTTGCGCTCAGTTTCTTCAAGGATAGCGACAGGGTGCTCACGGTAAGACAAGTCTTGCTGAAGATCAATCTCTTCGAAAATAATGGTGCGTTCAGGCGTCTTGAAGCACTTACGGAGTTGTGACACATGGAACACATCATGCACATTTGCAAAGTTGGAGGGAAGCTCGAGTTGGTAGGCTAGATCGCCTCTCTTGCCAAGAATCTTAAAAGGGCCCACGTATCTTGGAGCAAGCTTGCCCTTGATACCGAACCTCTGAGTGCCCTTCATGGGAGAAACACGGAGATAGACATGATCGCCAATGTCGAACGCCAAGTCACGATGCTTGCCGTCATAGTAGCTCTTTTGACACGATTGTGCGGCCTTGAGATTCTCACTTATGACTTTGCACATTTCTTCGGCTTCTGAGATCAAATCATTTCCAAGGAGTTGCCGTTCACCAGTCTCGGATCAGTTGAGAGGGGTACATCACTTTATACCATAGAGGATTTCAAACGAAGCTTTGCTGGCACTTGCTTGGAAGCTGTTGTTGTAGGAGAATTCGACAAATGGAAGGTAATCTTCCCATTTCATACCGAAGGAGATAACACAAGCTCTGAGCATATCTTCAAGGATTTGATTCACTCTTTCAACTTGACCACTAGTGTGAGGGTGAAACGCAGTGCTGAAGCGAATCTTGGTGCCCATGGCTGACTGCAAGGAATCCCAGACCTTGGAAGTGAACAAGCTTCCACTGTATGAGGAGATCACTTGAGGTATGCCATGCAAAGAAACAATTCTGGAGGTGTACAACTCTGCTAGTTGAGCTGCGTTGATTGATTCGTTGACTGGAAGAAAATGAGCCACTTTAGTTAGCTTGTCAATCACCACAAAGATAGCATCATTTCCTCTCTTGGACTTGGGAAAACCGGTGACGAAATCCATCTCAATGTGATCGAATTTCCACTCGGGAATATGTAGGGGTTGAAGGAGTCCAGCTGGACGTTGATGCTCTGCCTTCACTCTTCTGCAGACATCACACTCGTTCACGAATTGGGCAATCTCCCTTTTCATGCGAGTCCACCAATATGATTGCTTGAGGTCATGGTACATCTTGGAGCTTCCTGTATGTATCGAGAGGAGTGAGTCATGTGCTTCGTTCATTATGAGCTTTCTGAGATCACCTTTGGGAACCACAATCCTGTCCTCAAAGAACAAAGTGTCTCTCTCATCAATGCGATAGCACTTGTACTTGGGAGTACCCTTTGCAATACCATGTTTCACTTTCTGCACCATAGCATCACTGAGTTGGGCCTCACGGATTTGATCTTCCAAGGTAGGAGCAACTTGAAGGTTGGCAAGAAATCCTTGTGGAACGACTTGGAGGTTGAGCTTCCTGAATGATTCACAAAGTTCAAGTTGGAACGATTTGAGAAGGAGACTGTTGCAATACGCCTTTCTGCTCAAGGCATCTGCAATGACATTGGCCTTGCCAGGAGTATACTCAATGCTTGGATCATATTCTTGAGTCATCTCAACCCAACGAGTCTGGCGAAGGTTAAGGTTTGGCTGAGTGAAGATGTACTTCAAGCTCTTGTGATCGGTGAAGATGTCCACTTTTCTGCCCAACAGAAGGTGTCTCCACGTGATCAAGGCATGAAGAACTGCTGCTAGCTCAAGATCATGTGTGGGGTAATTCTTATCATTTGGTTTAAGCTGACGTGAAGTGTATACAACGATCTTCTTGTATTGCATGAGAACACCACCAAGACCTTGCAATGAAGCATCACAAAAGACTTCATAAGGCTTGGACTCATCCGGAGGACTAAGAACCAGAGCAGGAATGACCTTTTCTTTGAGTGTCTTGAATGCCACATCACAATCAGGAGTCCACGAGTACTTGACATTCTTCTGCAGCAAGTTGGAAAGAGGCTTGGCAATCTTGGAGAAGTTCTCAACGAACCTTCTACAATAGCTTGCGAGACCGAGGGAACTTCGGAGTTGTTTGACATTCTGCGGAGGTTCCCAGTTGACAATAGCTTCAACCTTCTCGGGGTTAACAGAAATGCTATCGGCAGAGATAATATGGTCAAGATAGAAGAATTTATCAAGCCAAAATTCACATTTGGAGAACTTCACATAGAACCGGTGCTCACGGAGCCTATCAAGGACCAAACGGAGATGCTTGGCATGGTCTTCTTTATTCTTGGAGAATACCAATATATCATCGAGGTAGACGAGAACGAATTCATTGGTGTAGGGGTTGAATATGAAGTGCATCATCCACGAGAAAGTGGGTGGAGCATTTGCAAGCCCGAAAGACATGACCGTGTATTCATATGAGCCATAACTCGTTCTGAATGCGGTCTGGGAATATCCTCTTCATGGATACGAATCTGATGGTAACCCATCCAGAGATCGAGCTTCGAGAAAACCTTGGCTCCTTTGATCTGCTCGAACAATTCGTTGATGTTGGGGAGTGGGTACTTATTCTTTATTGTCTTCTTGTTCAATGGCCGGTAATCAACGCAAAGGCGTTCCATGCCATCCTTCTTCTTGAAAAATAGAATACCACAGCCCCAAGGAGAAGTACTTGGTCTGATTAGACCCATACGTTCTTGCTCATCGAGTTGTTTCTTCAGCTCCTTCAACTCTTTAGGAGAAAGCTTGTACGGACGCCGACAAGCTGGCTCGGTACTGGGTTCAAGTTCAATGACGAATTCAACTGGACGGTTGGGAGGCATGCCTGGAAGCTCTTCAGGGAGTACATCCTCATAGTCACAAACCACCGAAATCTGAGAAATGGCATTAATCTCGCCCTTGTCATTGAGAGAGAATAGCCTGATTGTGTTATATTGAGATGCGAAGATAATAACGTCTTCGGAAGGATGAGTTAGATTGACCTCCTTGTTTGCACAATCAATAAGAGCATCATGCTTAGAAAGCCAATCCATCCCAAGAATAAGATCAATGTCCGAGTTGCTGAGAATAATCGGGGAAACCAAAAAACCGTGATCACCCATATGAATAGATATATCTGGAGCAAACACACTAGAATGCATTAGTTTTCCCGGAGAAACAATTGATAACTCCCTTGGTAAACTTTTGATGTCAACATTGTGCTTCGATGCAAAAGGTTGATATATGATAGAGCATGATGCACCCGAATCAAACAAGACTTTAGCAGGACTTGAGTTAACCGGAAGATTACCTATTATCACATAAGAAGAATTCTCTGCTTGAGCTGCATTCATTAGGTTCACTCTTGCTGACTTGGGATTGTGCTTGACAATAGCATTGCTGACAGGTGGAGGAGGCGGAAGGCGCCTTGGGTTGGGACACTTGTTGGCATAGTGACCCTTCCGAGAACACTTGTTGCAAGTAACTTCTGAAAGAGGCCGATGATAAGGACCACTTGGTCTTGGAGCTTGGAACTGAGGCTTGGACTGGTTGCTTGGGTTGGGTGGGTGGGAGAATCCACGACCACCTGAGTGCTTGTTGTTTCTTGGAGGACGGAGCAATGGAGAAGGCAGTAGCCAGAACTTCTGCTGCTTGGCAACCACTTGAGAGGAAGAGGAAGAGTGAACAACATCTCTTATCCTCTTTTTGGAAGCTTCACACTTGAGCTGAGTTGCCTCTTGCTTGAGAGCCATATTGTAGAATTGATCAAATTCATCCGGCTTGAATAGTGTGAGAGCAAGTTGGAGTTCATCTTTCAGACCACCTCGGAACTGGTAGATTTTGCTCTTGGCATCGTGGATGTCTTGCTTCACATAACGGGCAAGATTCTGGAACTTGACATTGTATTGATAGGCGGATATAGTGCCTTGCTTCATGTTGCGGAATTGCTCACGCATGCCTTCAATGACACTGGTTGGAATGTGATGAGAACGGAAATCTCTGCAGAAATCAGTCCACGAGATCTCACGACCACCTCTGGAGTCTTTGTACTGCTGCAACCAATCTGCATCTTGATCTTTGAGTTGGAAGGCGGCAAACTTGACACAATCTTCAGTTCTGACATTACTGCATTCAAAGTGCTTTTTGATGTCTGTGATCCAATCTTCAGCATCTAGTGGGCCCACACAGTAACTGAAAGACTTGGGCTGATTTGCCAAGAATTGGTTCAGTGTCGCGAAGTGAGGTTGATTGAACATATTTCCTTGGCCTTGGTTCCCTTGATTGCCTTGATTTGCTTGATTGGCTTGGAAATTTTGCATCATCTGCATGAGCATCTGAGTGTTCTGGTTGGTTGCTTGCATAATCGCTCTCCATGCCTCAGACGGAGGAGGAGGGGAAGGAGGACGCTCTTCTTCACCCTATTGGTTTGGGTTGGGAACCTTCTTAGGTGCCATCCTGAAGATGACGACAACCGTTAGCCATTGATGCAAAATAGATAAGCTGAATCAACGGCTAGATATTTGCAACATATAGTCTTCACAATGAACATCCGAACAAAATTGAATGAATGAATTCCATAGCTTAATGGTACAACAACTTGTCGAGAAGTCACTTGGGAGAACATAATGATAGAATAAAACAACAAGGTACAGATGGAACAAATACATAATAGAGGTTTCGTCCCACATGTTCGTGCTGAATGCCCCATGGTACGTGTTACAAAGGGTCTTCCAATCCCCGGATCAGCATAGCCAAGGATCCTTTAAGATGCAACTCCCAATTGGAACAGCACCCATGAAACCTCTTCACTAGATGTTGAACCCCAAACCTCATACCATGCACTCTTTGAAAGATTACCTACGAGCTACTTGAAACCCACCTATTAATTCCCGAAGCTTTCCGGTTATGCAATCTGGTGTTGGGGATACAGAGGAAGCACCGCGCACTCAACTCTAAACCTACATCCAGTTGTATCCATCCATCAACACATAACCACTCATCTTTAGAAACTGTTTACATCGGACCTTCGAAACGCATCCGCTATACTAGCTATGGCAAGACTCCCGAACTATCTCCCTAGTAGTGGGTGACGTCGGGGTTATCTCACCACCAGACATGCATAGAAGAGTTTTCGATGTCGGCCGCCTCTGGTATTCTAGAACCGCTACGATACATTTGTGACGACAACACCTCGGAGCTCAACTCCTCGGGACACTGCCACAATCCCTAAATGACAGGAGGCATCGAGAACAATGTTCTCGTCACAAAGATATCGAAACAATCCAAACAATACCCGCGTGATCCTAAAAAAATTTGGTGAAATTGTTGAGAGTAGAGCAGATAGAACAACGTCAGGAGTCCTCACCAAAGCGATGAAGGGTATGAGGAGTAAAAAGAAATCCTACTCTCCGATATATATATATATATATATATATATATATATATATATATATATATATATATATATATATATATATATATATATATATATATATATATATATGACTCAAAAGATTTTGTGTGTGTGCCTAGACTCAACCGTCAGCGGTTCAATCAATCAGGGGGCTCCTAGGTCGGAGAAGGCTCTGAATACCAACTTGTAATGCCCAGGATGCGACTATGTCTCCTACGTGTCGATGCACGACTTAGAGACATAAGCGCATTCTAGAATGATCTGAAGTATGGTATCTTTGCACATCTCATGTAAAAGTTCAAGGATCAAAATGTAAAAGATAGTTGTCTTACACTCGCCACGTCACACAATGAATGCAATAACATACAATCATCCGAATAACACAGGGTCCGACTACGGACGAAATGCAAACGATAAAGATACCAAAAACACAAGCCCGAATCCTCCTAGTAAGAACCACTACTGATCGTCGGGATACCAAACATAGTAACGACCACGCTCTTCATCGAACTCCCACTAAAGTTCTGAACCATCTCCTGCATTGTTCTCAGCGGTACCTACAACTGGTGTGTGTTGAATCTGTGAACCACAAGGACTCAGCAATCCCGTTCCCGGGTATCAAAACTATCAAAACCTGAGGTGTGGGAAGGCTATTAAAGTGGTTGCAGAAAGCACTAAGCACTAGCTTACGAGTTTAGAGCGAGATGAGAACAAGTGCCAACGGTCGCCAAGTTGATCAAGAAGTGATCCTAGCTACTCACGATCAAACATAACCCCACTGTGTTCACTTCCCGAAGCCCTTTGGAAAGAGACCATCACGGTTACTCACCCAGGTAGTGTATTCTTATGGATATGGTGTCAAGTTATCTACAACCGGATATTAACAAATTCCCATCTGCCACATAACCGCGGGCACGGCTTTCGAAAGATCAAACCCTGCAGGGGTGTCCCAACTTATCCCATCACAAGCTCACGATCTGCGGAGTCGCAACTCCAAAGTGGGAAGACCCGAGTATTCTCGGAATCCTGTGCTCAAGATATTTCGACAAAGGTAAAACTAATCGAGCAAGACCTCCCGGCGTGCCGACGCCCTGATAGTAGCCGCGCATGTCTCGTCTCAGGCCACGACCGGATGGGTGATCCTACAGGTAAAACCAGCCCTCGGGTTTCCCCATGGTGGCCTCGCATAACCCCCAGTTTGGACCAACACTCATGAGGAGCACTAGCCCGGGTTGTTGATTAAGAACTCGGGTTTGCAACGCCCTATGCAAGTTTTAGTTGTTAGGCAAATGTAAAACCAATGTTGGGCCGTGCTGGAAAAGCTTTAAGCAGTGCGAATTATCAAGGGGGCCCATAAACCCCAACCGTGTTAGGAACGCAAAATCAAGGAACATAACACCGGTTTATCGGGTCCTAAGGTGGCATGAGTGGAACAAAACACAAAGCAGAAGACCGAGCCTTCCACCCATTACCAATATATAGGTGCATTAGTTTATAACAGATTCATATTGTGTTATCCCAATAAGCAACTCCGAACGTGGAGCAATCTTCAAAACTTCACATGCAACTAATAACACTACAAGAGGGGCTGAGCAATAGCGTACTTAGCCAATCAACGGTTTGCTAGGAAGGCGGTTAGAGTGTTTCATGGCAACAATAGGAGGCTGACAAATATGAATAGGCATCGAGGCATATCTAAAGAGCGACACAACTAGCATAGGCAAAGATAGAGGTGATTGATACGTCTCTATCGTATCTATAATTTTTGATTGTTCCATGTCAATATTCTACAACTTTCATATACTTTTGGCAACTTTTATACTATTTTTTGGGACTAACATATTGATCCAGTGCCCAGTGTCAGTTCCTGTTTGTTGCATGTTTTTTGTTTCGCAGAATATCCATATCAAACGGAGTCCAAACGGAATAAAAACGGACGGAGATTTTTTTGGAATATATGTGAGTTTTGGGAAGCAGAACCAACATGAAACGATGCCTGAGTGGGCCACGAGGCAGGGGGCGCGCCCTGGGCCCTCGTGGCCACACCGTAAGGCGGTTGACGCCCTTCTTTCGCCGCAAGAAAGCTAATATCTGGATAAAAATCGTGTCAAAAAATCAGCCCAATCGGAGTTACAGATCTCCGGGAATTTAAGAAATGGTGGAAGGCCAGAATCTGGGAATGCACAAACAGAGAGAGACAGAGAGACAGATCCCCCATCTATCTACAGCGATCCACTCTCCCGCAACCCGCTGTACCCTCTACTTAAACATGGTGCTTTATGCTTCATATTATTATCCAATGATGTGTTGCCATCCTATGATGTCTGAGTAGATTATTGTTGTCCTATCGGTGATTGGTGAATTGCTATGATTGATTTAATTTGCTTGTGGTTATGTTGCTTTCCTTTGGTGCCCATCATATGAGCGCGTGTGTGGATCACACCCTAGGGTTAGTTGTATGTTGATAGGACTACGTATTGGAGGGCAAGAGTGTAATGCCCCGGATGTAATACTTTCCCTTTTGGGCAATATATAATATCTCTGGCTTCATCTATTCCATTCCCGGTTCTTTGTCTTTTGGGTTTTCGTCATTTTGCTGCGTGCGTGTGTGGCATTCATTCATATCATGTAGTCATGTGCATCGCATTGCATTTGTGTTGTTGGTTGTATCCGGTCCCACGCGTTCCGCCCCGTTGTCCGTTTCGTGTTCCGGAGCTCCCTCACGTGTCCGTGGCGTCCCGTAGGCCTACTTAGTGTTTGGCCGTGTAACGTTACCGGTTTGGCGCGAGACTTGTCGTGTGTTGTTGTTTTGGTGTGTGTTACCCGCCTGTCAAATCTCGTTGCGTTTCGAGTCCGTTTGCTACCCCAACAGTTATTCTCGTGGGCTCAAAGTGCCTCCACTTTGAGGCCCAAGACACCCCTCCTACAGCCCACCAACCACTCCTAGCCACTTTTATCATCTAGGCCATCCAATCCTGATCGTGTGGCCGAAAACCGCACTCCATTTGGACAACCATAGCTCCTTGTGCCTATATATTTGTCCACTCCCCCAATTTTTGCCTCAAATCAAGGAAACCCTAGCCCCCACCTTCTTCTTCCTCCAGCCACCACCACCTCGCCGGAGTTTTGCCGGAATCCCGCCAGAGTTTCGCCGGAGTACCTCCACCTCGCCGGAAGACACCTCTCCTCACCTCCTCTCACTCACCACCGTCAGATCCGGCCTCTTCGCGCACAGCCGCCGCCTCCTCCGGCCGGTCGGCTGCCTGCGCCGCCCCTCCACCGCAGGATCCCGCCGCCAGCATCGATCTGGGGTCAACGCCAGATCCCGATCCTGCCGTTCCTCTTCGCCAGCCTGGGCCCGTCGCCATCCTCCCGCATCGCCAGATCCGTCGCTCGTCTGGCCCGCCTCCCTCCGTCGCCCATCCAGCCGCCTCCCTCGTCCCGCATCGACCGGCCGCCAAGGCCCGATCGCAGGCGCCTGAGGCCTCCGAGCCGGCCTCCCTCCGACGGCCCAAGCGCGTCGCCCGCCTCCAGCGCCGCCAGCCGCGCGCCGATCCTCTGGGCCGCCGCCTCCCAGAGGCCCAGCTCCAGCCGCGCGGGCCTCCGCCGTCCAGCCGCCAGGGTTTCCCCGCCTTGGCCTCGAGCAAGCCACCGCCTCCTGCCGCGGGCCGCGCTAGGTGGGCCGGCCCGACCATCCGCCGCCGCAGGTCCCTGGGCGTTGACCGCCGCCGCGATTCCTAGCGGGCCCCAGGCCCGTTAGCGCCCGGATCCGCGCCCCGCGCGCCCGATCCACACCGCTGGAGCCCGTTTGACCTTTTTTTCAGATCTGAGGTAGTCCCAATTTTTCCTTAAGTCTGAGATCTTTTGTTGTCTGATGCTATATTCAAATTGTGATATCTTTTCGTGTGATGATCCGTTTTGCGCAAATGAGATGTCCAGATGTTCGTGGAGTCATGTACTACATTTCATTCCATTATGCCATACATGTTTGAGTTCATCTAGGTGCTTAAAATTCTATTGCAAGAGTGCATCGTGATAAAAACTGTTGTTAGTGTTGTTTTTCATGTCACCTTTGCATAGTGATAACTTGGTGCTCGTTTATCCGAATGATGCAAATGACATGTCCACGTGTTCGTCTTGCCATGCTCTACATGTTGTTTGAGTTAGGTTGCATGATAGATTTAATCTTGCCATGTTTATCCTCGTTGCAAAGTGCTATGTGGCTGTTTAGTTGATAAACTTGTTATGAGATGCCATCTTGTTGAGCTCATTGCTATCGTTGTGTTTACCTCCATGATGCATGCTTGTATGTTTCGGAATCACCATCGTGTGTACTTTGATGGGGTGCTTACCACTTGCCATGTTTAGTTTTGAGGTGACTTAAACTTGCTCTCAAAGATGCCATGATGAAACTGATGTTTTAACACTTAGTGAAATTTCACTAAGTCTGGAATCTGTAATTTCCAGATGCCATGTTTGCTTGCTGTTCTAGGACAATCCATGGTAGTTTTGGGGTGAATCTTGATGATTCCTTGCTGTACATATTGTTGGCTATCCATTCATGCTCTCACATGCTTATTTGAGTGGCTGTAGCATATTTAACTTTTGCTCCAAAGTTGCAATAAATTACTGCTGTCAGGATTTTGTTGTCAAGTTCAATATGTCCAAGCTTGTTGCTATTGATCCGTGGCTCCTTTGGGGGTGCACCAATAGACTTATTTGCTGTAGGATATGTCTAGTTTATGTTCATACTCTTTGCCATGATGTTTGAGTGCTATAGCTTATTTATCTAGAGCTTCGAAGTTGCTATGTTGCTGTAATTTTCAGCTTTCGCATGTTTCTTGTTTCGGGCATAACTTTTAGGCCGTAGCTCCGATTTCAGCAAGTCTTATATGAAACTTGATTGATTTTCCGTGTAGATTCATAATATCCTATTTTTATCATGTTTTGAAGTATTTTGCTGGAGTGCTATTTTCCGTGCTCCGTGTGCTCTCATAGTGCATCCACCATGCATCCATCATTTTGGTGTGCGCATTGCATCTTGTTGATTCGTGCCTTGTGTGTTGTGTTGTTTAGAGCCGGAAGCTGAGTACGAGTACGAGCACGAGGTTACTACCGAGGTTGAGCATGAGGACCCCTCTTACGATCCGAACGACAACTCTTCAGGCAAGATGACCGAACCCGGATACCATTACTATTTTTGCCTATTGCTAGAAGTCTCGATCTATAGTTTTGCCTCGATGCCCATGTCTTTCATGTCAGCCTCCTACTTGTAACCATGATCATGTCTAACCACCCTACCTATGCAAACCATTGAATGGCTAAGTACGCTTCGCTCAGCCCCTCTTATAGCGTTGCTAGTTGCAGGTGAAGTTCGAAGATGCTTGCTTCATGATGAAGTTTGGTTGGGTTATATCACACTATATAAATGTTTAATGAAATCATCTATATATTGGCAATGGGTGGAAGGCTAAGCCTTTTGCTTGGTGATTTGTTCCACTCATGCCGCTAGGAACCGTTTAAACCGGTGTTATGTTCCTTGATTATGCGTTCCTCACACGGTTGGGGTTATGGGGCCCCCTCGATAAACCGCTAAGTGCTAAGTCTTTTCCAGCAAGTCCCAACATTGGTACTATTCGCCTAATAACTAATAAAACTTGCATAGGGTCTTGCAAACCCGAGTTCTTAATTAACAACCCCCGGGCCAGTGCTCCACATGAGTGTTGGTCCAAACTGGGCAGACTGCGGGGCCACCCGAGGGAACTCGAGGATTGGTATATACCTATAGGCTGACCTATCCGGTCGTGTCCTGAGACTAGATACGCGCGGCTACCATCAGGGTGTCGACACGCCAGGAGGATTTGCTGGATTAGCCTTACCTTAGTTCGGAGTATCTTGAGCACGGGATTCCGAGGATACTCGGGTCTTCCCACCTTTGGAGTTGCGACTCCGCGGATCGTGGGCTTGTCATGGGCCAAGTTGGAACACCCCTGCAGGGTTATGAACTTTCGAAAGCCGTGCCCGCGGTTATGTGGCAGATGGGAGCTTGTTAATATCCGGTTGTAGATAACTTGACACCATGTTCCAATACACTACCAGCGTGCGTACCGTGACTGTCATTTTCCGAAAGGGATTCGGGAGATGAACACGGTGGGGTTATGTTTGACTTGATTAGTCTAGGATCACTTCGTGATCATCTCTCGACCGAGGCACTTCTCTTCTCGCACTCTTTCACGTAAGCTAGTGCTAGTTGCTGCTGCAGACTCTTATTCTTTTCTTCAGCCTTATCCTCTCCCAAGGCTTAAATAGTCATGTTATATTGCTGAGTCCTCTGTGGCTCACAGTTACTTCACCACACCAGATGCATGTCCGATGGTGAGCTATCCAGGTGATGGCACCAAGCTAGATTGGGAGTACGACGAGGAGCGTAGTCGTTACTATGTTCGTTATCCTGATGATCAGTAGTGGAACTTCTACTAGGATTCGATCCGACCTGTGGATTTAAATTATGTTTGGTATCTTGTCATTTGGATTTTACCCTTAGAGGGCTGTGATGTTTTGTTGAGTGATGATATGGACATGTATTGTATTTGTGTGACGTGGCGATTGTAAGCCAACTATTTTTTATGTTTTCCCTCCCCATCTTTTACATGAGTTGTGCAAAGATACAAAACTTGCGATCATTCCAGCATGGGGTTATGTCTCTAAGTCGTGCCTCGACACGTAGGAGATATAGCCCCATCCTGGGCATTACAAAGAGTGACAGAAACTTCAACCTAGCGTAGAAATTGATGCGTACGGGATTGTGATGTCTACTACACGCTTCTATTCCTGTAGACAGTGTTGGGCCTCCAAGAGCAGAGGTTTGTAGGACTGCAGCAAATTTCCCTTAAGTGAGTAACCCAAGGTTTATCGAACTCAGGGAAGTGGAGGTTGAACGTACCCCTTTCAAGCAACCCTGCAATCAAGATACAAGAAGTCTCTTGTGTCCCCAACACACCTAATACACTTGTCAGATGTATAGGCGCACTAGTTCGGCGAAGAGATGGTAAAATATGGATGATAGGAGTGGCAAAGCAAAGTAATATAAATCTGTAATAAAAAGTGCAGCAAGCAAACAAGTGGTAAACGTGAGCACAAATGATATTGCAATAGTGGAAACAAGGCCTAGGCTTCATACTTTCACTAGTGGCAACTCCCAACAACATTGACATAGTCTAACCACATGATATTTCCCATAAAACATGCAATGGAGACGCACTCGGAGGTCATTCCTTTGTGGTCAAGAGAGGACGAGAATTATGTAGGGCTACAAAAGCACACCTCAAAGTTCGTAGTTCTCAATCTGATTTCCCAATGTCACCGCGGCCATCCAAAGAGAGTACCACAATCACCACAACATATCTCAAGGATAGTCAAAGACAAGCACCAAGAGACTCTCAATCTTCAATCAACACACAAAAGCGGAAATCACCCATGAAAATATTCTTCTAATCCATGTCCAATAGACCGCTATCACCTTGGTCTCGGGGATTATACTAGATAAAGACAAGTGAGTACATCAATCCAATACATAGAGGAAGGGGAAGTATCATGGGATCACCCTAGATTAACAAAGCCTATGATCACAACGAAGATCACATCATGGGAGAGAGAATTGACCACATAGCTACACGTACAAGCCCTCAGCCCTGGAGAAGACTACTCACACATGGACATGGTGAGGAGGAGCTTGATGGTGGTGTTGATTGAGAGGTGCAGCCCCGCGAGGAGGAGACGGCCGGCGGCAGCCGTGGCGACGGCGGCAGCCCTCCGGGGCGGCGGCGGCCCTCGGGGCGGCGGCGACCCTAGGGGGCAGCGGCTCCTTGGCCTCCCTTCTTCCTTGTGGATAGTGCTGCAATGGTGCTGGTCCTCCCCTCCAAGACGGCGGCTTGGGAGGAGGAAAATTCGTGGTCCTTGGTGACCTAGGTTTCCTCTCTTTATATAGACTCTCGGATTCCCGTCATCAGATTTTGGGCTTCAGTAAAACGGGCTTTTCTCGGCCGTCCGGACTCCGATTTGGACGAATTTTATATCCAGAAGCATCCTCTCGAAATTCCCCACAACTATCGCAACTAGGCTTTTTCCGTTTGACGTCGTATTCGGGCTGGAACGTGACCATCTTCTAAAAACGTTCTCAGACAGATTTCAGGAAAGTCAGAGTCCTACTCCAATACGACTCCTTTTGCGTTTTTGTCAATTTCCAAGTAATTCCTACACAATAAAGTGTAAAACAAGAACATTGTGCACTTTTGCAACCATTAGTAGGTTAGTCCAATAAATGCCTAAAAAGATAGAAAAATTTGATATAAACATGAGACAATGATGCAAAACAAGCATGTCACAAGCAAAAATTATGGATACGTTTGGGACGTATCAGATTGAAGGGGGGCCAATATATCATAATCCTATGGTTGGGTTTTAGCTTAATGAACGTTAGTAGTTGCAGATGCTTGCTAATAGTTCCAATCATAAGTGCATAGAATTCCAAGTAAGGGATGACATGCTAGCAGTGGCCTCTCCCACATAAAACTTGCTATTGGTCTAGTAACGTAGTCAATTGCTTAGGGGCAATTTCGTAACTCCTACCACCACTTTTCCACACTTGCTATCACTAACTTTATTGTTTCTTTATCTTAACAACCCCTAGTTTCATTTACGTGTTTTTTATATTCTTGCAAACCTATCAAAAAACACCTACAAGCTACTTCTAGTTTTATACTTGTTCTAGGTAAAGTAAACGTCAAGCGTGCGTAGAGTTGTATCGGTGGTCGATAGAACTTGAGGGAATATTTGTTCTACCTTTAGCTCCTCATTGGGTTCGATACTCTTACTTATCGAAAGAGGCTACAACTGATCCCCTACACTTGTGGGTTATCAAGACCTTTTTCTGGCGCCGTTGCCGGGGAGCAATAGCGTGGGGTCAATATTCTCGTGTGTGCTTGTTTGCTTTATCACTAAGTAGATTTTATTTGCTGTTCTAAATTGTTCCCTATCTTTAGTTATGGATATGGAACACGAAATACCAAAAACATTAGGTGTACTTGCTACTCATGGAGATGGGGAACCTCCTAAAACCCTCGATGCTCAGTATGTGAAAGATATTATGTACTACTTTGATAATCCTGAGAAAACCCCATTCAACTATGTTATGGGAGTAACATTGGATCAACGTGAATACTTTAGGGATTATCGCTTGACACAAAAAGGGAAATTATTATGGGATCAAATTTATATGTTGCATTGGTATGCTCGGGATTTATGCTTGAGATATGATTATACTTGTTGCTCTAGGATGAAGGCTCCACACCTTCCCTTTTCATGCAAATTTAATGATAATGAAACCTTAGCTTCTTATGCTAATGGTATATATGATTATTATGATGTAGAACAAATAGAAGAATTCGTTGCTTTTAAGGGTGCTTATGAAATTGAATCTCTGTTTAAAAAGTATGATGCTTTTGATGATGATGTTTATAGGCCTAAAAATCTTGCTATATTGAAATATTGCTATTTGAATTATGAGTACAATGCCCATATTGATGCGTTTATTGAGAAAGTCTCCGCTGTCCAAGAAGAGACTAATATTTTACAGGAGTCTATGGAAGAAGAAATCAATGACATTGTGAGCTCATTGGATGAAAAAGATGTGGAGGAGAGCGAAGAACAAAAGGAGGAAGAGCGGATTAGCTACCCATGCCCACCTTCTAATGAGAGTAACTCTTCAACTCATACATTGTTTAATTTCCCTTCGTGCTTACCGAAGGATGATTGCTATGATCCCGTTGATTCTTTTGAAATATCCCTTTTTGATGATGCTTGATATGGTTGTGGCCAAGTTGCCAATATGAATTATGCTTATGGAGATGAACTTGCTATAGTTCCTTATGTTAAACATGAGATTGTTGCTATTGCACCCACGCATGATAGTCCTATTATCTTTTTGAATTCTCCAAACTACACTATATCGGAGAAGTTTGCACTTATTAAGGATTATATTGATGGGCTGCCTTTTTCCGTTACACATGATGATTTTGATGAGTATAATATGCATGTGCTTGCTGCTCCTACTTGCAATTATTATGAGACAGGAACTACATCTCCGCCTCTCTATGTTTCCAACACGATAAAATTGCAAGAAACTGCTTATACTATGCATTGGCCTTTACTTGATGTGCATGAATTGTTCTTTTATGACATGCCGATGCATAGGAAGAGAGTTAGACTTCGTTGTTGCATGATATATATCACTTTGTGCTCACTACTAAATGCCAAATCATTGTTAATTAAAATTGGCTTTGATATACCTTGGGATCCGGGTGGATCCATCACTTGAGCACTATATGCCTAGCTTAATGGCTTTAAAGAAAGCGCTGCCAGGGAGACAACCCGGAAGTTTTAGAGAATCATTTATTTATGTTGTGTGCTTTTATAAAGTTTTTTTTAAAGAGGGGAACCTAAAACCTTTTCAAAAAGAAAAGTGAAAGTGATATAGATGAGCATTGTGAAAGTGGGGGACATCCTTGAACTTTGTTCATGCCCATGGAAACTTTGTGAATCTTAATTACAGAAACTTTTCAACAAAAAAATTATCCCCTTTTAAAATTCCATTGTATTATAAAAATAATGTGCCAAGGTTTGCCTTTAGGATGTTTACAATGCTTGTTGGTTTGTGCGGTGCAGGACAGAAACTTTGGCCGTAGTGTGCGATTCTACATTTTTTGCTGGAACGTCAAATGGTTCTGAAACTTTTTGCACTGTCTTTCTATACAAATCGTTTATTTTTCATAATTTTGGAAGAATGTTTCAAGTATCAGAAGTATGGTGAATGTTCAGATTATTACAGACTGTTCTGTTTTAGACAGATTCTGTTTTTGATGCATAGTTTGCTTGTTTTGATGAAACTATCAATTTCTATCAGTGGATTAAGCCATGGAAAAGTTATATTACAATATCTACAATGCAAAAACAAAATGTGAATTGGTTTGCAACAATACTTAGAGTAGTGATTTGCTTTATTATACTAACGGATCTTACCGAGTTTTCTGTTGAAGTTTTGTGTGGATGAAGTGTTCGAAAATCGAGGAGGTCTCGATGTGAGGAGAAGAAGGAGAGGCAAGAGCTCAAGCTTGGGGATGCCCAAGGCACCCCAAGTAAATATTCAAGGAGACTCAAGCGTCTAAGCTTGGGGATGCCCCGGAAGGCATCCCCTCTTTCTTCAACAAGTATCAGTATGTTTTCGGATTCGTTTCATTCATGTGAGATGTGCAGATCTTGGAGCGTCGTGTGCTTTTTATTTTTCTTTTAATAAATGCACCATGCTGGTATGAGATAGTCCTTGGTTGATTTATATAATGCTCTTTGCACTTCACTTATATCTTTTGAGTATGGCTTTATAGAATGCTTCATGTGCTTCACTTATATCATTTGAAGTTTAAATTGCCTGTTTCTCTTCGCATAGAAAACCGCCATTTGTAGAATGCTCTTTTGCTTCACTTATATTTGTTAGAGCGTGGGCATAACTTTTGTAGAAAGAATTAAAACTCTCTTGCTTCACTTATATCTATTTAGAGAGTTGACAGGAATTGGTCATTCACATGGTTAGTCATAAAATCCTACATAAACTTTTAGATCGCCGAATATGATATGTTTGATTCCTTGCAATAGTTTTGTGATATAGAGATGCTAATATGTGGGAGGAACTAGTGAATGATTATGGTTTAGTAAAAATATTGGTGTTAAGGTTTGTGATTCCCGAAGCATGCACGTATGGTCTCCTAACTATGTAACCAAATTGGCGCGCATTGTATTTTGATTGTTTATCTTTGCATGAAGGTCGGGGGCGCGCGATGGTTAACTCCTACCAACCTCCCCCCTAGGAGCATGCGTCATAGTATTTTTGCTTCGAGGGCTAATAGATTTTTCGCAATAAGTATGTGAGTTCTTTATGACTAATGTTGAGTCCATGGACTATACGCACTCTCACCCTTCCACCATTGCTAGCCTCTCTTGTACCGCGCAACTTTCGCCGGTACCATACACCCACCATATACCTTCCTCAAAACAGCCACCATACCTACCTATCATGGCATTTCCATAGCCATTCCGAGATATATTGCCATGTAACTCCACTGTTCCGTTTATTATGACACGCACCATCATTGTCATATTACCTTGCATGATCGTAAGATAGCTAGCATGATGTTTCCATGGCTTGTCCGTTTTTTGATGTCATTGCTACGCTAGATCATTGCACATCCCGGTACACCGCCGGAGGCATTCATATAGAGTCATATTTTTGTTCTAGTATCGAGTTGTAAGTAAATAGAAGTGTGATGATCATCATTATTAGGGCATTGTCCCTTGAAAAAAATGCCAAAAGAAAAAAAAGGCCAAATAAAAAAAATGGAGAAAGGCCAAATAAAAAAAGGAAGGCCCAAAAAAAAGAAAAAAAAAGAAAAAAGAAGAAAAAAAAGGGGACAATGCTATTATCTTTTTCCACACTTGTGCTTCATCATAGCACCATGTTATTCATGATAGAGAGTCTCCTATGTTTTCACTTTCATATACTAGTGGAAATTTTTCTTTATAGAATTTGGTTTGTATATTCCAACGATGGGCTTCCTCAAATTCCCTAGGTCTTCATGAGCAAGCAAGTTGATGCACGCCCACTAGTTATCTTTTGAGCTTTCATAACACTTATAGCTCTAGTGCATCCGTTACATGGCAATCCCTACTCACTCACATTGATACCGATTGATGGACATCTCCATAGTCCATTGATTTGCCTAGTTGATGTGAGACTTTCTCCCTCCTTTTGTCTACTACCACCTTCTATTCCACCCATAGTGCTATGTCCATGGCTCACGCTCATGTACTGCGTGAAGAGTTGAAAAGGTTCGAAAAAGTAAAGTATGAAAACAATTGCTTGGCTGACACCGGGATAGGCATGAGGGGTACCTTGTGTTAAGAAAAGGGAGCATAAAATACTATATGATTTTGTAGGGATAACGTTCTTTAGCATTGATATGTTGAAAGACTTGATTGTTTGTTGGAATGCCCGAGTATTAAATTCTTCTATGTCAAATGATAGACTATTGCTTTGAATCACTCGTGTCTTACTATTCATGCCATGATTAGATTACATGATCAAGTTTATGCTAGGTAGCATTCCACATCAAAAAAAAATTATCAGTTACCTACTCGAGACGAGCAGGAATTAAGCTTGGGGATGGTGATACCTCTCCGTCGTATCTATAATTTTTGATTGTTCCATGCCAATATTCTACAACTTTCATATACTTTTGGCAACTTTTTATACTATTTTTGGGGACTAACATATTGATCCAGTGCCCAGTGCCAGTTGCTGTTTGTTGCATGTTTTTCGTTTCGCGGAATATCCATATCAAACGGAGTCCAAACGGAATAAAAACGGGCGGAGATTTTTTTTGGAATATATGTGAATTTTGGGAAGCGGAACCAACATGAAACGATGCCCGAGTGGGCCACGAGGCAGGGGGCGTGCCTTGGGAAGGGGGGAGCGCCCTGGGTCCTCGTGGCCACGCCGTAAGGCAGTTGACGCCCTTCTTTCTCCGCAATAAAGCTAATATCTGGATAAAAATCGTGTCAAAAATCAGCCTAATCGGAGTTACGGATCTTCGGGAATTTAAGAAACGGTGGAAGGCCAGAATCTAGGAACGCGGAAACAGAGAGAGACAGAGAGACAGATCCAATCTCGGAGGGGCTCTCGCCCCTCCGCTGCCATGGAGGCCATGGACCGGAGGGGAAACCCTTCTCCCACCTAGGTCAAGGAAGAAGAAGAAGGAGGGGGGCTCTCTCCCCCTCGCTTCCGGTGGCGCTGGAGTGCCACCGGGGCCATCATCGTGTGACGACGATCTACACCAACACCTCCGTCATCTTCACCAACATCTCCATCACCTTCCCCCATCTATCTACAGCGGTCCACTCTCCCGCAACCCGTTGTACCCTCTACTTAAACATGGTGCTTTATGCTTCATATTATTATCCAATGATGTGTTGCCATCCTATGATGTCTGAGTAGATTATCATTGTCCTATCGGTGATTGGTGAATTGCTATGATTGATTTAATTTGCTTGTGGTTATTTTGTTGTCCTTTGGTGCCCATCATGTGAGCACGCACGTGGATCACACCATAGGGTTAGTTGTATGTTGATAGGACTACGTATTGGAGGGCAAGAGTGATAGAAACTTCAACCTAGCGTAGAAATTGATGCATACAAGATTGAAGGGGGACCAATATATCATAATGCTATGGTTGGGTTTTACCTTAATGAACGTTAGTAGTTGCGGATACTTGCTAATAGTTCCAATCATAAGTGCATAGAATTCCAAGTAAGGGATGACATGCTAGCAGTGGCCTCTCCCACATAAAACTTGCTATCGGTCTAGTAACGCAGTCAATTGCTTAGGGGCAATTTTGCAACTCCTACCACCACTTTTCCACACTCACTATCACTAACTTTATTGTTTCTTTATCTTAACATCCCCTAGTTTTATTTACGTGTTCTTTATATTCTTGCAAATCTATCAAAAAACACCTACAAGCTACTTCTAGTTTTATACTTGTTCTAGGTAAAGTAAACTTCAAGCGTACGTAGAGTTTTATCGGTGGTCGATAGAACTTGAGGGAATATTTTTTCTACCTTTAGCTCCTCATTGGGTTCGACAATCTTACTTATCGAAAGAGGCTACAACTGATCCCCTACACTTGTGTGTTATCAGTGATATCGGGGAATGGTCATCTTGCCTGTTAAGTCCACGGAGGGATCGTAACCTTGCTCCTCAAACTCAGTCTCGAAAGGAACCTCGAACTCTGAATCATCACAGGGCTCTAACCAACACAACAATACAAACACCGGAACAACAATCAATCATCATGCCATGCTCAAACACATGATGCAAGTTATGATGCATATGAATATGGGCAGGATGTGATGCAACTCCTAGGGGCAAGATGAGTGCACAAGTGACATGCAAACAACAAGATCACTAACATGAAGGGGACACATGCAAAAGGAAGGCAAGAACTAACATAGTCACAAGTGGGTATGTAGTTGAATTAAACAAGCACCCAACAAGTTTTATAAGTTGCTTAACATGGCAAGGGGTGCAACTAGGATCAACAACATCATGCTAGCATTTTAAATGGGTCGGAAAGAACAAACAACAATTTCCGAAAACTCCCATGTACATAAAAACACATATAGGACATATCTAATGCAAACATATTTTTAAGAGGTTAAACATGCAAAGTAACAGCACCATCTTAACCTACACATTTTTCCACCCCAAATACATATAAAGCTTGTCAAATTTGGAGCTATGGTTATTTAGTTATGAATTTAACAAGTTTGAGCATATTTTAAACACAAAATAATTCAAACATCAATTTAAATGTTTTTAACATGGCAACAAACTGCATATAATTATTCTACACTAAAAACTAGACAGTTTTCATATATAAAGTATATATAACAGATGCATATATTAAAAGATATGAATATGCAAAAGAAAATGCAGAAAACTGAATTTAAACAAAAAAAAGAAAAGAAAAGGGACTAAACTAACTCAGCCTGGACTAGCCCTAGTCACTACTGTCAGTGTCACAGGACGAGGGAATAATGGCAAAAATATTGTGCAGAGCCTGGATTCGAACCCTGCTCTGTTCAGTAACAGATCGAGGTGCGGACCAGTTGTGCTAGGACGGGATGCTGATTAGGAGGAGGCTCGGCTTCTCTTGAGGTAACCTGCATCTGGTACGGGTCCTCTTCTTCCCCGCAACGGAGAAGACTCGGACGAAGCCGGCGAGCAGTAACGGCGAAGGCGGGACCCTAAAGGTGGTAGCGGACGTGCGGGATCCTACCAAGGTGTGTGTGGTGCGCAGATCACGGCTTTGGGGCGAGTATGCGCGGGGTGAGGCGGAAGCAGAGACCGGGCTCGCGTGCGAGCACGGCTCGGCGCGGGCGCGCAACGCGCGGCAGCAAGGCGAAGCAGAGGCGCGGCGCTGCTGTAGAGAGTGTTCAGACGCGCACGACGTGAGCGTGGAGCTACTGGGGACGCGGGGCGCGCTGGCTGCAAGCACTCTCTGAAGATTCAGAGATTCGACGGAGCAACGAGAGCACCACGACGATGCAGACCTAGCAAGAACTACCGGGATCCTCGGACTCCAGGAGAAAGGCAGAGAGGGAACTGGGTATACCTGCTTACCCTAGGACATGGGGAATTTGTCGGAGAAGCACCAGAGATGACGCCGACGAGCTCGGTACTTGGCGTCGTCGCTGTCCGTGAAGCAGGGGAGGAAGGAGACGTCGAGGAAGTAGTGGAACTTGACGATTCTAGGTGCGGCACGGCGTCAGGATGGATCCAGGGGAGAGAGATCATGCTCGTGGATGCCTCGGAGGAAGGCAGAGCGTGCTACGCCGGCGGCGAGCTCCAGCTCGGGTCGGCCATGGCGTCTGCGTGCAGCGTGCCAGGAGGAGGTGTGGAGATGCGGTGGTGCAGAGGAAGGAAGGAGGAGAGGGGTAAACCCTAGGAGGGCGCGGGTGCTCGGCTTTATAGGGGCGCGAGCGGCAGCCTCGACGTCCGTGAGTTCATGACACGATGGTGCGGGCACTCTGCCTCTGAAGCGAGGAGGACGGAGGGACACGGAGCAGGTGGCCGTTCGGGGCGAGTCGCTAACAAGCGGGCCCGGTGAGAGAGAGGAAATGGAGCCGGCTACGTTGGTGGGCTGCGGGAGAAACTTGCTGGGCCGCGGGCGAGGGCTGGCCCTAGGTGGCTGCGGCTGCGGTGTTTTTCCTTTTTCTCTTATTTTCTTTAGACAGAAAACAAAATGGAAAAACCCAGGGACATAGGAGAGGAGTTTGGTAAATATGAAAATATTCCCAAGCTCCTGTGAATATACTCTGTTTTATAAAATTGTTCTGGGCATTTTTAGAGGAAGTAAAATAATTCAAGCCTGAATTAAATTCAAACTTGGGCCATTTTAAAACCTAACCAGGACAATTCCAAAAGAGGTGACGTCTGGCATAGGTGTTTAGGACATGGAGCAAGAATTGTTGGGAGGAGATGAACATTTAAAAAGAAGAGGTCAAGCCACTTGCAAAAACTTAAAGAATGGAAAAGAAGGGAAGGGAGGTGGTGTTAATTGAAAGGGGTTTAAGAAAGGGCATGATCTTGCATCCACCTCCACAACAAGAACAAGATGAACTCACTTAACATACTAGGCATGAGCCAACACAATGACAATTAAATGCCATGATGATCATGATGCAAAGATGATGATGAGGTCAGCATGAATGCATAAAGAAAATAAAATATGACAATGCAATGACAAATGAGAAGGCATAATTGAAAAGAACCCCCAAGGAAAAGGACAAGGATCAATTGGTAAATGTTTTATTGCCATATAAGGAAGGTATCACATATGGGGTGTTACACCAAGGTATCAATCCAGTAGGAGACCACGCGCGAGTCCCTCACACCTGCACAAACAGATAAGAACTTCGCAGCCAACGTGATAAGGGGTTGTCAATCCCTTTACGGTCACTTACGAAAGTGAGATATGATAGATATGATAGTTTGATATTTTTGGTAATTTTTGGATATAAGAACAGAAAGTAAAAACAACAAAGTAAAGTAGATTGTAGATTGATATGTTGAGAATAAAGCCGGGGGCCATAGGTTTCACTAGTGGCTTCTCTCATGATAGCAGAATTCTACGGTGGGTGAACAAATTATTGTCGAGCAATTGATAGAAAAAGCGGACAATTATGAGAATATCTAGGCATGATCATTATATATAGGCATCACGTCCGTGACAAGTAGACCGAAACGATTTTGCATCTACTACTATTACTCCACACATCGACCGCTATCAAGCATGCATCTAGAGTATTAAGTTCATAAGAACAGAGTAACGCCTTAAGCAAGATGACATGATGTCGAGGGATAAACTCAAGCAATATGATATAAACCCCATCTTTCTGTCCTCGATGGCAATAATACTATACGTGCCTTGCTGCCCCTACTGTCACTGGGAAAGGACACTGCAAGATTGAACCCAAAGCCAAGCACTTCTCCCATTGCAAGAACTATAGATCTAGTAGGCGAAACCAAACCGATAATTCGAAGAGACTTGCAAGGATATTATAATCATACATAAAAGAATTCAGAAAAGAACCAAATATTTCTCGTAGATAATCTTGATCATAAACCCACAATTCATCGGATCTCGACAAACACATCGCAAAAAGTTTACATCGAATAGATCTCCTCGAATACCTGAGGAGAACTTGGTATTGAGATCCAAAGAGAGAGAAGAAGCCATCTAGGTACTAACTATGGACCCGAAGGTCTGTGGTAAACTACTCACAACTCATGCTGAGGCGATGGTGTTGATGTAGAAGCACTCCGTGGAAGATCCCCCCTCCAGCGGAGCTCCGAAACAGGCCCCAAGATGGGATCTCACGGGAACAGAAGGTTGCAGCGGTGGAATTAGGGTTTTCTCTTTTGCTTCGATGTTTTCAGGGTACATGGGTATATATAGGAGGAAGGAGGGCATCGGGGGAGCAACGTGGGGCCCTCGAGGCAGGGGCGCGCCCAGAGGGAGGGGGCATGCCCCCCACCCTCGTGGACGCCACGTGTGCCCTATTCCGTGGTTCTCAAGTCTCACGTGAAGATATCGCTCCAAAAATATCTCTCACGAAGGTTTCATTCCGTTTGGACTCTGTTTGATATTCCTTTTCTGCAAAACCCTGAAATAGGCAAAAAAATAGTAATCTGAACTGGGCCTATGGGTTAATAGGTTAGTCCCAAAAATAATATAAAAGTGCATAATAAAGCCCATTAAACATCCAAAACATCATATATAATAGCATGGAACAATAAAGAATTATAGATACGTTGGAGACGTATCAGTAATTTCCATTAGACCATTTCATTTCTTCGTCTATTTTGTGGCTAATGTAATAATCCCTTTCGTATTAAACTTGTAGGCTAATTCAGAGATTACAAATGCCGAATTGAGACAAGTCGCTAATGGTTTTGACTCTGAGGTTCGTTCATTTGACAAATACGACATCACCGGGTATCGCTTTCGTACCTATGGCAAAGAGCTATCTATGGCCGACCAAAAGTGTACAAATTGTTGTGTCTCTGCTATCGACGAAGCAGATACTGAGTATTATGGAAGAGTTGAAGCAATTTATGAACTTCAATTTTATGGTGCAAACCCACCAAACGTCGTAGTCTTCAAATGTTATTGGTTCTAGCTGAAGGAGACTAGAAGGACTCATGAACACTTAGGGCTAGTGGAAATCAAACAAATCACCCATTTGGATGTTCCTGATGTCTATATAATGGCTCAACATGCAACCCAAGTTTTCTATCTACCATGGGCCTGTCAAAGTGATCCAAATCTCAATGGTTGGGATGTCGCTTATGAAGTGACGCCACGTGTTAGACCACCTCATCCCAATGAAGAGGATTATGAACCTCACATTAACTCAGACACATATGAAGGAGAATTCTTCCAAGAAACACGTCTTTCCAAAAAAACGTTTCAAGAAACTCTCTACTTCACCCAGAACATTGAAGTAGACAGCGACAATGAACCTAACTTCACCCCTGAGCCGGAACAAGAAGAGCCCGAACTAGAAGAGGTTACTGCTGTGGATGACTTGTCAATGCTTGACCGATTACGTAAATGTGTCCTTCCACATGATGATGCATTTATTGATGATGATGATGATGAGCACGTCATTACTGATAGTGATGACGATGATACATTTATTGATCCCGGAGCATTTATTGAACCCGACGATGCAGATTATTATTAGGTATTCAATTTGTTATGTTGTACTTGATTTATATAGTTACTTGTATGATTCTATGATGTTATAGTTACTTTTATATTTTTCTTACTTTGTATGATTGTTTGTAATACATAGTGCCATTGTCTTGATATCCGTCCCCGTCGGTCCTTGCCCGCTTTATGATTCGGATGTGGTAAATTCTCTTTTATAACTATTTGTTGCATTTCACATTGGGCCATTTGCATTTCTGTCCCTAACTCGAACCACCTAATCAAATATACCCCTAATTCGAAAGCCTGCTCAAAAATGCCCCTCCGCCGTCATGTGCCCTTGTAGAAATGCCCCTACGAGCCGTTTCCGTCCAGTCAAGGCTGTTTGACCGCTAACGTGCCGTTTCTTTCACATTTTTGCCCCTCTGTCCTTACACATGGGCCCAACTAACCAGTTCACTCTCTCTCCCCCTCTTTCTTCTTCCTCGCGACGACAAGGGCATTTCTGAGCACACACTGGATCGGGCGATTCCGCGGTCGGGGAGAGAGGGGCAGGTGAGGCAGGGCGTGGTGAGCGATGTGTTCGTCCGGCATGTCTTCTGCGAGCTCGTCGGTGGCCGCCAATGTAAGTTTCAGTGTTAATTTGGGGGAGATTTGGGCATGAGCAGGAATTAGGGTTCATCTTTTTTTGTGATTTCTCTGCTGTTAGGTCGATGGTGAAGGGATAGTTCAGTTTGAATCGGAGTTTTACATCCCCGATCTAACATTCTGTGGCCTTGAGGTTCGGTCGGCGGTGCCCTGGCGATGGGCTTATTCCTGCTCGTCGCGTCGCCTGGGGAGGAGGAAGCTCCGGTAGAAGGTTTCTCGGCTGCCCTCTTGATGTAAGTGTTTGGCTGTTAATATTGATTCAATTTTGGTCTTTGTCCTCTTTGTCATTCGATCATTGATTTTGTAGCTTCCTGATGAATGTGACTGGGTTGTTTGGATTGACCCGCCACCGACCGAACGCGTTGCTCGTGCATTTGAGGAGCTTCATGCCGGATTGGAGAAGAGATGGCTAAAAGCTCATGATTTAGAGAGGAGGGTGATGTATCTAACCGAGAAGAACAAGAAACTAAAGATGAAGTTGAAGAAGAGGAATGAGCTTATGCAAGCTTGGGGATTTATCATAGTTCTTGGTATTAGCATTTTGGTCAAATTTGTTTGTGGGTTGTCTAATAATCCATACTAAATGGATTTCTCTTTGTAGTGTATGCTGTGATTGTAATGCCCAGAATGGGACTATATCTCCTACGTGTCGAGGCACGACTTAAAGTTATAAGCCCATTCTGAAATGATCGCAAGTTTGGTATCTTTGCACGACTCATGTAAAAGAGGGATTAAATTGCAAAAGGAGATAGTTGGCTTACACTCGCCACTTCCCACAATACATTACATAAGCAAACATCATTCAAAACATCACAGCCCATCTAAGGGTAAGATCCAAAAGACAAGATACCAAACATAACGTTAAACCACAGGTCTAGATCGAATCCTAGTAGAAACCACTACTGATCGTCGAAAAAACGTCACAAGCATACGGCCACTCTCTTCATCGAGCTCCCAGTGAAGCTACTTGAACCATCTCCTGCATCATTCTCGGCTGAACCTGCATCTGGTGTTGTAGTATCTGTGAGCCACGAGGACTCAGCAATCCCATAACCATGGGTATCAAGACTAGCAAAGCTTTATGGGTAGGAAGAGGTAAAGTGGTGAGGTTGCAGCAGCGGCTAAGCATAATATGGTGGCTAACTTATGAGTACAAGAATAAGATGAGCATCTATGCAAACGGTCACAAAAGTAGTGATCGCTAAAGATACTGAACTACATACAAGTCAAACATAACCCCACCGTGTTCTCTTCTCAAAGTGAAAAGAGACAGTCACGGTTACTCACACAGTTGTGTGTTTTACTTCGGATCATCTGTCAAGTTTTCTACAACCGGACATTAACAAATTCCAATCTGCCACATAAGTGCGGCCACGGCTTTCGAAAGATCATAACCCTGCAGGGGTGTCCCAACTTAGCCCATGTAATGCCCAGGATGGAGTTATACCTCCTACGTGTCGAGGCACGACTTAAAGGCATAAGTCCATCCTAGAATGATCTCAAGTTTGGTAATCTTTGCACGTCTCATGTAAAAGAGGGGATTGTAAACATAAATAGTTGGCTTACACTCGCCACGTCACACAAATACAATACATGTCTCAAACATCGTACATAAAGATCATCACAACCCTCTAAGGGCAAAAACCCAATGTCAAGATACCAAACTTAAATAAAATCCACAGGACGGATCGAATCCTAGTAGAAGTCCCCACTACTGATCATCTGGATAACGAACATAGTACCGACTACGCTCCTCGTCGTACTCCCAGTCTAGCTCGGTGCCATCACCTGGATAGCTCACAGCTGGACCTGCATCTGGTGTGGTGAAGTAACTGTGAGCCACAGAGGACTCAGCAATCCCGTTCCCGGGTAACAAGACTATTTAAGCCTTGGGTGAGGATAAGGCTGAAGAAAAGAATAAGTGTCTGCAGCAGCAACTAGCAACTAGCTTACGTGAGAGAGTGCGAGAAGAGAAAGCCTCGGACGAGAGATGATCACGAAGTGATCCTAGCTACAAGCTCAACAAACATAACCCCTCCGTTTTCAACTCCCAAATCCCTATTCGGAAATTGACAGTCACGGAACACACGCTGGTAGTGTATTAGAAACATTGTGTCAAGTTATCTACAACCGGATATTAACAAGCTCCCATCTGCCACATAACCGTGGGCACGGCTTTCGAAAGTTCATAACCCTGCAGGGGTGTTCCAACTTGACCCATTACAAGCCCACGATCCGCGGAGTCGCAACTCCAAAGTGGGAAGACCCGAGTATTCTCGGAATCCCGTGCTCAAGATACTCCGAACTAAGGTAAGGCTAATCCAGCAAATCCTCCCGGCGTGTCGACACCCTGATAGTAGCCGCGCGTATCTAAGTCTCAGGACACGACCGGATGGGCGATTCTACAGGTTTTTACCAGACCTTGAGTTCCCTCGAGGTGGCCCCGCAGACTCCCCGTTTCGGACCAACACTCATGTGGAGCACTGGCCCGGGGTTGTTGATTAAGAAAAAGGGTTTATAACTCCCTATGCAAGTTTAGTTTGTTATTAGGCAAATAGTACCAATGTTGGGACTTGCTGGAAAAGACTTAGCACTTAGCGGTTTATCGAGGGGGTCCCATACACCCCAACCGTGTTAGGAACGCATAATCAAGGAACATAACACCGGTTTATACGGTTCCTAACGGCATGAGTGGAACAAATCACCAAGCAAAAGGCTTAGCCTTCCACCCTTGCCAATATATAGATGATTTCAATTTAGCATTTATAGTGTGTGATATAACCCAACAAAACTTCCACATGAAGCAAGCATCTTCAATCTTCACCTGCAACTAGCAATGCTATAAGAAGGCTGAGCGAAGCGTACTTAGCCAAGCAACGGTTTGCATAGGTAGGGTGGTTAAGCATGGTAATGGTTACAAGTAGGAGGCTGACAAGAAAGACATGGGCATCGAGGCAAAACTATAGAGCGGATCTACTAGCAATAGGCAAAGATAGTAATGTTATCGAGGTTCGGTCATCTTGCCTGAAGAGAAGTCGTTCGGATCGTAAGAAGGGTCCTCGTGCTCAACCTCGTTGGTAACCTCGTGCTCGTACTCGTACTCGGTCTCAGCTTCCGGCTCTAAACAAAACAATCACACCAAGCACAAATCAACAAGATGCAATGCGCACTCGAAAATGATGGATGCATGATGGTGAAGGAAATATGCCCTAGAGGCAATAATAAAGATGTTATTTGTATTTCCTTATATCATGATAAATGTCTTTTATTCATGCTAGAATTGTATTAACCGGAAACTTAGTACATGTGTGGATACATAGACAAAACAGTATGTCCCTAGTATGCCTCTACTAGACTAGCTCATTGATCAAAGATGGTTATGTTTCCTAGCCATAGACATGAGTTGTCATTTGATCAACGGGATCACATCATTAGGAGAATGATGTGATGGACAAGACCCATCCGTTAGCATAGCACTATGATCGTTTAGTTTAACTGCTATTGCTTTCTTCATGACTTATACATGTTCCTATGACTATGAGATTATGCAACTCCCGAATACCGTAGGAACACCTTGTGTGCTATCAAACGTCACAACGTAACTGGGTGATCATAAAGATGCTCTACAGGTGTCTCCGAAAGTATTCGTGGTGTTGGCATAGATCAAGATTAGGATTTGTCACTCCGAGTGTCGGAGAGGTATCTCTGGGCCCTCTCGGTAACACACATCATAATAAGCCTTGCAAGCAAAAGACTAATGAGTTAGTCACGAGATGATGTGTTACGGAACGAGTAAAGAGACTTGTCGGTAACAAGATTGAACTAGGTATAAAGATACCGACGATCGAATCTCGGGCAAGTAACATACCGTTTGACAAAAGGAACAACGTATGTTGTTATGCGGTTCTGACCGATAAAAGATCTTCGTAGAATGTGTAGGAGCCAATATGAACATCCAGGTTCCGCTATTGGTTATTGACCGGAGATGAGTCTCGGTCATGTCTACATAGTTCTCGAACCCGTAGGGTCCGCACGCTTAACGTTTGATGACGATCGGTATTATGAGTTTATGTGTATTGATGTACCGAAGGTAGTTCGGAGTCCCAGATGAGATCACGGACGTGACGAGGAGTCTCGGAATGTCCGAGACATAAAGATTGATATATTGGACGGCTATATTCGGACACCGGAAGTATACCGGAAAAGTTTCGGATTTATCGGGAATGCCGGAGGGGGTTACCGGAACCCCCTACGAGAGGGGATGGTCCATAGTGGGCCTAAAGGGAAAGAGAGAGGCAGCCCATAGGGCTGGCCGGTGCCCCACCTAGGGTTCCTAGTTGGACTAGGATTGGGGGGGCGCCACCTCTCCTATTCCTTTCCCCCTTCTTCCTTTCGGTGAATCCTACTAGGAATAGGATTGCAATCCTATTCCTAGTAGGACTCCTTCCCTAGCCGCACCAGGAAGGGCCGGCCGGCCTCCCTCCCTTGCTCCTTTATATACGGGGGCAGGGGGGCACCCAAAGACACACAAGTTGAATTGTTTTAGCCGTGTGCGGTGCCCCCCTCCACAGAATCACACCTCGGTCATACCGTCGCGGAGCTTAGGCGAAGCCCTGCGCCGGTGAACACATCATATCCGTCACCACGCCGTCGTGCTGACGAAACTCTCCCGTGAAGCTCAACTGGATCAAGAGCTCGTGGGATGTCATCAAGCTGAACGTGTGCTGAACGCGTAGGTGCCGTACGTTCGGTGCTTGATCGGTTGGATCGCGAAGAAGTTCGACAACATCAACCGCGTCACTTGACGCTTCCGCTCCCGGTCTACGAGGGTACGTAGACACACTCTCCCCTCTCGTTGCTATGCATCTGGTAGATAGATCTTGCGTGATCATAGGAAAATTTTAAAATACTACGTTCCCCAACAGTGGCATCATGAGCCAGGTCTATGCGTAGATGATATGCACGAGTAGAACACAATGAGATTGTGGACGATACTAGTCATATTGCTTACCAGCATGTCTTACTTTGCTTCGGCGGTATTGTGAGATGAAGCGGCCCAGACCGACATTACGCGTACGCTTACGCGAGACTGGTTTCACCATTACGAGCACTCGTTGCTTAAAGGTGACTGGCGGGTGTCTGTCTCTCTCACTTTAGCTGAATCAAGTGTGGCTACGCCCGGTCCTTGTGAAGGTTAAAACAGCACATACTTGACGAAACATCGTTGTGGTTTTGTATGCGTAGGTAAGATCGGTTCTTGCTAAGCCCGTAGCAGCCACGTAAAACTTGCAACAAACAAAGTAGAGGACGTCTAACTTCTTTTTGCAGGGCATGTTGTGATGTGATATGGTCAAGACATGATGAGTTATACGGTTTTGTATGAGATGATCATGTTTTGTAAAGTTATCGGCAACTGGCAGGAGCCATATGGTTGTCGCTTTATTGTATGAAATGCAATCGCCATGTAATTGCTTTACTTTATCACTAAGCGGTAGCGATAGTCGTGGAAGCAATAGTTGGCAAGACGACAACGATGCTACGATGAAGATCAAGGTGTCAAGCCGGTGACGAAGGTGATCATGACGGTGCTTTGAAGATGGAGATCAAAAGCACAAGATGATGATGGCCATATCATGTCACATATTTTGATTGCATGTGATGTTTATCTTATTATGCTTCTTATTTTTCTTAGAACGACGGTAGCATTATAAGATGACCCCTTACTAAATTTCAAGGTATAAGTGTTCTCCCTGAGTATGCACCGTTGCGAAAGTTCGTCGTGCCGAGACACCACGTGATGATCGGGTGTGATAAGCTCTACGTTCAAATACAACGGGTGTAAGCCAGTTTTGCACACGCAGAATACTCGGGTTAAACTTGACGAGCCTAGCATATACAGATATGGCCTCGGAACACTGGAGACCGAAAGGTCGAGCGTGAACCATATAGTAGATATGATCAACATAAGATGTTCACCATTGAAAACTACTCCATCTCACGTGATGATCGGACATGGTTTAGTTGATTTGGATCACGTGATCATTTAGATGACCAGAGGGATGTCTATCTAAGTGGGAGTTCTTTAAATTAATATGATTAAATTGAACTTTAATTTATCATGAACTTAGTCCTGATAGTTTTGCATATCTATGTCGTTGTAGATCAATGGCCCGTGCTACCGTTCCTTTGAATTTTAATGCATTCCTAGAGAAAGCTAAGTTGAAAGATGATGGTAGCAATTACACGGACTGGGTCCGTAACCTGAGGATTATCCTCATTGCTGCACAGAAGAATTATGTCCTTGAAGCACCGCTAGGTGACAAGCCCCCTTCCGCTGATGCAGACGCTTTGAACGTCTGGCAATCACGGTCTGATGACTACACGATAGTTCAGTGTGCCATGCTTTACGGCTTAGAACCGGGACTTCAACGACGTTTTGAACGTCATGGACCATATGAGATGTTCCAAGAGTTGAAGTTAATATTTCAAGCAAATGCCCGGATTGAGAAATATAAGATTTCCAATAAGTTCTACAGCTGCAAGATGGAGGAGAATAGTTCTATCAGTGAACACTTGCTCACAATGTATGGGCACTACAATCATATGACTCAACTTGGTTGCCAAGTTGATGAGAATAGTGTTATTGATAGAATTCTTCAATCACTACCACCAAGCTATAATGGCTTCGTGATGAACTATAATATGCAAGGGATACAAAAGACAATTCCCGAGCTCTTCGCTATGCTCACAGCTGCGGAGGTAGAAATAAAAAAGGAGCATCAAATGTTGATGATCAACAATACCACTAGTTTCAAGAAAAATGGCAAGGAAGGGATTTTCAAGGAGAATAGCAAGATTGTTGCTGTTCTCACAGAAAGCCTCAATTATGGAACCAAGCCTGAAACTGAGTGCTACTACTGCAAGGGGACTGGACACTGGAAACGGAACTGCCCCAAGTATTTGGCGGATAAGAAGGATGGCAAGGTGAACAAAGGTATATGTGATATACATGTTATTGATGTGTACCTTACTAATTCTCGTAGTAGTACCTGGGTATTTGATACCGGTTCGGTTGCTAATATTTGTAACTCGAAACAGGGACTACGGATTAAACGAAGATTAGCTAAGGACGAGGTGACGATGCGCGTGGGAAACGGTTCCAAAGTCGATGTGATCGCCGTCGGCACGCTACCTCTACATCTGCCTTCGGGATTAGTTTTAGACCTAAATAATTGTTATTTGGTGCCAGCGTTGAGCATGAACATTATATCTGGATCTTGTTTATTGCGAGACGGTTATTCATTCAAATCAGAGAATAATGGTTGTTCCATTTTTATGAATAATATCTTTTATGGTCATGCACCCTTGAAGAGTGGTCTATTCTTATTAGATCTCGATTGTAGTGATACACATATTCATAATATTGAAACCAAAAGATGCAAGGTTAAATAATGATAGTGCAACTTATTTGTGGCACTGCCGTTTAGGTCATATTGGTGTAAAACGCATGAAGAAACTCCATAATGATGGACTTTTGGAATCACTTGATTATGAATCACTTGGTGCTTGCGAACCATGCCTCATGGGCAAGATGACTAAAACTCCGTTCTCCGGAACTATGAAGCGAGCAACAGATTTGTTGGAAATCATACATACTGATGTATGTGGAACAATGAGTGTTGATGCTCGTGGCGGGTATCGTTATTTTCTGACCTTCACTGATGATTTGAGCAGATATGGGTATATCTACTTAATGAAGCACAAGTCTGAAACATTTGAAAAGTTCAAAGAATTACAGAGTGAAGTAGAGAATCATCGTAACAAGAAAATAAAGTTCCTACGATCTGATCGTGGAGGAGAATATTTGAGTTACGAGTTTGGTCTTCATTTGAAACAATGTGGAATAGTTTCACAACTCACGCCACCTGGAACACCACAGTGTAATGGTGTGTCTGAACGTCGTAACCGTACTTTATTGGATATGGTGCGATCTATGATGTCTCTTACCGATTTACCACTATCGTTTTGGGGTTATGCTTTAGAGACAGCTGCATTCACGTTAAATAGGGCACCATCTAAATCCGTTGATACGACGCCTTATGAACTATGGTTTGGCAAGAAACCAAAGTTGTCGTTTCTTAAAATTTGGGGCTGCGATGCTTATGTGAAAACATTTCAACCTGATAAGCTCGATCCCAAGTCGGAAAAATGTGTCTTCATAGGATACCCAAAAGAGACTGTTGGGTACACCTTCTATCACAGATCCGAAGGCAAAATATTCGTTGCTAAGAACGGATCCTTTCTAGAAAAAGAGTTTCTCTCGAAAGAAGTGAGTGGGAGGAAAGTAGAACTTGATGAGGTAATTGTACCTTCTCCCATATTGGAAAGTAGTACATCACAGGAAATTGTTCCAGTGATTCCTACACCAATTAGTGAAGAAGTTGATGATAATGATCATGAAACTTCGGATCAAGTTTCTGCTGAACGTCGTAGATCAACCAGAGTACGTTCCGCACCAGAGTGGTACGGCAACCCAGTTCTGGAAATCATGTTACTAGACCATGATGAACCTACGAACTATGAGGAAGCGATGATGAGCCCAGATTCCGCAAAATGGCTTGAAGCCATGAAATCTGAGATGGGATCCATGTATGAGAACAAAGTATGGACTTTGGTTGACTTGCCCGATGATCGGCAAGCCATCGAAAATAAATGGATCTTCAAGAGGAAGACCGACGCAGACGGTAATATTACTGTTTACAAAGCTCGACTTGTTGCGAAAGGTTTTCGACAAGTTCAAGGAGTTGACTACGATGAGACTTTCTCACCTGTAGCGATGCTTAAGTCTGTCCGAATCATGTTAGCAATTGCCGCATTTTATGATTATGAAATCTGGCAAATGGATGTCAAAACTGCATTCCTAAATGGATATCTCAAAGAAGAGTTGTATATGATGCAACCAGAAGGTTTTGTCGATCCAAAAGGTGCTAACAAAGTATGCAAGCTCCAGCGATCCATCTATGGACTGGTGCAAGCATCTCGGAGTTGGAATATACGCTTTGATGAGGTGATCAAAGCATATGGTTTTATACAGACTTTTGGAGAAGCCTGTATTTACAAGAAAGTGAGTGGGAGCTCTGTAGCATTTCTAATATTATATGTAGATGACATATTGTTGATTGGAAATGATATAGAATTTCTGGATAGCATAAAAGGATACTTGAATAAAAGTTTTTCAATTAAAGACCTCGGAGAAGCTGCTTACATATTAGGCATCAAAATCTATAGAGATAGATCAAGACGCTTAATTGTACTTTCACAAAGCACATACCTTGATAAGATTTTGAAGAAGTTCAAAATGGATCAGTCAAAGAAAGGATTCTTGCCTGTTTTACAAGGTATGAAGTTGAGTAAGACTCAATGCCCGACCACTGCAGAAGATAGAGAGAAAATGAAAGTCATTCCCTATGCCTCGGCCATAGGATCTATCATGTATGCAATGCTGTGTACCAGACCTGATGTGTGCCTTGCTATAAGTCTAGCAGGGAGGTACCAAAGTAATCCAGGAGTGGATCACTGGACAGCGGTCAAAAACATCCTAAAGTATCTGAAAAGAACTAAGGATATGTTTCTCGTATATGGAGGTGACAAAGAGCTCGTCGTAAATGGTTACGTCGATTCTAGCTTTGACACTGATCCGGATGACTCTAAGTCACAAACCGGATATGTATTTTTATTGAACGGTGGAGCTGTCAGTTGGTGCAGCTCCAAGCAGAGCGTCGTGGCGGGATCTACGTGTGAAGCGGAATACATAGCTGCTTCAGAAGCAGCAAATGAAGGAGTCTGGATGAAGGAGTTCATATCCGATCTAGGTGTAGTACCTAGTGTATCGGGTCCAATGAAAATCTTTTGTGACAACACTAGAGCCATAGCCTTGGCGAAGGAATCCAGGTTTCACAAGAGAACAAAGCACATCAAAAGACGCTTCAATTCCATCCGCGATCTAGTCAAGGAGGGAGACATAGAGATTTGCAAAATACATACGGATCTGAATGTTGCAGACCCGTTGACTAAGCCTCTTCCACGGGCAAAACATGATCAGCACCAAGACTCCATGGGTGTGAGGATCATCACTTTGTAATCTAGATTATTGACTCTAGTTCAAGTGGGAGACTGAAGGAAATATGCCCTAGAGGCAATAATAAAGATGTTATTTGTATTTCCTTATATCATGATAAATGTCTTTTATTCATGCTAGAATTGTATTAACCGGAAACTTAGTACATGTGTGGATACATAGACAAAACAGTATGTCCCTAGTATGCCTCTACTAGACTAGCTCATTGATCAAAGATGGTTATGTATCCTAGCCATAGACATGAGTTGTCATTTGATCAACGGGATCACATCATTAGGAGAATGATGTGATGGACAAGACCCATCCGTTAGCATAGCACTATGATCGTTTAGTTTTACTGCTATTGCTTTCTTCATGACTTATACATGTTCCTATGACTATGAGATTATGCAACTCCCGAATACCGTAGGAACACCTTGTGTGCTATCAAACGTCACAACGTAACTGGGTGATCATAAAGATGCTCTACAGGTGTCTCCGAAAGTATTCGTGGTGTTGGCATAGATCAAGATTAGGATTTGTCACTCCGAGTGTCGGAGAGGTATCTCTGGGCCCTCTCGGTAACACACATCACAATAAGCCTTGCAAGCAAAAGACTAATGAGTTAGTCACGAGATGATGTGTTACGGAACGAGTAAAGAGACTTGCCGGTAACGAGATTGAACTAGGTATAGAGATACCGACGATCGAATCTCGGGCAAGTAACATACCGTTTGACAAAAGGAACAACGTATGTTGTTATGCGGTTCTGACCGACAAAAGATCTTCGTAGAATATGTAGGAGCCAATATGAACATCCAGGTTCCGCTATTGGTTATTGACCAGAGATGAGTCTCGGTCATGTCTACATAGTTCTCGAACCCGTAGGGTCCGCACGCTTAACGTTTGATGACGATCGGTATTATGAGTTTTTGAGTATTGATGTACCGAAGGTAGTTCGGATTCCCGGATGAGATCACGGACATGACGAGGAGTCTCGGAATGTCCGAGACATAAAGATTGATATATTGGACGGCTATATTCGGACACCGGAAGTATACCGGAAAAGTTTTGGATTTATCGGGAATGCCGGAGGGGGTTACCGGAACCCCCTACGAGAGGGGATGGTCCATAGTGGGCCTAAAGGGTGAGAGAGAGGCAGCCCATAGGGCTGGCCGGCGCCCCCACCTAGGAATCCTAGTTGGACTAGGATTGGGGGGGCGCCACCTCTCCTATTCCTTTCCCCCTTCTTCCTTTCGGTGAATCCTACTAGGAATAGGATTGCAATCCTATTCCTAGTAGGACTCCCTCCCTAGCCGCACCAGGAGAGGTTGGCCGGCCTCCCTCCCCTGCTCCTTTATATACGGGGGCAGGGGGGCACCCAAAGACACACAAGTTGAATTGTTTTAGCCGTGTGCGGTGCCCCCCTCCACAGAATCACACCTCGGTCGTACCGTCGCGGAGCTTAGGCGAAGCCCTGCGCCGGTGAACACATCATATCTGTCACCACGCCGTCGTGCTGACGAAACTCTCCCGTGAAGCTCAACTGGATCAAGAGCTCGTGGGACGTCATCAAGCTGAACGTGTGCTGAACGCGGAGGTGCCGTACGTTCGGTGCTTGATCGGTTGGATCGCGAAGAAGTTCGACAACATCAACCGCGTCACTTGACGCTTCCGCTCCCGGTCTACGAGGGTACGTAGACACACTCTCCCCTCTCGTTGCTATGCATCTGGTAGATAGATCTTGCGTGATCGTAGGAAAATTTTAAAATACTACGTTCCCCAACACGACCACTGCAGAAGATAGAGAGAAAATGAAAGTCATTCCCTATGCCTCAGCCATAGGATCTATCATGTATGCAATGCTGTGTACCAGACCTGATGTGTGCCTTGCTATAAGTCTAGCAGGGAGGTACCAAAGTAATCCAGGAGTGGATCACTGGACATCGGTCAAAAACATCCTAAAGTATCTGAAAAGAACAAAGGATATGTTTCTCGTATATGGAGGTGACAAAGAGCTCGTCGTAAACGGTTACGTCGATTCTAGCTTTGACACTGATCCGGATGACTCAAAGTCACAAACCGGATATGTATTTTTATTGAACGGTGGAGCTGTCAGTTGGTGCAGTTCCAAGCAGAGCGTCGTGGCGGGATCTACGTGTGAAGCGGAATACATAGCTGCTTCGGAAGCAGCAAATGAAGGAGTCTGGATGAAGGAGTTCATATCCGATCTAGGTGTAGTACCTAGTGCATCGGGCCCAATGAAAATCTTTTGTGACAACACTGGAGCCATAGCCTTGGCGAAGGAATCCAGGTTTCACAAGAGAACAAAGCACATCAAAAGACGCTTCAATTCCATCCGCGATCTAGTCAAGGAGGGAGACATAGAGATTTGCAAAATACATACGGATCTGAATGTTGCAGACCCGTTGACTAAGCCTCTTCCACGGGCAAAACATGATCAGCACCAAGACTCCATGGGTGTGAGGATAATCACTTTGTAATCTAGATTATTGACTCTAGTTCAAGTGGGAGACTGAAGGAAATATGCCCTAGAGGCAATAATAAAGATGTTATTTGTATTTCCTTATATCATGATAAATGTCTTTTATTCATGCTAGAATTGTATTAACCGGAAACTTAGTACATGTGTGGATACATAGACAAAACAGTATGTCCCTAGTATGCCTCTACTAGACTAGCTCATTGATCAAAGATGGTTATGTTTCCTAACCATAGACATGAGTTGTCATTTGATCAACGGGATCACATCATTAGGAGAATGATGTGATGGACAAGACCCATCCGTTAGCATAGCACTATGATCGTTTAGTTTGACTGCTATTGCTTTCTTCATGACTTATACATGTTCCTATGACTATGAGATTATGCAACTCCCGAATACCGTAGGAACACCTTGTGTGCTATCAAACGTCACAACGTAACTGGGTGATCATAAAGATGCTCTACAGGTGTCTCCGAAAGTATTCGTGGTGTTGGCATAGATCAAGATTAGGATTTGTCACTCCGAGTGTCGGAGAGGTATCTCTGGGCCCTCTCGGTAACACACATCATAATAAGCCTTGCAAGCAAAAGACTAATGAGTTAGTCACGAGATGATGTGTTACGGAACGAGTAAAGAGACTTGCCGGTAACGAGATTGAACTAGGTATAAAGATACCGACGATCGAATCTCGGGCAAGTAACATACCGTTTGACAAAAGGAACAACGTATGTTGTTATGCGGTTCTGACCGATAAAAGATCTTCGTAGAATGTGTAGGAGCCAATATGACCATCCAGGTTCCGCTATTGGTTATTGACCGGAGATGAGTCTCGGTCATGTCTACATAGTTCTCGAACCCGTAGGGTCCGCACGCTTAACGTTTGATGACGATCGGTATTATGAGTTTATGTGTATTGATGTACCGAAGGTAGTTCGGAGTCCCAGATGAGATCACGGACGTGACGAGGAGTCTCGGAATGTCCAAGACATAAAGATTGATATATTGGACGGCTATATTCGGACACCGGAAGTATACCGGAAAAGTTTCGGATTTATCGGGAATGCCGGAGGGGGTTACCGGAACCCCCTACGAGAGGGGATGGTCCATAGTGGGCCTAAAGGGAAAGAGAGAGGCAGCCCATAGGGCTGGCCGGTGCCCCACCTAGGGTTCCTAGTTGGACTAGGATTGGGGGGGGGGCGCCACCTCTCCTATTCCTTTCCCCCTTCTTCCTTTCGGTGAATCCTACTAGGAATAGGATTGCAATCCTATTCCTAGTAGGACTCCTTCCCTAGCCGCACCAGGAAGGGCCGGCCGGCCTCCCTCCCCTGCTCCTTTATATACGGGGGCAGGGGGCACCCAAAGACACACAAGTTGAATTGTTTTAGCCGTGTGCGGTGCCCCCCTCCACAGAATCACACCTCGGTCATACCGTCGCGGAGCTTAGGCGAAGCCCTGCGCCGGTGAACACATCATATCCGTCACCACGCCGTCGTGCTGACGAAACTCTCCCGTGAAGCTCAACTGGATCAAGAGCTCGTGGGACGTCATCAAGCTGAACGTGTGCTGAACGCGGAGGTGCCGTACGTTCGGTGCTTGATCGGTTGGATCGCGAAGAAGTTCGACAACATCAACCGCGTCACTTGACGCTTCCGCTCCCGGTCTACGAGGGTACGTAGACACACTCTCCCCTCTCATTGCTATGCATCTGGTAGATAGATCTTGCGTGATCGTAGGAAAATTTTAAAATACTACGTTCCCCAACAGATGGATGCACTAAGGATGCACACGGAGCACGGAAAATAGCACTCAAGCCATTCACCTCAAAACATGATAACAATAAGATATTATGAATCTACACAGAAAATCAATCAAGTTTCATATAAGACTCGCTGAAATCGGAGCTACGGGCTAAAAGTTATGCCCGAAACAAGAAATGAGCGAAAGCTGAAAATTACAGCAACATAGCAACTTCGGAGCACAAAAATTATTAAGCTATAGCACTCAAACATCATGGCAAAGGACATGAACATAAACTAGACATATCCTACAGAAAATAATTCCAAAGGTGCACCCCCAAAGGAGCCACGGATCAATAGCAACAAGCTTGGACATATTGAACTTGACAATAAAATTCTGGCAGCAGAATTTTATTGAAACTTTGGAGCAAAAGATAAACATGCTACAGCCACTCAAATAAGCATGTGACAACATGAATGAAAAGCCAACAATATCTACTAAAAGGAACAATCAAGATCCACCCCAAAACTATCATGGTTTGTCCTAGAGCAGCAAGCAAACATGGCATCGGAATGTTACAGATTTCAGACTTGGTGAAAAACCACTAAGTCCTAAAACAGCAGTTTCATCATGGCATCTAAAAGAGCAAGTATAAGTCACCTCGAATCTAAACATGGCAAGCGGTAAGCACCACATCAAAGTACACATGATGGTGATTCTGAAACATACAAGCATGCATCATGGAGATAAACACAACGATAGCAACGAGCTCAACAAGATGGCATTTCATAACAAGTGAAATAACATCACAGCCACATGGCACTTTGCAACGATGATAAACATGGCAAGAATAAATCTATCATGCAACCTAGCACATACAACATGTAGAGCATGGCAAGACGAACACGTGGACATGTCATTTGCATCATTCAGACAAACGAGCTAAAAGATATCACTATGCAAAGATGACATAAAAACATCACATAACAGCAGTTTATATCATGATGCACTCTTGCAACAGCAAAACAAGCACCTAGATGATCTCTAACATGCATGACACAAAAAGATAAAACATAGTGCTAATCACCACGAACGTCTGGACATGCTATTTGCGCGAATCGGACAAACACACACAAAATTATGCATGTTTGAAAATAGCATCCGAAAACAAAATTCTGGGACTTAGTGGATTTTGGGGGGGTTTCAACCTCAGATCTGAGAATGGCTCGGGCCCGCGCGGCGGATCTGGCCCAGTGGAAGAAGTGGCGCGGCGGCGGAGCTGGGCCCTGGGCGGTGCGGCGGCCCACTGGCGCCCGGCCTGGAGAGGCGCCCGAGGGGAGGCGGTGGCGCGGGCCCGCGATGCGGCGGCGCTGGCGCGGCCCGTGAAGCAGCCCGGCTGCTGGCCTGGCGAGGGAGGCCGGCGCGCGGGAAGGCTGCGCGGCCCAGGCGCGCTGGAGAGGCCCGCGGAGAGGCTGAGGCTGGCGGCCGACGCGGGACGGGAGGCGGCCCAGCTGGCTGCGTCCTCCGGTGAAGTGGTCCAGGGCGAAGGGACTGGGCCCTGGCGCGGCGAAGTGAGGCGATGCGGGATGGCCTTCGGGCTGGAGGCGAAGTGGTCCAGGGCGATCCGGTCGGTCGAAGGACCAGATCGGGGAGGACGTGGCGCCTTGGATCAATCGGCCTGGGTGCGGTCTGGCGATGCGTTGACTCGCCCGATCGATGGATCCTTTGATCCAGTTCGCCGGCGCGCTGGCTTCCTCGGGAGGGAAGTCCAAGTGGCAGAGAGGGGGTGGATGGATCCGAAAATTGAGGGGGAAGGAGGAGGAAGAAGCTAGAGATGCCCAAAACAGACCTAGGGTCTATAAATAGCAGAATTTAGGGTTAGGGGATTTAGGTGTGTTAGGAGCCCTCCGATCGCGATCCGACGGATCCGATCGCGGGGGAAGTTTAGATGGGCCTAGGAGAGGGTAGTGGGCTGCTGGAGGGATGTTTCTGGGCCACAAGTGGATGCACTTTGGACCCACACGAATAACTGATGGGATAGCAAACGGAGTCCAAACGTGACGAGATTTGAGAGGCGGGTTACACACAACAAAACAACAACACACGACAAGTCTCGCGCCACACTGGTAACGTTACACGTCTAAACAACAAAGTAGGCCTACGGGACGCCACGGACACGTGAGGGAGCTCCGGAACGCGAAACGGACAACAGGAAGGAACACGCGGAATCGGATGCAACCGACAACACAAATGCAATGCGATACACATGTCTACATGATATGAATGAATGCCACACACGCACACAACAAAATGACGAAAACCCGAAAGACAAAGAACCCGAAATGGAAATAGATGAAGCCGGAGATATATTATATGCCCAAAAGGGAAAGTATTACATCCGGGCCATTACAAACTCTCCTCTACTACAAAAAGATCTCGTCCCGAGATCTAGGACTGGAAAAAGGAAGGGTACTCGGAACGAAGATGATCTTCTCGTTCCCAGGTAGCTTCTCGGTCGGTGTGATGTGACCACTTGACTTTCAGAAATTTGATGGACTTGTTGCGGGTCTTGCGTTCGGTTTCTTCGAGAATAGCAACGGGATGCTCTCGGTAGGACAAGTCTTGTTGAAGATCAATCTCTTCAAACGGAATCATGCGCTCGGGTGCCTTGAAGCATTTGCGAAGTTGAGACACATGGAACACATCATGAACATTGGCGAAGTTGGGAGGGAGCTCAAGTTGATAGGCTAGATCGCCTCTTTTGCCAAGAATCTTGAAAGGCCCGACGTATCTAGGAGCAAGCTTTCCTTTGATACCGAATCTTTGGGTGCCTTTCATCGGAGACACACGGAGATAAACATGATCACCAATGTTGAAAGCCAAATCACGATGCCTGCCATCATAGTAGCTCTTCTGACGCGACTGAGCGGCCTTGAGATTCTCACGTATGACTTTGCACATTTCTTCGGCTTCTGAGATCAAGTCATTGCCAAGAAGTTGACGTTCACCTGTTTCAGACCAGTTGAGAGGGGTACGGCACTTTCTGCCATAGAGGATTTCAAACGGAGCTTTGCCTACACTTGCTTGAAAGCTGTTGTTGTAAGGGAACTCGGCAAATGGAAGGCAGTCTTCCCATTTCATGCCAAAGGATATGACACAGGCTCTGAGCATGTCTTCTAGAATCTGATTCACTCGCTCGACTTGACCACTAGTCTGAGGGTGAAATGCAGTGCTGAACCTGATCTTAGTGCCCATGGCGGACTGAAAGGAGTCCCAGAACCTTGAAGTGAACAAACTTCCACGGTCTGAGGAGATAACTTGAGGAATGCCATGTAAGGACACAATTCTGGAAGTGTACAACTCTGCCAATTGAGCTGCATTGATGGATTCTTTGACTGGCAGGAAGTGAGCGACTTTGGTAAGCTTGTCAATCACCACGAAGATAGAATCATTTCCTCGCTTGGATCTAGGAAAGCCAGTGACGAAGTCCATTTCAATGTGGTCGAACTTCCACTCGGGAATAGGAAGAGGTTGGAGAAGACCGGCTGGACGTTGATGTTCTGCTTTCACTCTTCTGCAAACATCACATTCATTCACGAATTGGGCAATCTCCCTTTTCATGCGTGTCCACCAGTAAGATTGCTTGAGGTCTTGGTACATCTTGGAACTGCCAGGATGAATGGAAAGGAGAGAATCATGAGCTTCTTCCATTATGAGCTTCCTGAGATCACCTTTGGGAACAACGAGTCTGTCCTCGAAGAACAAGGTATCTCTCTCATCAACACGAAAGCACTTATATTTTGGAGTGCCCTTTGCAATACCATGTTTCACCTTCTTCACCATGGTATCCCTGAGTTGGGCCTCACGGACCTGATCTTCAAAGGTAGGAGCAATTTGAAGATTTGCAAGAAAACCCTGCGGAACAACTTGGAGGTTGAGTTTCCTGAAAGCTTCACAAAGCTCAGGCTGGTACGGCTTGATAAGAAGGCTGTTGCAATATGCCTTTCTGCTCAAAGCATCTGCAATCACATTCGCCTTGCCAAGAGTGTATTCAATGCTGGGATCATACTCTTGGATCATTTCAACCCAATGAGTCTGGCGGAGGTTCATATGCGGCTGTGTGAAGATGTACTTCAAGCTCTTGTGATCAGTGAAGATGTCGACCTTTCTGCCCAACAACAGATGTCTCCAAGTAATCAAAGCATGTACCACAGCTGCTAGCTCGAGATCATGTGTGGGATAGTTCTTCTCACTTGGCTTGAGCTGACGAGAAGTGTATGCCACAATTCTCTTATCTTGCATAAGCACACCACCAAGTCCTTGAAGAGAAGCATCACAGAATACTTCATAGGGCTTGGACTCATCTGGAGGAGTCAGAACTGGAGCAGAGACGAGCTTTTCTTTGAGAGTTTTGAATGCCACTTCACACTCTGGAGACCAAAAGTATTTGACATTCTTCTGAAGCAAGTTGGAAAGAGGCTTGGCAATCTTGGAGAAGTTCTCAACGAACCTTCTGCAATAGCTGGCAAGACCCAGAAAACTGCGGAGTTGCTTGACGTTCTGAGGAGCTTCCCAGTTGACAATTGCTTCAACTTTCTCGGGATTAACCGCAATACCGTCAGCTGAGATGATATGGCCCAGGTACAAAACCTTATCGAGCCAAAACTCGCACTTTGAGAACTTGGCATAGAACTTATGCTCACGGAGTCGATCAAGAACCAGACGTAAGTGCTTTTCGTGATCTTCTTCATTCTTGGAAAACACCAGAATATCATCCAGATACACAAGCACAAACTCGCCAGTATAGGGGTTGAAGATGTAGTGCATCATCCTCGAGAAGGTAGGAGGAGCATTGGCGAGACCAAAAGACATGACGGTATACTCGTATGAACCGTAGCTCGTTCTGAAGGCCGTCTTGGGAATGTCTTCCTCGTGAATGTGAATTTGGTGATAGCCCATTCGGAGGTCGAGCTTAGAGAACACTTTAGCTCCTTTGAGCTGCTCGAAGAGTTCGTTGATGTTGGGGAGCGGATACTTATTCTTTATTGTCTTCTTGTTCAATGGCCGGTAATCAACACAGAGACGCTCCGTGCCATCTTTCTTCTTGACAAATAAGACACCACAGCCCCAAGGAGACGTACTCGGCCTGATGAGACCCATACTCTCCTGTTTATCAAGCTGCTTCTTCAATTCCTTCAATTCATCCGGAGAGAGCTTGTACGGATGCCGGCATGCTGGCTCAGTACCCGGCTCGAGTTCAATGACAAACTCCACCTGACGGTGTAGAGGCATGCCTGGAAGTTCTTCAGGAAAGACGTCTTGATATTCGTTCACCACCGGAATTTGAGATATGGCATTAATTTCGCCCTTATCATTGAGATAGAAAAACCTGATAGTGTTATCCCTGGAGGCAAAGATAATCACATCTTCATCAGGATGAGTCATCTTGACTTCCTTGTGTGCACAATCAATGTGAGCATCATGCTGAGAAAGCCAATCCATTCCGAGGATGAGGTCAATGTCAGAATTACCAAGAACCACCGGTTTAGCCAGAAAGCGATAATCTCCCATGCGAATAGAAACATCCGGAGCATAGACACTAGAAGTCATAATCCTGCCCGGAGAAACAACTTGCAACTTCTGAGGCAAATTTGAAGTGACAATATTGTGATTGGATGCAAATGGTTGAGACATGAAAGAGCATGAAGCACCCGAATCAAACAACACTTTAGCTGGAAAAGAGTTCACTGGAAGGTTACCCAAAATGACATCAGAAGAATTCTCCGCTTGCGCTGCACTCATCAGATTGACCCTAGCTGCCTTTGGATCATGCCTGACAATAGCTGAACTCACAGGTGGAGGAGGAGGAAGACGCTTCGGGTTCGGACATCTGTTGGCATAGTGACCTTTCTGAGTGCATTTGTTGCAAGTCACTTCTTAGAGAGGACGGAAATGAGAACCACTTGACTTGGAGCCTTGAGACTGAAACTACTTCTTTGACTGGTTGCTCGGGTTGGGTGGGTGGGAGAAACCACGTCCACCGAAGTTCTTATAGCTGTTGGAGTTGTTGGAGTTGTTGTAAGGAGCTCGAATCACTGGAGGAGGAGGAAGCCAGAATTTCTGTTGTTTCGCAGCCAACTGAGACGATGAGGAAGAGTGAACGGCATCTCGAATTCTCTTTTTAGAAGCCTCCATCTTGAGCTGAGCTGCTTCTTGTTTCAAAGCCATGTTATAGAACTTGTCGAATTCATCGGGCTCGAACAAGGTGAGAGCAAGTTGAAGTTCATCTTTGAGACCTCCACGGAACTGGTAGATTTTGCTCTTAGCATCAGGAATGTCTTGCTTAGCATAACGAGCGAAGTTTTGGAACTTGACATTATACTGATAGACTTTCATAGAGCCCTGCTTGAGGTTGCGGAATTGCTCACGCATACCCTCGATGACACTTGTAGGAATGTGGCGAGAGCGAAAATCCTTGCAGAAATTCTCCCAAGAGATCACTTGACCTGGCCTGGAGTCTTTGTACTGCTGCCACCAATCAGCTACTTGATCTTTCAGTTGGAATGCTGCAAACTTCACATAATCATCTTCCTTCACATTACTGCACTCAAAATGCTTCTTTATGTCGGTTAACCAATCTTCAGCATCAAGAGGGTCGACACAGTAACTGAAAGCTTTTGGATTATTGGCCAAGAACTGGTTGAGAGTAGCATGGTGCTGCTGGTTGAAGAAGTTGCCTTGATTCCCTGGAACACCCTGATTAGCTTGATTAGCTTGCATCTGTTGCATCATCTGCATCAACATCTGAGTGTTCTGAGCTGTAGTCTGCATAATCGCTCTCCAAGCCTCAGGCGGAGGAGGAGGGGAAGGAGGACGTTCTGGGACCTCTTCACCCTCTGGGTTAGAGCTGGGAACCCTTTTCAGAGCCATCCTGAAAGAGATGACCACGAATCAGCAATTGATTGACAGAAGGTATAAGCTGAATCAATGGAATGAATTGCAACAAGTCTTCACAATAATCATTCGAACAATAGGAACGAATGAAATCATTCGAACAAGAGGAACGAATGAAATTCTCAGTTGAATGATAACATCAATCTTCACGAGAAGCCACATAGGGGACAAAAGGTAAAAAAGAAACAACAAGGTACAGACGGGAACAAACACAAGAGAGGAGTTTCGTTCTAACATCTTTGTGCTGAAAGCATATGAATGCGTTACAAAAAGGTTTTGCAATCCCCGGATCAGCAAAGCCAAGGACCCTTTAAGATGCAACTCCTGATCGGAACATCGGTCATAATACCACTTCACTCAATGTAGAACCCCGAACTCGCTAACCTGCATTCGTTGGAAGAATGCCTACGATCTACTGGATAAACCCACCTATTAATTTCCGAAAGATTCCAGTTATGCAATGAGGTGTTGGGGATACACGGGAAGCACCGCGCAATCAACTCTAAACCTACATCCAGGTGTATCCATCCTTCAACACATAACCAGTCTTTCTCGGAAACTGTGTACCTCGGACCTTCGAAAAGCATCCACTATAACAAGCTATGGCAATACTCCCGAACTACCTCCCCAGTACTGGGTGATGTCGGGGTTATCTTGCCACTGGCCGTATAGGAGAGATTTTCGATGTCGGCCGTCTTAAGTATTTAGTACTGCCGCGATATGCTTGTGACGACAATACCCCGAAGCTCAACTCCCCGGGACACTGCCACAACCCCTAATGTCAGGAGGCATCGAGAACAATATTCTCGTCACAAGAACATCGAAACAATCCCAGAATACTCGCGAGATTCCTAAAAAAAATTTGGTGCAATTTTTGAAGATAGAAGAGACAAGAGTAGTCGTCAGGAGTCCTCACCAGAGAGAAAGGAGATGAGAAGCAAAGAAATCCTACTCTCCGATATAATATAGGACTCAAAACATTTTCATTGTGTGCCTAGACTCGACCGTCAACGATTCGATCAAATAGTGGGGGCTCCTAGGTCGGAGAAGGCTCTGAATACCAACTTGTAATGCCCAGGATGGAGTTATACCTCCTACGTGTCGAGGCATGACTTAAAGGCATAAGTCCATCCTAGAATGATCTCAAGTTTGGTAATCTTTGCACGTCTCATGTAAAAGAGGGGATTGTAAACATAAATAGTTGGCTTACACTCGCCACGTCACACAAATACAATACATGTCTCAAACATCATACATTAAGATCATCACAACCCTCTAAGGGCAAAAACCCAATGTCAAGATACCAAACTTAAATAAAATCCACAGGACGGATCGAATCCTAGTAGAAGTCTCCACTACTGATCATCCGGATAACGAACATAGTACCGACTACGCTCCTCGTCGTACTCCCAGTCTAGCTCGGTGCCATCACGTGGATAGCTCACAGCTGGACCTGCATCTGGTGTGGTGAAGTAACTGTGAGCCACAGAGGACTCAGCAATCCCGTTCCCGGGTAACAAGACTATTTAAGCCTTGGGTGAGGATAAGGCTGAAGAAAAGAATAAGTGTCTGCAGCAGCAACTAGCAACTAGCTTACGTGAGAGAGTGCGAGAAGAGAAAGCCTCGGACGAGAGATGATCACGACGTGATCCTAGCTACAAGCTCAACAAACATAACCCCTCCGTGTTCAACTCCCGAATCCCCATTCGGAAATTGACAGTCATGGAACACACGCTGGTAGTGTATTAGAAACATTGTGTCAAGTTATCTACAACCGGATATTAACAAGCTCCCATCTGCCACATAACCGCGGGCACGGCTTTCGAAAGTTCATAACCCTGCAGGGGTGTTCCAACTTGACCCATTACAAGCCCATGATCCGCGGAGTCGCAACTCCAAAGTGGGAAGACCCGAGTATTCTCGGAATCCCGTGCTCAGGATACTCCGAACTAAGGTAAGGCTAATCCAGCAAATCCTCCCGGCGTGTCGACACCCTGATAGTAGCCGCGCGTATCTAAGTCTCAGGACACGACCGGATGGGCGATTCTACAGGTTTTTACCAGACCTTGAGTTCCCTCGAGGTGGCCCCGCAGACTCCCCGTTTCGGACCAACACTCATGTGGAGCACTGGCCCGGGGTTGTTGATTAAGAAAAAGGGTTTATAACTCCCTATGCAAGTTTAGTTTGTTATTAGGCAAATAGTACCAATGTTGGGACTTGCTGGAATAGACTTAGCACTTAGCGGTTTATCGAGGGGTTCCCATACACCCCAACCATGTTAGGAACGCATAATCAAGGAACATAACACCGGTTTATACGGTTCCTAACGGCATGAGTGGAACAAATCACCAAGCAAAAGGCTTAGCCTTCCACCCTTGCCAATATATAGATGATTTCAATTTAGCATTTATATAGTGTGATATAACCCAACAAAACTTCCACATGAAGCAAGCATCTTCAATCTTCACCTGCAACTAGCAATGCTATAAGAAGGCTGAGCGAAGCGTACTTAGCCAAGCAACGGTTTGCATAGGTAGGGTGGTTAAGCATGGTAATGGTTACAAGTAGGAGGCTGACAAGAAAGACATGGGCATCGAGGCAAAACTATAGAGCGGATCTAATAGCAATAGGCAAAGATAGTAATGTTATCGAGGTTCGGTCATCTTGCCTGAAGAGAAGTCGTTCGGATCGTAAGAAGGGTCCTCGTGCTCAACCTCGTTGGTAACCTCGTGCTCGTACTCGTACTCTCAGCTTCCGGCTCTAAACAAAACAATCACACCAAGCACAAATCAACAAGATGCAATGCGCACTCGAAAATGATGGATGCATGATGGATGCACTAAGGATGCACACGGAGCACGGAAAATAGCACTCAAGCAATTCACCTCAAAACATGATAACAATAAGATATTATGAATCTACACAGTAAATCAATCAAGTTTCATATAAGACTCGCTGAAACCGGAGCTACGGGCTAAAAGTTATGCTCGAAACAAGAAATGAGCGAAAGCTGAAAATTACAGCAACATAGCAACTTCGGAGCACAAAAATAATTAAGCTACAGCACTCAAACATCATGGAAAAGGACATGAACATAAACTAGACATATCCTACAGCAAATAAATCCAAAGGTGCACCCCCCAAAGGAGCCACGGATCAATAGCAACAAGCTTGGACATATTGAACTTGACAATAAAATTCTGGCAGCAGAATTTTATTGAAACTTTGGAGCAAAAGATAAACATGCTACAGCCACTCAAATAAGCATGTGACAACATGAATGAAAAGCCAACAATATCTACTACAAGGAACAATCAAGATCCACCCCAAAACTATCATGGTTTGTCCTAGAGCAGCAAGCAAACATGGCATCGGAACGTTACAGATTTCAGACTTAGTGAAAAACCACCAAGTCCTAAAACAGCAGTTTCATCATGGCATCTAAAAGAGCAAGTATAAGTCACCTCGAATCTAAACATGGCAAGCGGTAAGAACCACATCAAAGTACACATGATGGTGATTCCGAAACATACAAGCATGCATCATGGAGATAAACACAACGATAGCAACGAGCTCAACAAGATGGCATTTCATAACAAGTGAAATAACATCACAGCCACATGGCACTTTGCAACGATGATAAACATGGCAAGAATAAATCTATCATGCAACCTAGCACATACAACATGTAGAGCATGGCAAGACGAACACGTGGACATGTCATTTGCATCATTCGGACAAACGAGCTAAAAGATATCACTATGGAAAGATGACATAAAAATATCACATAACAGCAGTTTATATCACGATGCACTCTTGCAACAGAAAAACAAGCACCTAGATGATCTCTAACATGCATGACACAAAAAGATAAAACGTAGTGCTAATCACCACGAACGTCTCGACATGCTATTTGCGCGAATCGGACAAACACACACAAAATTATGTATGTTTGAAAATAGCATCCGAAAACAAAATTCTGGGACTTAGTGGATTTTGGGGGGGGGGGGTTCAACC
>LR738709.1:157139604-157159007 GCA_902687465.1 Secale cereale
GGGTTCAACCTCAGATCTGAGAATGGCTCGGGCCCGCGCGGCGGATCTGGCCCAATGGAAGAAGTGGCGCGGCGGCGGAGCTGGGCCCTGGGCGGTGCGGCGGCCCACTGGCGCCCGGCCTGGAGAGGCGCCCGAGGGGAGGCGGTGGCGCGGGCCCGCGATGCGGCGGCGCTGGCGCGGCCCGTGAAGCAGCCCGGCTGCTGGCCTGGCGAGGGAGGCCGGCGCGCTAGAGAGGCCCGCGGAGAGGCTGGCGCTGGCGGCCGACGCGGGACGGGAGGCGGCCCAGCTGGCTGCGTCCTCCGGTGAAGTGGTCCAGGGCGAAGGGACTGGGCCCTGGCGCGGCGAAGTAAGGCGATGCGGGATGGCCTTCGGGCTGGAGGCGAAGTGGTCCAGGGCGATCCGAAGGACCAGATCGGGGAGGACGTGGCGCCTGGGATCGATCGGCCTGGGTGCGGTCTGGCGATGCGTTGACTCGCCCGATCGATGGATCCTTCGATCCAGTTCGCCGGCGCGCTGGCTTCCTCGGGAGGGAAGTCCAAGTGGCAGAGAGGGGGTGGATGGATCCGAAAATTGAGGGGGAAGGAGGAGGAAGAAGCTAGAGATGCCCAAAATAGACCTAGGGTCTATAAATAGCAGAATTTAGGGTTAGGGGATTTAGGTGTGTTAGGAGCCCTCCGATCACGATCCGACGGATCCGATCACGGGGGAAGTTTAGATGGGCCTAGGAGAGGGTAGTGGGCTGCTGGAGGGATGTTTCTGGGCCACAAGTGGAGGCACTTTGGACCCACACGAATAACTGATGGGATAGCAAACGGAGTCCAAACGCGACGAGATTTGAGAGGCGGGATACACACAACAAAACAACAACACACGACAAGTCTCGCGCCACACCGGTAACGTTACACGCCCAAACAACAAAGTAGGCCTACGGGACGCCATGGACACGTGAGGGAGCTCCGGAATGCGAAACGGACAACGGGAAGGAACACGTGGAACCGGATGCAACCGACAACACAAATGCAATGCGATGCACATGTCTACATGATATGAATGAATGCCACACACGCACACAACAAAACGACGAAAACCCGAAAGACAAAGAACCCGAAATGGAAATAGATGAAGCCGGAGATATATTATATGCCCAAAAGGGAAAGTATTACAACCGGGGCATTACAGCCCATCACAAGCTCTCACGATTAGCTGAAGTGATAAATATAATATCATCACCCCTTATCTTAGGGAAATCCGATCAGGCTCGGCTTCCCGGTGCACAAGACATTTCAACAATGGTAAAACAAGTCCAGCAAGACCTCCCGGGGTGCCGACACCCTGATAGTAGCCGCACGTATCTCGTCTCAGGCCACGTCCGGATGAGCAGTACGTACAGTAACCAAAGATCCCAGATAACTGGGTGGCACCGCAAGTGGCTCTAGTTTGGGACCAACACCATCAGCACTGGCCCCCCTGCTATGTAGAATTAAGAACCCGGGGACGCGACCCCCTATGCAAATTTAATTAATTAATTAAGTTGTTATTATGAGGCAAATTAAAACCAAAGTTGGGCCTTGCTAGAGGAGTTTTATTCAAAGTCGAACTGTCAAGGGGTCCCCATCCACCCATCGTGTAAGGAACGCAAAATCAAGGAACATAATGCCGGTTTATCGGCGCCTAAGGTGGCATGAGTGGAACAAAACACCGAGCAAAAGGCCAAGCCTTCCACCCATGCCCAGTATATAGGTGTGTTAATAATAATAATAGATATTGTGATATTCCAACAACAAGTTCCCACCTGGAACGATCTTCGTCTTCACCTGCAACTAACAACGCTATAAGAGGGGCTGAGAAAGCGGGTAACATAGCCAAACAGTGGTTTTGCTAGGAAGGTGTCAAAGGTTAGTGGTTTCATGGAAACAAGGAGAGGCTGACATAAAAGATGGGTAGCGCGACATGTAACGATAGCATCGAGGCACTAAGCATGGCAGTGGTAGTAAAGGTATCCAAGGGTATGATCATCTTGCCTGTGATTCCGCAAGGAAGAAGAACGGTCCAAGAAGTAGACGGAGCAACATAGTCGAGCGAAATCCTCACAACTCCGGAACGAAACCGAAGCTAACAAGAGAAGCAACCGGAAAGAAGCAAACAACACGGTAAACACACAAGTATAAACATAGCATATGATGCACATCCAAGTATGATGCATGTCCGGTTTAATTATGCATGGCAAGGTAAGTGCACAAACAAGTACTACAAGTTAAGTGGAGCTCAATATGCAACGAGTTGCATAGTTGCATATTAACGAAACACCACATTTTATTTATTTAGTTGACTCTCGTTTATTTACAAGACAAGATTAAATGTTTGTTAACATGGCAAGAGGTGAAGCAAAAACAAACTACCTATTTAGGCATTTTAAATGAGGCCGGAAAATAACAACAACAATTCCGGAAAAAAACCCATGAGCATGTTTAGTAATTTTAAGAAAACAACAATTCACACATTATAAAGTTGTTAACATGATGCGGATGACATGATCAAGTTTTATGCAATTTTTAGTTAAACGTTAACATGAAGAGATATGAAGTATTGTCACCGTGGTGGAAGGAAAGGGTGCCACGGCAACGATCCGAAAGTGATGCATCGGCAACATCTCGGTTCCGGTAACTCGATGAGAGGCCGAAGCAAAAGAAAGATGGCGTGAGCGAGTCAACAAGATGAAAAGTGGGGTGATCCCGTCACCGGGTTCCCACGGGTTGGCGACGAGGCAACCGAGAAGCACGACAAAAGATGAAACGGGCACGGAGCACACAAGGGAAACATTTCATACAACACAACAAGCATTTGTCCACGGGTCATCGTCTCGGGGTTATACCTTCGAAGCGTTCGTTCTCGGAGGGGTTCGAGTCGTCGCGGTACGTAGTGGAAGTACTGGAAGTAGGCGTTCCGTTCGTAGAGGTACTTGACGAATCCGTCGTCTCCGGGCGACGGTAGTTGTTCACGGTTCGTAGGCGTTCGGGTATCCGTAGATGTACTTGTTCGTAGATGTTCATGTCATCGGAGGGGTACTTGGGGTCTTCGGACTTGCCGGACTCGTTTCTCGCGACGGTAGTGGTACTTGACGTGTCGCCGTGTAGGGGTACTTGGGCATCAGAGAGGAACTTGGCGAAGGTGTACTTGACATAGTAGCCGTTCATGAAAATGGCCATGTAGCTGCTCGGGTCCGGACCTAGTGGGTCTTGGCGCTCCTGGGTACTTGAGAAAAACAACAACAGCAACAAAAAAAGGAAAAGGGCTACAGAGGTTGCTCGGGGCAACGCCTTGGCGCTGGTGGCGATGCGGCCTGGAGACGGAGGGGAAAACGGCGTGGGTTCCGGCCGGCCCTGGCTGGAGGCGAGGCGAGGATGATGAGGCAGGGGCCTGGCGCGCAGAGGAGGGGTGCGGGCGCGCGGAGCCGGCGCTGGAGGAGTGGCGACGCACTGGAGGAACACCGATGGAGGAGGCAAGCGCGCTCCTGTGCGGGAGGAGGAGGGCCGACGAGGTCGGGGCGGTCGGCTGCACCTGGCCAGCCGGGAGGAGCGATGGGGAGGCTCGAGGGTTCGAGAGGATGGAGAGGGGACGCTGCGCTGGCTACGAGGGAGAGCGACGAGGTACTCGCGAGGCGGAGGAGGCGCTTGTGGAGCGAGAGGGAGAAGGGCATTGATCGCAGAGGGAAAAGGGGATCGGGCACGGGCTGCGAGCGAGGAAAGATCGATGGGGATGCGAGGGTCGGGAGCGAGCGGCGCTGAGGGGGAAGGACGAGCGAGGGGAGAGCGATGCCGAGCGGGCTAGGGTTAGGAAGCGCTGCGGGCCGTGGAGGCCAGATGGGCCGGACTGGGCCAGGAGGAGGGAAGGCCTGGCTGCGAGCTGGGCTCTCTTTTTTTAACTGCTGTTGTTTTCCCAAAAAACAGAAAACAGCAAGGAGAAAGAAAAGGAAGGAGGTGATCTGAATAGGATTAAGGCATAGGGTAAAATTCCCTGGACTCACAAAAATGTAAGGAATTAATTAAAATTATTGGAGGGTTTTTGGAGGAACCTCGATAAACGAGAAAAGAAATATAGGGAGGGTTTTTGACAGTGAAACTTGAATTAAGAGGCTGTCAGGCCCAAGATGCGATTCTATCCCGATCACGTGACACTTACGTGATTGGGGCACAACCGCATTTCGGGCGCTTAGCAAGATGGATATCATTACATCGTACCATTACATACATACATAGGGGATACAACATTACATAGATATCATTACATCGTAACAAGACTATCAAAGCTTAAAGGGTAGGAAGAGGTAAAGTGGTGAGGTTGCAGCAGCGGCTAAGCAATATATATGGTGGCTAGCTTACGAGTACAAGAATAAGATGAGCATCTACGCAAACGGTCGCAAAAGTAGTGATCGCTAAAGATCCTGAACTACATACGAGTCAAACATAACCCCACTGTGTTCTCTTCTCAAAGTGAAAAGAGACAGTCACGGTTACTCACCCAGTTGTGTGTTTTACTTCGGATCCTCTGTCAAGTTATCTACAACCGGACATTAACAAATTCCAATCTGCCACATAACCGCGGGCACGGCTTTCGAAAGATCATAACCCTGCAGGGGTGTTCCAACTTAGCCCATCACAAGCTCTCACGATTAGCTGAAGTGATAAATATAATATCATCACTCCTTATCTTAGGGAAATCCGATCAGGCTCGGCATCCCGGTGCACAAGACATTTCGACAATGGTAAAACAAGTCCAGCAAGACCTCCCGGTGTGTCGATGCCCTGATAGTAGCCGCGCGTATCTCGTCTCAGGCCACGACCGGATGGGCGATTATACGAGTAAAACCAAACCTCGAGTTTCCCCGTGGTGGCCCCGCATACTCCCCGTTTGGGACCAACACCATCAGCACTGGCCCCCCTGCTATGTAGAAAGAATCCTCGGGTAGCGCTAACTCCCTATGCAATTTAATTAATTAATTATGTTGTTATTATGAGCAAATTAAAACCAATGTTGGGCCTTGCTGGAGGAGTTTTATTCAAAGTCGAACTGTCAAGGGGTCCCCATCCACCCATCGTGTAAGGAACGCAAAATCAAGGAACATAATGTCGGTTTATCGGCGCCTAAGGTGGCATGAGTGGAACAAAACACCGAGCAAAAGGCCAAGCCTTCCACCCATGCCCAGTATATAGGTGTGTTAATAATAATAATATATATTGTGATATAACAACAACAAGTTCCCTCCTGGAACGAACTTCATCTTCACCTGCAACTAACAACGCTATAAGAGGGGCTGAGCAAGCGGGTAACATAGCCAAACAGTGGTTTTGCTAGGAAGGTTTCAAAGGTTAGAGGTTTCATGGCAACATGGAGAGGCTGACAATAAAGATGGGTAGCGCGACATGTAACGATAGCATCGAGACACTAAGCATGGCAATGATAGTAAAGGTATCCAAGGGTATGGTCATCTTGCCTGAGATCCCGCAAGGAAGAAGAACGGTTCCGTGAAGAAGACGGAGAAGAAGCCTTGAAGAGGACCCACGAGTAGCCGATCGAATCCTCACAATGCAACGGAACAAGCACTAACGAAAAGAAGCAAGCAATAAGGTAAACAAACCACTCAAGAACATAACAATATGCACTACCAAGTATGAAGCAAAACAAGTCTACTTATGATGCACAAAAAGTCTACACAGGAAGCAAAACATGGCATCAAGGAAGCGCAGATAACAACACAAGTCTATATGATGCAATACATGGCAAGATATGATGCAAGGCAAAACTATACAGGAAGCACAGAAATATAGCACAAGGGCATGGCAATTTGCATTCAAGCAAAGTACTTCAAAACATGATAACAATAGGATAATATGAATCTACATGCAAAATCACCCAAGTTTCATATAAAGAACACCCCAATCGGAGCAACGGGCTAAAAGATACACATGAAACAAGATATAACAACAAGCTGAAATTAACAGCCACATAGCAACTTGGGAGCATGAGATAAATGAGCTACAACACTCAAACATCATGGCAATGAGTATGGACATAAACTAGACATATCCTACAGCAAATAAGTCCATTGGAGCATCCCCAAAGGAGCCATGGATCAATAGCAACAAGCTAGGACATTTGGAACTTGATAACAAAATCCTGACAGCAGTAATTTATTGCAACTTTGGAGCAAAAGTTAAATATGCTGAACATGCACTTTTCCAAAGGAGATAAACATGGCAAGATTAATTCTATCATGCAAGCTAAAGCATTCAACATGTAGAGCATATCATGATGAACATGTGGACATATCATTTGCATCATTTGGATAAATATGCACCAAGTTATCCCTATGCAAACATAGCAACAAAACAACAAGTAGCAGCAGTTTATAATAAGTAGCACCCTTGCAACAGATTTTAAAGCATCTAGATGAATTCAAACATGTATGGCACAAAGGAACAGAGTGTAGAGTATAACTCCACGAACATTTTGACATGTCATTCACTCAAAACGGATAAGCACACAAAAAGTTATTACCAGTCAAAGTATGCAACAGAAACAGCAATTACAGGGACTTAGCAGAAAAAAAATAGACAAAATAGGCGGGCGCAAGATACTAAAAGGAACTCAGGGCGAGGCTTAGAGGGGTGGCTCACCACGGGCTCGGCCCAAGAAGAGGAAGTAGCAGCAGCCTGGGAGCTGCTGGGCCCATGCGGAGGAGGAGGTAGCAGGCCGGTGGGTCGGCTAGGACGGGCCCACGCGGAGGCAGCAGCGCCTCGGGCCCCGGCTAGAGGATGGCGGCTGGGCCTCGGCCCATGCGGCTGGCGGGCTGGAGGAGGCCGGAGGGGTTGGGGAGGCCCAACACGGGCGCGGCAGTTGGGGCGCTGGGCCGCTGGCCTCAGGCCCCAGGAGGCGGAGGCGAGGATGACTGGGCCGGCTCAGGCGCTGGCGCGGGAGGGAGGCCTGGCTGCGGCGTCGTTCCCACGAACGAGCGCACGAGGCGGCAACCATGGCGGCGGCGGCTGGAAGTGGATCTCCGGCGAGGGCTCGAAGGAAGCGGAGGGAAGGCGCGGAGAGGCCGGGAACGGACCGGGGTTGGCCGGGGCGACGCAGATCCGGCCGCCCCTAGCCGGGATCTAGCCGGAGCAAGGCTCACCGGCGGCCAGGGGGGCGCGTGGCCGATCCTAGGCGGCCATGGTGCTGCGGCTCTGCTCTGCGGGAATGAAGAGGAAGATGGCGAGGGAAGGCGACGCGGCAGCGGAGGGGATCCGGCAGGGCGCTCGTCGGCGGTGGCTCCAGGGCAGAGACCTGGCCGGCAGCTCGGGGAAGCTCTGGTGGCCGGCGTCGAGGCCACCAGAGGCTCAGCGAGCGGGGCTATGGGGAGCCAGGCGGAGGCGCTCGAGCGCTTGGGCCCGCGGGGCCCTGTGCGGCCCGGGGCGAGCAGCGGATCTGGGCCGGAAGGCCCAACGCGGCAGGGAGGCTGACAACGGGCCCCGCGCTGAGGTGGCGGCGGCGCGGGCCCAGCTGGCTGTATGCCAAGTGGCGGGGGAGGGGCTCGCCGGTGCTGAATTCGAGGCAGGAGGTGGGGGTGGCTGCGGAAATTGAGGAGGGGGAGAAGAAGGCCATTTTTGGCAAAGGGAACGTCTATAAATAGAAAGGGGGCTAGGGTTAGGGGTTTTGGGGGGTTTTAGAGCCCTCCGATCGCGATCCGACGGATCCGATCGCGAGGGGAGTTAGGATGGGCCTAGGGGAGGCTAGTGGGCTGTGTAGAAGTAGTCGGGCTGAGGTGAGAGGAGAAGGAGAGAGGCCCACGGGGGTTTTCGGAGACCGAAAACATCCGACGAAATAACCGGCGACTAGTGCCGCTATATATATCCGTTGGGCTACCAAACGAACTCCGAATGCGATGAAATTTGGCAGGCGGCCTGTCTACACTATAATAAGACCACATGACCAGTTTCAACCCATTCCGAGAACATTTTTCGGCCACTCACAAAATAAAAATTCGGAGGCACCGTGGGCGCGTGCAAGTGTGTCTGGGCTCAGAACGGACAACAGAGAGGATGAGGGGACTCAGACGGATGCAAGTTTTGAAAACATGCTGATGCAACACACATGATGACATGGCAAGATGCAACACACAAGCAGATGACATGGCACTGACAAAGAATAACTGGCTGACATCTGGCGCACCGGTCTCGGGGTGTCACAACACTCCCCTACTAACAAGAGATCTCGTCCCGAGATCTTAGGAACGAGACGGGAAGGGAAAGGAAGAACAAAGTTCTTCAAGGACAGAAAGGGTGAAACCAAAGAATCTTGAGAGGTTGAACAATTTCGAAAGAAGAATATAATGAAGATGAAAGAGAAAGAGAAGCTCCATTACAAAAGAGGAACAAGGAACACACGAGAACTAATTAGGTTGGAAGGCATGAAGCAAGAGCTGAATGAACAAGAATGAATTCGGAACCACTCCGGTTAAAAGAGATAGAAAAGGAATCTTCACGAAGGAATTCGGGCAGCACTCCTGCTAAAACTGAAAGAAATAGCACACTGGTTGAACAAGAATGGAATAGAACGAGAACCTGAGGAGATTGAATAAAAACATGACGAAATGAACAAGACAATGTCTCCAGAAGAATTAAAGAATGGAAAAAGAAAAACGAAGAAAAAGACAACTTGAGCATGAGTGACAATTGGAAGAGAGTCTTGAAGAAAAAGGTTTGAATAGAGTTGTTGAGAAAATCAACAACAAAAGAATAAGCTTGTTGTGGACTTATGAAAACATCTCAAACTTGAGGTGAATTATGCCGCAACCAAAAGATGGATAATTAAGATGAAGGAAGAAATGCAAAACTCCACTTCAAAAGAATAGGAGAGTTATTTGCACCCGAGAGGCAAAAGAATAAGAATGCTTGAGCTGCTCCAGAATAATTAGCTGAACGTTTGAAGAACGAATTACATGATGGAGAACCACCATGAAGAACTCCGGTAACGAAAGGATGATGAAATAGAAATGACGGATGAAAAGAATAAGATTGAAGCCTTGCGATGATTAAAAGGGGTTCCGACGAGATAACCGAGAAAAAACTTGAACTCCGGGAAAAAAGATTAAAGCACTTGAAACTAGAATTTATTCATGAAGAATAAACTCCGAAGGAAGGAATTAAATCAACTCGATAAAAACGAATAATAATTATGTTATGCTATCCTCCACCAATTAAAATTGATGAGAGCAATGGATTTGCATACTACTTATTCTCGTTGAAATGATTTAAAGAAGAATATATCGCGAACTTGCGAAAATCTTCATGGACACCGGTAGGATAGGAATGAACGAATGAATTGAATTGAAAATGCTGGCAAAGAATTCTTGAGTGGATCACCGTAAAGAATTGAAGTCGAGTGAAGAAAATGAACGAGCCACCGGGAAGAATTAATCGAATGATGAAAAGAACAAACCATCAAGAAGAATTACAATCGAGTGAAGAACGAGAATGACCACCGTAAGGAATTAAAATCGAATGAAGAAAGAGAAGAGAAACCACCGTAAGAATTGAAATTGAGTGAATACAAGAGAATGAATCTCCGGGAAGAATAAAGCACTTGAGGACAATTGAATGACGAAAACGAAGAGATCACGAACTGATTAAAGAATACTTAAACGAAGCACCGGAAAGAATGTGAGACGAACGAAGAGGCATCGATGAAGAATATTTGAAGGACGAAGTTGAAAACTGAGAACGAAGAAATCTTCTGAAATGATGGCCTTCGGAGGAACACAAGAAAAGAATTAAAGAAATACTCTGGAAGAATGAAAAAAAGAAAGGTTGAAACAACATGAACGAATTGAAAGCGATCTTCGGAAGGCATATGACTGATGAAATTCATACTTACGTCATACTGCAAAAGAATTTAGGAATACTCCGGGAAATAGAGTCAGGTAAGATCCTGGGAAAGACCTGTGGGTTAGGGCCCACCGAAGGAAGAACTCCGTTGGAAAGGATTGAAAAGGAGATAATGCACCGGAACGATTAAAAGACTCAAAGGAGGTGACAACCTCGAATTAATTGGAACAAAACGAATCTCCTGAGATGACTTTGGAACACCGGAACAATTAAAAGGCGAGAGGCGAACGAGCAAGGGGAATATCCGAGCCGAGGGAAAAGAATATGATCCACACCGAATACTTGAATTGAATCCACCGGAAAGAAGAAGAGGTGAAGAATATCAAACGAGAGGAGAATTCATTGGAGAAGAAAAGAGATGAAGGATGACGTACTAGACAAGAATTCAGCGGTTGAAAAAACAGAGTAAAGAATGCAAAGGATTCACACGAGTAGGATGGATACTCGATTAAGGACTCCGGCTCCGAGAAACAAAAGGGTGGGAGGGTGGGAAAGAAAAGACCACATCGGACGGGGAAACACCATCGACTAAAAGAACTGAGGTTGGACTTGCAAGAAGAAGAGGGTTGAATCCACATGACGAGAGATGCACCAGATGAAAGAACTAACAACGCAACGAACGGAAACTAACCACGAGATCCTAAAAAAATTGAAGGGGAAGAGGAGTAATTTAAAACACCTACGTCAAGATTCCTCACTAGAGCGACGAAGGGGGAGGGGAGTAAAAAGAATTCCTACTCTCCGATATAACTAGACTCCGAAAAAAAATTCTTCTAGACTCAACAACGGCCAAGCTACGATCAATCAAGGGGGCTCCTATGGTCGGTCGAGGCTCTGATACCAACTTGTCAGGCCCAAGATGCGATTCTATCCCGATCACGTGACACTTACGTGATTGGGGCACAACCGCATTTCGGGCGCTTAGCAAGATGGATGTCATTACATCATACCATTACATACATACATAGGGGATACAACATTACATAGATATCTCAAGAATACAATGATCTCAATACAAAGTATCCGACTACGGATACAAACAAGAAAAGCACAAAACATCCATCTGCTAACCCAGGCTGCCGACCCGGAACCTAACCCAAGACTGAAGAAGAAGAACTCCAACAAAAGAACAACGCTCTCACGTCAAGACATCGGAATCTGCACCTGCAACTGTTGTTGTAGTATCTGTGAGCCACGAGGACTCAGCAATCCCATCACCATGGGTAACAAGACTATCAAAGCTTAAAGGGTAGGAAGAGGTAAAGTGGTGAGGTTGCAGCAGCGGCTAAGCAATATATATGGTGGCTAGCTTACGAGTACAAGAATAAGATGAGCATCTACACAAACGGTCGCAAAAGTAGTGATCGCTAAAGATCCTGAACTACATATGAGTCAAACATAACCCCACTGTGTTCTCTTCTCAAAGTGAAAAGAGACAGTCACGGTTACTCACCCAGTTGTGTGTTTTACTTCGGATCCTCTGTCAAGTTATCTACAACCGGACATTAACAAATTCCAATCTGCCACATAACCGCGGGCACGGCTTTCGAAAGATCATAACCCTGCAGGGGTGTTCCAACTTAGCCCATCACAAGCTCTCACGATTAGCTGAAGTGATAAATATAATATCATCACTCCTTATCTTAGGGAAATCCGATCAGGCTCGGCATCCCGTTGCACAAGACATTTCGACAATGGTAAAACAAGTCCAGCAAGACCTCCCAGTGTGTTGATGGGCCTCTAACCCCTCGTTGGTTACCCCAAGTGGAAGGTGTGAGATGCAGTGTTGTGGAAGTTTTTCCCTTAGCAAAGATGCCAAGGATCGAATCCCTAGAGACTCCTAGGTTCAACAAGTAGGTGTCAACTGCTAACGGCGCCAGATATTAGCAATCAACGTGGACCTGCACACAGATACAAATAACTTTGCTCCCAACGAGTACAGAGAGGTTGTCAATCCCTCCGGCCTTGTAGTTCACAAAGGATTAAACGCACATGATAGTAGTGATAGATAATGTTTGCAATAGTAAGTAATAGCGAAAAGTAAATAGCGGATGTGATCAATGATGGTAATATGGACCGGAGTCTCATGATGTTCACTAGTGATGTCTCTCTCCCAAAAGACGATAAAACAGCTATGTGAGGTAAACGAATTACAGTTGGGCAATTGACAGGACCACGAACGCAAACCAATGCTGACTACATTGCAAGAAAGGTTGAGGTTCAAAGCATGGGCGGTACGCCAAAGTAAGTAGACCGAAATCCATCAATATCTACTACTAATCATCCACCTTGAGATATCTATCCAGAACATCTCGCTGGTATTAAGTTGCGAGCCCCACCCATAGTGTAAACTCAAAGCAACAGACAACTACATTAAAAGAACTTTGCGTAAAGTAAACAATCCTTGCACCCGCGGGCACAAGAACCGTTGTTTTCCCCTTGTGGCAACAGCACATCCCCTAGACTCATGTTTCTGTCACTCAAGCTAGTCATTGAGGGGCATGAACCCACAATCAAGCATAACGTTCCCTCTTGGAGTCACTACGTATTACTTGGCCAAAGCAATAAATAACAACGGAGAACATGCAAGAATTACTTATGAACATAAATATAAAAGAGGTAGATCAAATATATTACTCAATCACAATCTGAACATAATCTCATAATCCATCGGATCCCAGCAAACTCATCATAGCAACAGCATAAGGATTACATATGTGCCTCGATCATGTAGGGCAGCTCACGAGGACTAATTAGTTAAGCACAAGAACGGGAGGAGAACATCACATAGCTACTGGTCATGGACTCATGGTCCAAGGGAGACTACTCACAACTCATCCGGGAGGCGTCCATGGTGGTGGAGAAGCTCCCGATGGTGATCCTCCCCTCCGGCAGGGTGCCGGGAAGAGTTCTCCTGGTGCTCCCGATCTTGGAAGCGGCGGCGGCGGCGGAACAGAGATGAGATCGCGAAAAAGAGTTCCCGTTTCGAGGGTTTCGGGAGATGCTTTAAATATATGCCAAAGGGGGGCACCAGACGGGGCTCGGGGGGGCCAAGCGCCCCCCGGCGCGGCCCAGGGGGGGGGCGCCGCCAGGGCGCCTGGGGCCCTAGTGCCCCCCCCCGGGTGTACTTCGGGCGCAAGGTAGGTTCTGGAACACTGATTTTTTATATAATTTTCTGGATTTTTCCTGACAGTTCTTGTAATGTGAAAACCTGAAATACAAAAACAGCCGAAAACAGAAACTGGCACTGGGGTGCACTGGATTAGTAGGTTAGTCCAAATATGATCAAAAGTGTATGGAAGTGTATGAATATCATAGCAATATCACCCAAAAGTGGCATGGAGCAAGCAGAAATTATAGATACGTTTTGGACGTATCAACATCCCCAAGCTTAATTCCTGCTCGTCCTCGAGTAGGTAAATGATAACAAGAATAATTTCTGTGGTGACATGCTATTAACCATATAGGACTTTTTATAGTCATATGACAAAAGCTTACTGAGACAATGAATTTGTAGTAATTAAGTTGCCTCATGAGAAAATCACAAAGGACTGAAAGTTTTACAATATGAAACTGAAACATCAAAAAGATTTGCAATGAACATGATGTGCAAATATGATAAAGTGATATCTAGCTTGCCCCCTTTAGTGAAGCAAAACATAAATGCAGGGGCACCTTCAAGGTTTAAGTGATGACTAGATACAATGATTTCAAAATAAACGATACAACAATCATGCAAAAGACAATGCTACTTTGGAACAATGCACATTACACTTAGAATGACAATCATGCTCTCAGTAGTTGGTGCTTGAAGAAAGAAGGTGGAGACTCAAAAAGTAAAAGAATGGTTATGTGCTAGAGCTTTTTATTTTGAAAACATAGAAGCAATTTTGTCAACGGTAGTAGTACTTCATATGTGTCATGCATAAGACATCCTATAAGTTGCAAGCCTCATGCATCGAATACCAATAGTGCTCGCTCCTTGTCCTAATTAGCTCGGATTTCCATGGTTTATCATTGCATTACATATGTTTCAACCAAGTGTCACAAAGGGGTACCTCTATGCCACCTGTACAAAGGTCCAAGGAGATAAATCGCATTTGATTTCTTGTTTTTGATAGATCTCAACTTGAGGACATCCATACCGGGACAACATAGAAAATAGATGATGGACTCCTCTTTAATGCTTAAGCATATTCTCATAAGAGATTGAGGATTAATGTCCAAGCTAAAACTTCCACCATGATACATGGCTTTGGTTGGCGGCCCAATGTTCTTCTCTAACAATATGCATACTCATTCAACCCATGGAAAATCACCCTTACTTTAGACAAGACGAACATGCATAGCAACTCACATGATATTCAACAAAAGTGTGACAGTTGATGGCGTCCCCAGAAACATGGTTACCGCTCAGCAAGCAACTTATAAGAAATAAGATACATAAGCAACATATTCTTTACCACAATAGTTTTTAAGCTACTTTCCCATGAGCTATGTATTGCAAAGTTAGTCTGCTTAGTACAGGTGGAGGTTAGCAAAAGACTGGGAGCGACCAACTAAGAGAGCAATGACGGTCATAATCATGCAGAGCGACAAAGCAACATTGAATCAGGCATGGTAGTTATATCGCTACTCAGAAATAAAAGATCATCAAGGCTTGACAGACTTTCTTTACAGTCTTAAATATGCGTGAGCATACGCCAAGTCAATCAAAATAAATTCTCGAAGGAAGATATTACTAAACCATACCACATCATAGGCAAACAAATCATGTTGGTACTCCAATAACACATTGGGAATCCCCTAGCTATTTGAGACTAACCATAAGAAAACCTGAACTACTAAGCGTCATTATGCACGTAGCATCCTTATCATAGACATATCAACCAATGCAATGGAAGCAAACTCTCTTAATAAGATAAGCATGATAATTAAAGAGAGTTCAAGCAACCAACTAAACAAAAGCTCTTTGAAAAGATAAGCATGAATACTAAGAGCTGAACATGATAGTAGCTATTAAAAGACAAAGAACACACACAGCAAAGATAGACATGAAAATTCTATGTTATGTTCTAGGTAGAAGTGGAGCGTGTTTCTCTCCCACATAAAGAAAGCTGAGTTCCGACTCGTTATGAAAAACTAAAAAGAAAACTAAAAGCAAGACTCTCCAAGCATAGCACTTAACACGTGAAGTGATAAAAATATAGCGGAACGAAAGATGAACTAATAATGTTGATGGAGAAGGGGATGCACGGGGGCATCCCCAAGCTTAGACGCTTGAGTCTCTTTGAATATTTCTTGGGGGTGCACGGGGGCATCCCCAAGCTTGAGCGCTTGACACTCCTGAATCTTTTTATCATCTTCCCTCGCACACTTGAAATCTCCCTTCATACATAACTCATCATAATCTGAATAGCGAGGTTAGTACCCTTAATAAAATAATTGTTCCTTGCTGGAAATAAAGATATTCTTGAAGGTCTACTGTTTCTCAAGATTGCCAAAAGGTTTTTGCAAAGAAAAAGCAAGCTCTTGGTTTGCAAAATGAAGGAAAGGCAAAACTAGACAGAATCTGTGAAAAACAGAACAGCAGGTAGTAAATGATTTGTTCGGGGTACTTATGCAACTCAAATCAAAAAACTCAGAACAGACGCACGAAAGACAATTATACAGAGAACGCTGTCGAAAAAATTCAGACCAAAAAGATGATCTGGTGATTTTATACGAATTTTTCTATCCAAGGACAGAATCTGTTTCCTGGACAGCACCTCACAACTTTTGAACTTTCTAGCAATCAGAGGCTATACTTGGCACAAATAGGAAAAGCAAAGATACAATGATGATGCTACTGTAGTAAACAACATCAAGACACAACAAAAGCAAAATATGAAAATTTATTCATGTGGGCTGCCTCCCAAAAGCGCTTTCTTTTATGCCTTTAAGCTAGGCATAATGCATAGAGATCAAGTTTTATCAACAGTAAAAGAATAGCTAGCCCGTACAACGGACTCAAAAGGTAACTTGATCTTCTTTCGAGGGAAGTGTTCCATCCCTTTCTTGAGAGGAAACTGAAATTTTATATTACCCTCTTTCATGTCAATGATAGCACCAACGGTGCGTAAAAAGGGACGTCCCAAAATAATTGGACATGAAGGATCACATTCAATATCCATAATAGTGAAATCAACGGGAACATAATTATCATTAACAACGATAAGAACATCGTCGATCCTCCCCAAAGGTTTTTTTATGGAAGAATCAACGAGACGAACACCAAAAGAACAAGAATCATAAGGTTTCAATTTAAGCATATCATATATTCTTTTGGGCATAACAGAGGTACTAGCTCCAACATCACATAATGCATAGCAAGAGAAGTCATTCAATTTAATTTTTATCATAGGATCCCAACCATCTTCTAGCTTCCTAGGTATGGAGGCTTCTACTCTAAGTTTCTCCTCCCTAGCTTTGATGAGAGCATTAGTGATATGCTCTGTAAAGGCAAGGTTAAGCGTGCTAGTGCGGGGGTCTTTAGACATCTTGTGAAGGAAATCAATAACTTCGGTAAGAGTGCAATTATCAAAATCAAGGTCACGAGCATCAAGTAAAGTGGTAGTAGTGTCCTTTAGGTTCACTTGTTTGGTAGTTTCTATAGTCATAGCATCACCATTAATAGGTCCATTGGGACCAGGAGTACATTGGGTGCTAAGAGTTTGGATATCCTCAACAACTTGGATAGTAGCAACAGTGTGGTGGGTAGGAAGGCTCTTAATTCTATCTTCTTCCTCCTTTTCTCTAGCCCATCTTTCTTTAAGTTTAGCCATCATCCTAATATTTTCATTAATTTGCACTTGAGTAGCATTAATGGGAGTGACCTTCCTCTCCTCAAGAGGAGAAGTTTTAATTTTAAGCAATTCTATCTCATTGGCTAAATGGTCTACCTTAAAAGAAAGATCATCTAGTTTATGTAGTTTTTCTTCTACACTCTTATTAAAGGCTTTTTGGGTAGTGATGAAATCTTTAAGCATAGTCTCTAGTTCAGTAGTGGAGTTCTTGGTGATAGGATAAGCATTGTTGTTCCCATAAGAATTAGAGGGGAACGGTCTAGGATTGCTACCAAAGTTACTCCTATAAGCATTGTTGTTAAAATTGTTTCTAGAGATAAATTTCACATCTACTTGTTCTTGAGCAATCAAAGAATTTAAAGGAACATCGCGAGGATCAACAGAAGATTGCTTCGAAAGTAGAGACATGATCAAGTCAACTTTTTCATTTAAGGAGGAAATCTCCTCGACAGAGTTTACCTTCCTACCTGTTGGAGCGCGTTCGGTGTGCCATTGGGAATAGTTGGTCATCATCTCATCGAGAAGCTTTGTGGCAGCACCAAGTGTAGTTGACATAAAAGTTCCTCCCGCGGCCGAATCTAACAAGTTCCGCGAGGTAAAGTTCAAGCCTGCATAAAAAGTTTGGATAACCATCCAAGTAGTCAAACCATGAGTAGGGCAGTTCTTGATAAGAGATTTCATACGTTCCCAAGCTTGGGCAACGTGTTCATTATCCAATTGTTTAAAGTTCATTATGTTACTTCTAAGTTGGATAATTTTAGCAGGTGGATAGTATTTTCCGATAAAAGCATCTTTGCACTTGTCCCATGAATCTATGCTATTTCTAGGCAAAGACTGAAACCAAATTTTAGCTCCTCCTCTCAAGGAGAAAGGAAAAAAGCTTAAGCTTAACAATATTACCATCTATTTCGTGGTACTTTTGCATATCACAAAGTTCAACAAAGTTGTTTAAGTGTAAAGCAGCATCATCTCCAGCACCGGAGAATTGATCTTTCATGACTAAGTTCAGTAAAGCAGGTTTAATTTCATATGAAGGTGCTGAAGTGGCAGGTGTAGTGATAGGTGTGCTGATAAAGTCATCGTTGTTGTGACTAGTGAAGTCACACAACTTGGTGTTCTCGGTGGAACCCATAGTAGCAAGCAAGCAAGATAACTATTTTTGTGATTTTCGATAAAAGGTACTAAAGCAAAAACTGAAAGGTAAACTAACAAGACTAAAAAGCAAAGGTAAAAGATAGCATGCAACTCCCCTATCCTGAAGAGTGGAGTCCCCGGCAACGGCGCCAGAAAAACTCCTTGATGGGCCTCTAACCCCTCGTTGGTTACCCCAAGTGGAAGGTGTGAGATGCAGTGTTGTGGATGTTTTTCCCTTAGCAAAGATGAAAAGGATCGAATCCCCAGAGACTCCTAGGTTCAACAAGTAGGTGTTAACTGCTAACGGCGCCAGATATTAGCAATCAACGTGGACCTGCACACATATACAAATAACTTTGCTCCCAACGAGTACAGAGAGGTTGTCAATCCCTCCGGCCTTGTAGTTCACAAAGGATTAAACGCAAATGATAGTAGTGATAGATAATGTTTGCAATAGTAAGTAATAGCGAAAAGTAAATAGCGGATGTGATCAATGATGGTAATATGGACCGGAGTCTCATGATGTTCACTAGTGATGTCTCTCTCCCGAAAGACGATAAAACAGCTATGTGAGGTAAACGAATTACAGCTGGGCAATTGACAGGACCACGAACGCAAACCAATGCTGACTACATTGCAAGAAAGGTTGAGGTTCAAAGCATGGGCGGTACGCCAAAGTAAGTAGACCGAAATCCATCAATATCTACTACTAATCATCCACCTTGAGATATCTATCCAGAACATCTCGCTGGTATTAAGTTGCGAGCCCCACCCATAGTGTAAACTCAAAGCAATAGACAACTGCATTAAAAGAACTTTGCGTAAAGTAAACAATCCTTGCACTCGCGGGCACAAGCACCGTTGTTTTCCCCCTTGTGGCAACAGCACATCCCCTAGACTCATGTTTCTGTCACTCAAGCTAGTCATCGAGGGGCATGAACCCACAATCAAGCATAACGTCCCTCTTGGAGTCACTACGTATTACTTGGCCAAAGCAATAAATAACAACGGAGAACATGCAAGAATTACTTATGAACATAAATATAAAAGAGGTAGATCAAATATATTACTCAATCACAATCTGAACATAATCTCATAATCCATCGGATCCCAGCAAACTCATCATAGCAACAGCATAAGGATTACATATGTGCCTCGATCATGTAGGGCAGCTCACGAGGACTAATTAGTGAAGCACAAGAACGGGAGGAGAACATCACATAGCTACTGGTCATGGACTCATGGTCCAAGGGAGACTACTCACAACTCATCCAGGAGGCGTCCATGGTGGTGGAGAAGCTCCCGATGGTGATCCTCCCCTCCGGCAGGGTGCCGGGAAGAGTTCTCCTGGTGCTCCCGATCTTAGAAGCGGCGGCGGCGGCGGAACAGAGATGAGATCGCGAAAAAGAGTTCCCGTTTCGAGGGTTTCGGGAGACGCTTTAAATATATTCCAAAGGGGGGCACCAGACGGGGCTCGGGGGGCCCAGGCGCCCCCCCC
>LR738709.1:157159182-157260190 GCA_902687465.1 Secale cereale
CCCCCCGCGGCTGTACTTCGGGCGCAAGGTAGGTTCTGGAACGCTGATTTTTTATATAATTTTTCTGGATTTTTTCTGACAGTTCTTGTAATGTGAAAACCTGAAATACAAAAACAGCCGAAAACAGAAACTGGCACTGGGGTGCACTGGATTAGTAGGTTAGTCCAAATATGATCAAAAGTGTATGGAAGTGTATGAATATCATAGCAATATCACCCAAAAGTGGCATGGAGCAAGCAGAAATTATAGATACGTTTTGGACGTATCATGTGTCGACACCCTGATAGTAGCTGCGCGTATCTCGTCTCAGGCCACGACCGGATGGGCGATTATACGAGTAAAACCAAACCTCGAGTTTCCTCGTGGTGGCCCCGCATACTCCCCGTTTGGGACCAACACCATCAGCACTGGGCCCCCCTGCTATGTAGAAAGAATCCTCGGGTAGCGCTAGCTCCCTATGCAATTTAATTAATTAATTATGTTGTTATTATGAGCAAATTAAAACCAATGTTGGGCCTTGCTGGAGGAGTTTTATTCAAAGTCGAACTGTCAAGGGGTCCCCGTCCACCCATCGTGTAAGGAACGCAAAATCAAGGAACATAATGCCGGTTTATCGGCGCCTAAGGTGGCATGAGTGGAACAAAACACCGAGCAAAAGGCCAAGCCTTCCACCCATGCCCAGTATATAGGTGTGTTAATAATAATAATAGATATTGTGATATAACAACAACAAGTTCCCTCCTGGAACAAACTTCATCTTCACCTGCAACTAACAACGCTATAAGAGGGGCTGAGCAAGCGGGTAACATAGCCAAGCAGTGGTTTTGCTAGGAAGGTTTCAAAGGTTAGAGGTTTCATGGCAACAAGGAGAGGCTGACAATAAAGATGGGTAGCGCGACTTGTAACGATAGCATCGAGACACTAAGCATGGCAATGATAGTAAAGGTATCCAAGGGTATGGTCATCTTACCTGAGATCCCGCAAGGAAGAAGAACGGTTCCATGAAGAAGACGGAGAAGAAGCCTTGAAGAGGACCCACGAGTAGCCGATCGAATCCTCACAATGCAACGGAACAAGCACTAACGAAAACAAGCAAGCAATACGGTAAACAGACCACTCAAGAACATAACAATATGCACTACCAAGTATGAAGCAAAACAAGTCTACTTATGATGCACAGAAAGTCTACACAGGAAGCAAAACATGGCATCAAGGAAGCGCAGATAACAACACAAGTCTATATGATGCAATACATGGCAAGATATGATGCAAGGCAAAACTATACAGGAAGCACAGAAATATAGCACAAGGGCATGGCAATTTGCATTCAAGCAAAGTACTTCAAAACATGATAACAATAGGATAATATGAATCTACATGCAAAATCACCCAAGTTTCATATAAAGAACACCCCAATCGGAGCAACGGGCTAAAAGATACACTTGAAACAAGATATAACAACAAGCTAAAATTAACAGCCACATAGCAACTTGGGAGCATGAGATAAATGAGCTACAGCACTCAAACATCATGGCAATGAGCATGGACATAAACTAGACATATCCTACAGCAAATAAGTCCATTGGAGCATCCCCAAAGGAGCCATGGATCAATAGCAACAAGCTAGGACATTTGGAACTTGATAACAAAATCCTGACAGCAGTAATTTATTGCAACTTTGGAGCAAAAGTTAAATATGCTACAGCCACTCAAATAAGCATGTGAGAGCATGAATGCATAGCCAACAATATATACTACAAGGAATCATCAAGAGACACCCCAAAACTAACATGGATTTGCCTAGAACAACAAGCAAACATGGCATCTGGAAATTACAGATTCCAGACTTGGTGAAATTTCACTAAGTGTTAAAACAGCAGTTTTATCATGGCATGTTTGTGAGCAAGTTTAAGTCAACACAAGGCATATCATGGGAAGGTAATTGCACCACTTCAAAGAGCACATCATGGGGAGTCCAAAACATCTAAGCATGTGACATGGAGACAAACACAACAATAGCAAAGGGCAATTGAAAACAGCATCTCATAACAAGTTTAACAACATAACAGCCACATGCACTTTTCCAAAGGAGATAAACATGGCAAGATTAATTCTATCATGCAAGCTAAAGCATTCAACATGTAGAGCATATCATGATGAACATGTGGACATATCATTTGCATCATTTGGATAAACATGCACCAAGTTATCCCTATGCAAACATAGCAACAAAACAACAAGTAGCAGCAGTTTATAATAAGTAGCACCCTTGCAACAGATTTTAAAGCATCTAGATGAATTCAAACATGTATGGCACAAAGGAACAGAGTGTAGAGTATAACTCCACAAACATTTTGACATGTCATTCACTCAAAACGGATAAGCACACAAAAAGTTATTACCAGTCAAAGTATGCAACAGAAACAGCAATTACAGGGACTTAGCAAAAAAATAGACAAAACAGGCGGGCGCAAGATACTAAAAGGTGCTCAGGGCGAGGCTTAGAGGGGTGGCTCACCACGGGCTCGGCCCAAGAAGAGGAAGTAGCAGCAGCCTGGGAGCTGCTGGGCCCATGCGGAGGAGGAGGTAGCAGGCCGGTGGGTCGGCTGGGACGGGCCCACGCGGAGGCAGCAGCGCCTCGGGCCGCGGCTAGAGGATGGCGGCTGGGCCTCGGCCCATGCGGCTCGCAGGCTGGAGGAGGCCGGAGGGGTTGGAGAGGCCCAACGCGGGCGCGACAGCTGGGGCGCTGGGCCGCTGGCCTCGGGCCCCAGGAGGCGGAGGCGAGGATGACTGGGCCGGCTCAGGCGCTGGCGCGGGAGGGAGGCCTGGCTGCAGCGTCGTTCCCACGAACGAGCGCACGAGGCGGCAACCATGGCGGTGGCGGCTGGAAGTGGATCTCCGGCGAGGGCTCGAAGGAAGCGGAGGGAAGGCACGGAGAGGCCGGGAACGGACCGGGGTTGGCCGGGGCGACGCAGATCCGGCCGCCCCTAGCCGGGATCTGGCCGGAGCAAGGCTCACCGGTGGCCAGGGGGGTGCGTGGCCGATCCTAGGCGGCCATGGTGCTGCGGCTCTGCTCTGCGGGAAGGAAGAGGAAGATGGTGAGGGAAGGCGACGCGGCAGCGGAGGGGATCCGGCAGGGCGCTCGTCGGCGGCGGCTCCAGGGCGGAGACCTGGCTGGCAGCTCGGGGAAGCTCCGGTGGCCATCGTCGAGGCCACCAGAGGCTCAGCGAGCGGGGCGATGGGGAGCCTGGCGGAGGCGCTCGGGCGCTTGGGCCCGCGGGGCCCTGTGCGGCCCGGGGCGAGCGGCGGATCTGGGCCGGGAGGCCCAACGCGGCAGGGAGGCTGACAACGGGCCCCGCGCTGAGGTGGCGGCGGCGCGGGCCCAGCTGGCTGGACGCCAAGTGGCGGGGGAGGGGCTCGTCGGCGCTGAATTCGAGGCAGGAGGTGGGGGTGGCTGCGGAAATTGAGGAGGGGGAAGAAGAAGGCCATTTTTGGCAAAGGGAACGTCTATAAATAGAAAGGGGGGCTAGGGTTAGGGGTTTTGGGGGGTTTTAGAGCCCTCCGATCGCGATCCGACGGATCCGATCGCGAGGGGAGTTAGGATGGGCCTAGGGGAGGCTAGTGGGGTGTGTAGAAGTAGTCGGGCTGAGGTGAGAGGAGAGGGAGAGAGGCCCGCGGGGGTTTTCGGAGACCGAAAACATCCGACGAAATAACCGGCGACTAGTGCCGCTATATATATCCGTTGGGCTATCAAATGAACTCCGAATGCGATGAAATTTGGCAGGAGGCCTGTCTACACTATAATAAGACCACATGACAAGTTTCAACCCATTCCGAGAACATTTTTCGGCCACTCACAAAATAAAAATTCGGAGGCACCGCGGGCGCGTGCAATTGTGTCTGAGCTCAGAACGGACAACGGAGAGGACGAGGGGACTCAGACGGATGCAAGTTTTGAAAACATGCTGATGCAACACACATGATGACATGGCAAGATGCAACACACAAGCAGATGACATGGCACTAACAACGAATAACTGGCTGACATCTGGTGCACCGGTCTCGGGGTGTCACAGAGGCATGGGGAATATTTGCAAGTGTGTTATGGTGTATTACAACAAATGGAATAATTTATAATATAGCTCCCTAATATTATTGAGAGTCTTTTATATGTTATAAAGAGAAGTCATCCTTCCCTCGATTTAAATGGACCGAAGGTCCACACGATTTATTTAAGTTGAGATGCAAAAGAAATATGACATGATGGCATGATGACAAGATGCAATGCAAAAATAAATAAAGCAAGCACAAAGAAACACACGGGAGAAACCCGGAACATCTGGAATCTTCTGGGACGTCGGTCTTCGGGCGTCACAACTCTCCCACACTAACAGAGGATCTCGAACCGAGATCCTAGAGATAGCACCGGGTGAAACGGAAAAAGAAGAGGTAAAACAAAGTTGCTTCTTTGACAGACGAGTGAAACCAAAGAACCTTGAGAGGTTGAACAAGTTGAAAGAAGAATACAACGGCGATGAACGAATATGAAAACTCCGTTAGAAAAGAGGGACAAGGAACATTATGAGAACCTTGTAGGTTAAAAACATGAAACAAGAGCTTACGAACCAAAAGAATATGAAACCATAACGGTATAGCCAAGGAATAAGAATGACATATTTTGGACAGCACTCCGTCTGAAAATGGAAGGAATTAACATGAGCTTGGCAAGTTGGAATGATACTTGATGAAAACAACAACACACAGCCTCCGGAAGAATTAAAAGAATGGCACAAGGGGTAAGAAAGATTTCATGCAGCACTCCGGTTGAAAAGAGAGGCAAACTTGATAAGATGAGGGAACTTGAATGAAGAATACAACACTCCGGTTAAATGATAAGCAAGGGAAAGAACATGATCTCGATAAACGATATGATGGTTTGGAGAGAGCAGCATCACAATGCCTCCGGAATGAAAGAATAGAGTATAGATCAACGAAAGAAATGAATGGAGAAGAAAATGACAACTTCTCTCGAAATTGGATTTGAAAGAGCATCCTTACAAAGAAGGGTTGAACAGAGTTGTTGGAAAAATCAACAATGAAAAGAATAAGCTTGATGTGGGCTTATGGAAAGCATCTCAAAATTATGAGGTGACAACCAGCCACTAACGGAAACGATTGATTGCACTGAGATCAACAAGGAGACGAAAAACTTATCTCACCGGAATGATAAATGAAGAACTTGGGTCATTTATAGCACCATAATAGCAACAATCCTTAGGGAAAGCTTTTAGGTGAATTATAACCCAAGATAACTCCAACGAATAATTGAAGGGTTGGAAAAGATCTCCTGAACAAAGAAAATGATGGTTTAAATATCTCATTCTTGATAACTCGTGAATCATGAAACATGAAGGAATTGTCAAGAATGACATAACACCATCTGAAAAGATAAGGTAGAAATAATTGCACTTGGAAAGCGTGATGAAGAATGCTTGAGCTCCAACAAGAATCTTGATGAAGACTTCAAGGATGAATTAAAACATGATGAACCACCATGAAGAACTCCGGTAATGAAAGCATGAGAAGTGAAAGATGAAAAGAATAAGATTCAAGGCCCGCGATGAATTAGATGGAGCTTTGAAATGATATAATTGAAATAACTTGGAGCTCCGGAAAACAAGATGAAGAATTTAGAACCAAGGATATGATATGATGAACAAGCTCCAGACAAAAGAATTAAATCACCTTGAAGGAATAAGAATAAGAATTATGTCAGGCATCTCCTTCACCAATTTAAATTGATGACAACTAAAGGATTTGGCATACTACTTATTCTCGTTGGAAAGAATTAAAGAGAGATCTCGCACAAACTTGGGTAAATCTTCAACGAACCACCGGTAGGATTGTGAAAAGAACAAATGAATTAAAACGATAACAACGGAAGGGTAATCTTGAATGAACCACCGTAAGAATATGGAGACGAACGAAGAGACATCAATGAAGAATATTTGGAGGACGAAGTTGCAAACTGAGAACGAAGAAATATTCTGAAATGATGGCCTTCGGAGGATCACAATGGAAAGAATTCATGAAATGCTTCGGACGGCATAAAAGAATTCCTCACAAACTGAACAATAATGAGGATGGCAAGAAGCTAGAACCACGAATCTTGGAAGAACGGATAAGGATTCAAGAGGAACTCGTCTTCGGGTCTTCAAAATCTGAGAAGACGATGAGATACCCCACCATGAATTGTATAGGCACTCCGTAATGAAGAATTAAAAGGTTGAACCAATGATGAACAAGAATTTGAAAGCGATCTTGGAGAAGGCATGTGACTGATGGGAATCATTCTTACGTCACACTTTAAAGAATTTGAGTATAACTCCAGAAAAATTAGAAGAGTTAGGTAAGATCCTGGGAAAAGACCTGTGGGTTAGGGCCCACTCAAAAGAAATCACCGTTGAAAAAGATTGCTTAAGAGATATTGCACCGGTTGAATTAAATGGCTTGAATTAGATGATAATCCTCAAAATAATTTGAACGGATTAAGAATGGAAACACGAATCTTCTGAGATATCTTGAACACTCCGGATAAGAATTATATGGAGTTGAATAATCAAGAGAGACTTTGGATAAGAATTCCAACATGTGAAAACATGTGAACAAAAGGAAGAGATATGACCATGACCGAAGCTTGAATTTACATCCACCGGCAGAATTTGAGAACAAAAGAAAGATGAACTTGAAGCTCTTGAGCATCTTCACGATAATTCACCGGATAAGAACATTGAAGGAAAAGAATGAAGAACCTCACATGAATAAAATGGATACTTGATTCGAGATTTCTTGCTCTGAGAAGAAGAAGGGTGGGGGGTGGGGAAAACAAGGACAACTTGGAATGAATGAAACAGACAAATTATCGGATTTCTCAACGGCGTCCGTATGGAATAACTTGAAGAGAAGGCACACCGGTTGAAAAGGATTTAACATGACCATCTTGGTGATCAAGAAGGATTAGCACTCCCATAGAAATATGAGAACACCGATTAGGAAAGGTATGGAATCAACACTTGACATCGAAGCAACTCGAATACCAGAATCAAAACAAGAACAAATGATAGATATGTTTATGAAGAAGATTATGTTGCAACATATCTATCCGAACAGAGAATTGAACGAATGAATTCCATAGGTACATCAGCTTGTCGAGAAGCCACTTGGAAGAACAAAAAATAAATAAAAGCAACAAGGAGCAGATAGAACAAATACAAGATATAAGCTTCGTTCGACATCTTCGTGCTGAAAGCTCATGGAACGTGTTACAAAAGGGTTTTTCAATCCCCGGATCAGCATAGCCAAGGACCCTTTAAGATGCAACTCCCGATCGGAACAAGCCCATAAAACCACTTCACTCAATGTAGAACCCCGAACTTCATATCATGCATTCGTTGGAAGAATGCCTAGAACTACTGGATGAACCCACCTATTAATTTCCGAAAGTTTCCAGTTATACAATCAGGTGTTGGGGATACAGGGGAAGCATCGCGCACTCAACTCTAATCCTACATCCAGCTGTATCCATCCTTCAACACATAACCAGTTATCTCCGGAAACCATTTACCTCGGACCTTCGAAACGCATCTACTATACAAGCTATGGCAATACTCCCGAACTACCTCCCCAGTACTGGGTGATGTCGGGGTTATCTTGCCACTAACCGCATAGGAGAGTTTTCGATGTCGGCCGTCTTAAGTATTCTAGTACTGCCGCGATGGATTTGTGACGACAACACCTCGCAGCTCAACTCCGCGGGACACTGCCACAACCCCTAATGACAGGAGGCATCGAGAACAATGTTCTCGTCACAAAGACATCGAAACAATCCAAACAATACTCGCGAGATCCTAAAAAAAAATTGGTGCAATTTTTGAAAGTAGAAGAGGCAAGAGTAATCGTCAGGAGTCCTCACCAGAGTGAAAAGGGATGAGGAGCAAACAGAAATCCTACTCTCCGATATATATAGGACTCAAAACATTTTCAAGTGTGTGCCTAGACTCAACCGTCAACGATTCGATCAATCAGTGGGGGCTTCTAGGTCGGAGAAGGCTCTGATACCAACTTGTAATGCCCAGAATGGGACTATATCTCCTACGTGTCGAGGCACGACTTAAAGTTATAAGCCCATTCTGGAATGATCGCAAGTTTGGTATCTTTGCACGACTCATGTAAAAGAGGGATTAAATTGCAAAAGGAGATAGTTGGCTTACACTCGCCAATTCCCACAATACATTACATAAGCAAACATCATTCAAAACATCACAGCCCATCTAAGGGTAAGATCCAAAAGACAAGATACCAAACATAACGTTAAACCACAGGTCTAGATCGAATCCTAGTAGAAACCACTACTGATCGTCGAAAAAACGTCACAAGCATACGGCCACTCTCTTCATCGAGCTCCCAGTGAAGCTACTTGAACCAGCTCCTGCATCATTCTCGGCTGAACCTGCATCTGGTGTTGTAGTATCTGTGAGCCACGAGGACTCAGCAATCCCATAACCATGGGTATCAAGACTAGCAAAGCTTTATGGGTAGGAAGAGGTAAAGTGGTGAGGTTGCAGCAGCGGCTAAGCATAATATGGTGGCTAACTTACGAGTACAAGAATAAGATGAGCATCTACGAAAACGGTCGCAAAAGTAGTGATCGCTAAAGATCCTGAACTACATACGAGTCAAACATAACCACACTGTGTTCTCTTCTCAAAGTGAAAAGAGACAGTCACGGTTACTCACACAGTTGTGTGTTTTACTTCGGATCATCTGTCAAGTTTTCTACAACCGGACATTAACAAATTCCAATCTGCCACATAACCGCGGGCATGGCTTTCGAAAGATCATAACCCTGCAGGGGTGTCCCAACTTAGCCCATCACAAGCTCTCACGATTAGCTGAAGTGATAAATATAATATCATCACCCCTTATCTTAGGGAAATCCGATCAGGCTCGGCTTCCCGGTGCACAAGACATTTCGACAATGGTAAAACAAGTCCAGCAAGACCTCCCGGCGTGCTGACACCCTGATAGTAGCCGCGCGTATCTTGTCTCAGGCCACGTCCGGATGAGCAGTACGTATAGTAACCGAAGATCCCAGATAACTGGGTGGCACCGCAAGTGGCTCTAGTTTGGGACCAACAGCATCAGCACTGGCCCCCCCTGCTATGTAGAATTAAGAACCCAGGGACGTGACCCCCTATGCAAATTTAATTAATTAATTAAGTTGTTATTATGAGGCAAATTAAAACCAAAGTTGGGCCTTGCTGGAGGAGTTTTATTCAAAGTCGAACTGTCAAGGGGTCCCCATCCACCCATCGTGTAAGGAACACAAAATCAAGGAACATAATGCCGGTTTATCGGTGCCTAAGGTGGCATGAGTGGAACAAAACACCGAGCAAAAGGCCAAGCCTTCCACCCATGCCCAGTATATAGGTGTGTTAATAATAATAATAGATATTGTGATATTCCAACAACAAGTTCCCACCTGGAACGATCTTCATCTTCACCTGCAACTAACAACGCTATAAGAGGGGCTGAGCAAGCGGGTAACATAGCCAAATAGTGGTTTTGCTAGGAAGGTGTCAAAGGTTAGAGGTTTCATGGCAACAAGGAGAGGCTGACATAAAAGATGGGTAGCGCGACATGTAACGATAGCATCGAGACACTAAGCATGGCAATGGTAGTAAAGGTATCCAAGTGTATGATCATCTTGCCTGGGATTCCGCAAGGAAGAAGAACGGTCCAAGAAGTAGACGGAGCAACATAGTCGAGCGAAATCCTCACAACTCCGGAACGAAACCGAAGCTAACAAGAGAAGTAACCGGAAAGAAGCAAACAACACGGTAAACACACAAGTATAAACATGGCATACGATGCACATCCAAGTATGATGCATGTCCGGTTTAATTATGCATGGCAAGGTAAGTGCACAAACAAGTACTACAAGTTAAGTGGAGCTCAATATGCAACGAGTTGCATATTGACGAAACACCACATTTTATTTATTTAGTTGACTCTCGTTTATTTACAAGACAAGATTAAATGTTTGTTAACATGGCAAGAGGTGAAGCAAAAACAAACTACCTATTTAGGCATTTTAAATGAGGCCGGAAAATAACAACAACAATTCCGGGAAAACCCCATGAGCATGTTTAGTAATTTTAAGAAAACAACAATTCACACATTATAAAGTTGTTAACATGATGCGGATGACATGATCAAGTTTTATGCAATTTTTAGTTAAACGTTAACATGAAGAGATATGAAGTATTGTCACCGTGGTGGAAGGAAAGGGTGCCACGGCAACGATCCGAAAGTGATGCATCGGCAACATCTCGGTTCCGGTAACTCGTTGAGAGGCCGGAGCAAAAGAAAGATGGCGTGAGCGAGTCAAAAAGATGAAAAGTGGGGTGATCCCGTCACCGGGTTCCCATGGGTCGGCGACGAGGCAACCGAGGAGCACGACAAAAGATGAAACGGGCACGGAGCACACAAGGGAAACATTTCATACAACACAACAAGCATTCGTCCACGGGTCATCGTCTCGGGGTTATACCTTCGAAGCGTTCGTTCTCGGAGGGGTTCGAGTCGTCGCGGGACGTAGTGGAAGTAGTGGAAGTAGGCGTTCCGTTCGTAGAGGTACTTGACGAATCCGTCGTCTCCGGGCGACGGTAGTTGTTCACGGTTCGTAGGCGTTCAGGTATCCGTAGATGTACTTGTTCGTAGATGTTCATGTCATCGGAGGGGTACTTGGGGTCTTCGGACTTGCCGGACTCATTTCTCACGACGGTAGTGGTACTTGACGTGTCGCCGTGTAGGGGTACTTGGGCATCGGAGAGGAACTTGGCGAAGGTGTACTTGACATAGTAGCCGTTCATGAAAATGGCCATGTAGCTGCTCGGATCCGGACCTAGTGGGTCTTGGCGCTCCTGGGTACTTGAGAAAAACAACAACAGCAACAAAAAAAGGAAAAGGGCTGCGGAGGTTGCTCGGGGCGACGCCTTGGCGCTGGTGGCGATGCGGCCTGGAGACGGAGGGGAAAACGGCGTGGGTTCCGGCCGGCCCTGGCTGGAGGCGAGGCGAGGATGATGAGGCAGGGGCCTGGCGCGCAGGGGAGGGGTGCGGGCACGCGGAGCCGGCGCTGGAGGAGTGGTGACGCGCTGGAGGAACACCGACGGAGGAGGCAAGCGCGCTCCTGTGCGGGAGGAGGAGGGCCGACGAGGTCGGGGCGGTCGGCTGCACCTGGCCAGCCGGGAGGAGCGATGGGGAGGCTCGGGGGTTCGAGAGGATGGAGAGGGGACGCTGCGCTGGCTACGAGGGAGAGCGACGAGGTACTCGCGAGGCGGAGGAGGCGCTTGTGGAGCGAGAGGGAGAAGGGCATCGATCACAGAGGGAAAAGGGGATCGGGCACGGGCTGTGAGCTGGGAAAGATCGATGGGGATGCGATGGTCGGGAGCGAGCGGCGCTGAGGGGGAAGGACGAGCGAGGGGAGAGCGATGCCGAGCGGGCTAGGGTTAGGAAGCGCTGCGGGCCGTGGAGGCCAGATGGGCCGGCTGGGCCAGGAGGAGGGAAGGCCTGGCTGCGAGCTGGGCTCTTTTTTTTAACTGCTGCCGTTTTCCCAAAAAAACAGAAAACAACAAGGAGAAAGAAAAGGAAGGAGGTGATCTGAATAGGATTAAGGCATAGGGTAAAATTCCCTGGACTCACAAAAATGTAAGGAATTAATTAAAATTGTTGGAGGGTTTTTGGAGGAACCTCGATAAACGAGAAAAGAAATATAGGGAGGGTTTTTGACGGTGAAACTTGAATTAAGAGGCATGGGGAATGTTTGCAAGTGTGTTATGGTGAATTCCAACAAATGGAATAATTTATAATATTGCTCCCTAATAATATTGAGAGGCTTTTATATGTTATAAAGAGAAGTCATCCTTCCCTCGATTTAAATGGACCGAAGGTCCACACGATTTATTTAAGTTGAGATGCAAAAGAAATATGACATGATGGCATGATGACAAGATGCAATGCAAAAATAAATAAAGCAAGCACAAAGAAACACACGGGAGAAACCCGGAACATCTGGAATCTTCTGGGACGTCGGTCTTCGGGCGTCACAGTGATGGAGCTTAGTTTGGCAATGTATTATCACCAGAACAATGTTGTGATTTGGGAATGTTGTGATGTAGCATGGAATGAAATATTTGCCCAAATGATCTGTTGTGACAAAATAGCAGCTTACAAGATAGTAGCTAACATAATATTTGAAACTAGAAGATCACAAGATAACAGCTCACAAAATAACATGAATTCAGCATTGCACATGCAAGATAGCAGCTCACAAGTTCACCATTACATAAGTTCATAAACTTCAGCATCACACACTTAAGATAGCAGCTAACAAGTTCAGAAATAGTTGTTAAACAACAAAAACAACACTAAATGATTCCAGCAACAGATTCTACTGTAAGATTTTCTTGCTCCGGGTGTTGCTAGCAGGAGTAGTTAAGAGCCTTGAACTCCTCCTTGTGGTCACAATTTTGCCCACTTCTTTGCTAAGCTCGTTGCTTCTAGTTACAGAACCTATTGTAGGATCTGGTGTACACTTTAGCCTCTTCTTGGCTGGTGACATCCCTCTATCAGCTGCCCTTTTGTAGTTCTTTCTTGGGATACAATTGAAATGAGAACATTAAATGAAGCAAAAAATTAAAAGAGAACATTAAATGAAGCAAAAAATGAAATGAGAACATATGTAGCTATTGCACCTTATAGCAGATGACACTGTTGGTGCATCTGTAGCAATTGCAGCATCAGTTTCAAGCTCTGTAGCATTTTCAGCATCAGTTTCAAGCTCTGTAGCATTTTCAGCCTTAGTATCCTCCTCCTTCTCATTGTCAGCATCAGTTTCAGCATCTAAATGGTCATCCATTGCATTTTCAGCCCCCCAGTGCTCTTCTTCTCCAAAAGCTGGGCCAATGGATTCCTTGCAGTTAGTGGCACGATGGCCAAGCCTTCCACACCTGCCACATTTCTTTCTCCTTCCTCCAAGTCCTTTTCCCTCAGAATTTGCCCTAATTCTGGTCTTCCTAGGTCTACCAGGGGCCCTGTTTTGCAATGGAGCAGCCAATTTAAACCCAGGATCCACCACATCCCACTGTTGTTTGCCCTCCATTGATGGAAAATTTTCAGCATAAGTGGCATTGTACTTAGGAACAGAAAAGTACTCATGTACATATTGATCGATCTCACTTACTGGGCCTCTCATTGAAGTAATAAAATACAAAGCATGTATGCAAGGTTGTCCAGTTAACTGCCACTTTTTACAACTGCAAGTCCTAGTTTCCAAATTTACTGGATACCTCCACTCTCTTTTTTCCTTGTCAATTGATGTGATCTCTGCCTCATATGTGCTTCTCTTCACTATCTCCATATCAAGATCATTAGATTTTGCATGAAGCATTTTCATGACTTTGGGGATTATGATGTGGCCAATGAATGTTCCAGCTGCAATCTGCTGTCTCAGATCAAACTTTTCCATTATAAACTGTCTTATTTTGTCTAGCAAGTCCACAATGTGTATACCCTTCCATTTTTTAATCTTTGAATTAAAGGACTCAGCTAGATTGTTATTAACATAATCTACTTTACACAACTCATTGAACAGTGACCTTGCCCATAGCTTGCTATGATGCTCCTCTAAGTACTCTTTCACACCAGCCTTACTGTACAACTGCCTAAGATGGTAGTTGTGTTTCTTTAAGCTATATGTCAGTGAGCATGGCCATAAATTTTCATCAAAGAATTTCCCCCTGAACTTTTTTGTGAAATTTGCAGCCAAATGCCTCATGCATTCTCTGTGCTCCACACCTGTGAACACAACTTCCACTGCAGTCTCCAGGCCTTTGCATGCATCAGTGTGGATAACAAGACCTGGTGGGTGTCCTATGAGCTCTCTTAAATTCTAGAAAAACCAAGTCCAACTTTCTATATTTTCTCCCTCAAGAACTCCATATGCAACTGGGAAGATCCAGTTGCAGGCATCCACAGCACATGCACTAACTAGTTGCCCTCTACATCTACCATTTAATGCAGTGGCATCTACTGCAAGATAAGGCCTACATCCATTCAAAAAACCTTGCCAGCATGCTTTGAAAGAAACAAAAACTCTTCTAAAGCACTCTTTCTGTCTACTTTTCCCATTTAGTTTGTACTCTACAGTGTGTTTATCAATGATAACTACACTGCCAGGAGATGCTTTCTCCACGCTGCCTTGAAAGTATATAATAACTGGAAAGAGTCAACCCACTTACCATAGATATTGTCAAGTGCCATTTGCTTCCCATAGAATACTCTCATATATGAAACTGCCAGGCCATACTTTTTCTTCAAATTTTTCTGCAATTCTGTTGGTCCCACTTCTGAATCCTCTAAAACCTAGGTCTTCACAGCATCACCAACCCATCTACTCTTAGCTGACCTCAATCTTTTTCTCCTGTTCACACTGGGACATGTATAAGCAGTTTTGTTCACCTTAACCTGCATGCATGAAAGTTCAAACACATCAGCATCACATTTCAGAACCTATGTGCTGCAACAAACAAACAAAATATAGTATCAATGCTTCTAACTACAAATGCAATGTTAGTTGCTATAGTTAATACCCGAAATAGTGTGCTATGTCTCATTAAGGAGGCATGCATCCTCCATTGGCACCTCTTATAAGCACAATGTACTGTCAACCTAGTACTGTCACTCTTGTCTATCACAAATTCACTTTGAGTCTTTATTGAGAAGGTTGCAAGAGCATTTCTACAGTCTATAGCACTGGAAAAAATTGTTCCCTGTTTCAAAGAAGGATCATCTCTATTGTATTGCACATCTGGTCTTTCCTCATCAGATGTCTCAGAGTATCCCATGTCCCTATCCTCCTCCTTCTCATCTTCACCTGCCTTAGCAAACATGCCTTCAGGGGGTGGAACATAATCTTCATCATCATCATCATCTTTCTCCTTGCCTTTCTTCCTTGTTACAAATTGTGGAAACAACTTTTCATCCTCATCATCACTTGGCCAATCATCTGGTAGTCCCTCTTCAGTATAGGGGTCACCTGAATCTCTACTATGAGAGGGGCCTGCATGCCTAGATACTTCTACAGCAGGTGTTCCTGGTGCCTGCATGGAACTGCTGTCAGACACAAGAGTTGTTGTTTTCTTTCTGCCCCTTGATTGGCTGGTACTACCTTTAGACCTAGACTGAGATCTTGCTCCTCTGCTCTCTGTCTCTCCTCTCTTCCTTTGTATGACACTGATTTCTAGTTTAGCAGGGAAAGTATCATGTATTGCAAACATGATACCAAGCTCATCATCACACTGGACAGGGACCCAACCTGATTTTGAAATGTCCCAGTACCTGAATTCCACTTCATCGTATAGACCCCATGGATATTGAGCACATAACGCAGATCTAAACTGATTAAAAGTCCATTGATTGTCAACAACAAAAGGAAAGGAGAATCCTGTATTGGATGATTTTGTGCCATCACTAGCTAGAAGTGTGGTTTCCATTCTACATTCCATCCCAACTGCTCTATCGGGGTCCATCCTACGATGACCATGGAAAACAGAGAGAGATCCCAACGCCATGAGCACTATGAACTAGGTCAACAAATTCAACTACAACAACGAATCGAACTACAACTACAAACGGCATGAGACAGCACTAGATTCAAAGAGAAACTTACCCCGCCGAAGCATACTTCTGTGGCTGCGGTGTGCTCCCTCGTTCGCCGCCGCCGCCACCACAACTGTTGTCCCCATCCATCTTGTCGCCAGTGTCTCCTTCACGCCCTAGCAGAGTGGGACACGGAGTCAGATCCGAAGCTCCACCGATAACGCCATCAGTAGATCGAGCCTTGTGAGTTGGGATCGAGCGAGCTAGGGTTAGGGTTACGGCGGGAGGCGATTTGGGGGAGAAACAGAGAGCGAGCGGCTCGGGCGAGAGAATGAGAGGGAGAGAGAGTGAACCGGTGACCTGGGCCCATGTGTAAGGACGGAGGGGCAAAAATGTCAAAGAAACGGCCGCTTACCGGTCAAACAGCCTTGACTGGACGGAAACGGAACGGAAGGGCAATTCTATAAGGGGACATGACGGCGGAGGGGAATTTTTGAGCAGGCTTTCGAATTAGGGGCAAATGTGAGTAGTGGGTTCGAGTTAGGGAGATAGATGTAAAAGACCCTTTCACATTTATGACAATTATGGCCATCAAGTTTACATAGAGATATATTTATCTAGTAGGTATGTAAACCGAAAATTGCAACCGACTCTCTTGTCGAGAAGTTAAATTTAGTTGAAAAAGAAAATGAGTATTTGAAAGAAAAAATTAAAAGAATTGAAGAAGAGAAGATGATTTTGGAGTTGTACGTTGCCGATGTCGTCGATGATCGCAAGATGAAGATTAATGCAATGCGCTTGAAGATGGATGCAATGCGCTTGAAGATTAAGAAGATTAGAAAATATGCCATTGATAATGAGGTTTGGTATCATTATGTCGTTGGATCAATTGTTAACTTAGTTGCGATCTTCATTGCATTTGTTGTGATGAGGGTAATTTTTCTCTAGTGTTTTGCTTACAAATGCATACTTAGCTTATTTACCTAGCTAGTCTTATTCTTCTTCTTCTAGCTAGTCTTCTTCTTCTAGTCTTCTTCTTCTTCTTCTTCTAACTTTTTTCTTTCCCAATTTGCAGATTTGCTTTAGATGGGGAAGGCTTGCTTTGATGGAGTCTACTCTTCTCCTTGTGCTTCCTTTTTCTTTGGATTTTGTAGGTTGAACAATGTTAAACTTGTTACCTCTATATGTATGTATGTATGAAACCATTGTATGCTTGTTGTTGGATATGTTGGCTAGATATATATGGACTTTTGATTTGGTATGTATATGTGTTGGATGATCATATCCATATGGCAGGGATACGATTTGATATGTATATGTGTTGGTATGCTTGTTGAAAGTATTTTCACATGTGTATATATATATCTCTCTCTTTAAAATTCTGTGAAATTGATTGAATTTAAGAAAAATAAATAGAAAAAACAGGGGCTATACATGCACTTTGCCATATGCTGGCAGACGACAAAGAGCTTTGCCATCAGCCAGCAGACGGCAAAGCATGCCATGTGTCAGCTACCTGGGGGCACCTGGGATAACCACTGTGCCGTCCGCTGGCAGATGACAAAGACCTTTGCACGCCGTTAACCCCTAACGGACCTAACCTGCCGTCCATCCTCTTTGCCGTCCGCTGGCTGACGGCAAAGGCCTTTGCATCTTTGCCGTCCGCCAGCAGACGACAAAGGGTACTTTGCGGTAGCTCGTTCAGCCGGACGGTTTGCTGTCTGCCGGCTGACGGCAAAGATCCTGATTCCTGTAGTGTAATATGATAACTAAGGTAGGTGATCTCATTGATCCTACTTCTAATACTTGGGATGACGACCTGATTGAACATACTATGTGGCCAATCGATGTACAAAGGATTCTTTCAATTCCCCTAACGCAACAAGATATGCAAGATTTCATTGCTTGAAATTATACAAAAATGATATTTTTTCTGTTTGATCAGCCTATTTTATGGAGTGGGATCACCAGTATGGAAGCAAACTGAAACACTCTAATGAGATGGGGCGAACCACAGTTAACCCTATTTGGAGTAAAATATGGAAGTTAGCTTGTCTGACAAAAGTTAAAATTTTCTTATGGCGTACGCTACATGGTACAATCCCATGCCGAGCTATGCTAGCAAACAGACATATGAAGGTTTCACCCATCTGCCCTACGTGCTCGAAGGGTTTAAAAGATACAAAACATATGCTCTTCCGCTGTAGTAAAGCAAATGATGTCTGGAAAAAGCTAGGGATGGATGATATTATTGATAAAGTTTGTGACGTTGACCGTGCGGGAGAGGCGGTGTTGGAGTATCTACTACTTCTACCAGATCAACATTTGTGGATATTGGGTTACCATAATGTACGTGAGATGATTGCTATTTCAGCATGGTATAGATGGTGGGAAAGACGAAAGCTGGTACACAATGAAAAAACTCAAAATCAATGCGGATTCTTGCTCTAACAATTTTTTTTTGTTAATGCATTAACCCCCAAGGCGTCGATGAAAAATGAGAGTTGGTCTTGTCCTTCAAGAGATTTCGTTAAACTTAACGTTGATGCTTCTTTTAATCACGATCTTCTTAGGGATCCCATGGGAGCGGTCCTTCAAGATGACAAAGGCAGGTTCATAGCTGGAGGGAATGAGAAAATAGATGTTTGCGCGGACGTGTTGATGGCGGAAGCTTTAGCTCTAAAATTTGGTCTAACACTGGCACAACGGGCGGGATGCAATCGCCTTATTATAAATTCAGATAATATGGAGGTGATTGATACTATGAATGATGGAGGACAATCGGCGGGTGCGGCGGCAACAATCTTTGATGATGTTTTCATTATGCTTGTGATTTCGTTACTGTTAGGTTTGAGCACTGTAATAGGGAAACAAATAGCTCACGAGCTTGCTAGATTAGCTAGATTTTTCTTTGACTTCTGATTAATTTGAGGAGCCTTTAAATGAAATTGTAATGATACTCACAGACGATGTACTACTTATTACAAACGAATAAAGTCTGAGTTTTTTTTTAAAAAAAAAACGAGGCAAACCGACTTTTTTTGGGGGGTACGAGGCTTGTAAAATGGGGCAAATACCGAAGACCAAGAAGGCCCAGGCCAGAGCGGAGATACCCAGCCCTAGGACAGCTACATGCATGTCTTGGCTTCAAAAAGAAGTTATGAATTGGTTTTCGCTCAGAAAAGCTAGGAAAATTTGTTGGCGTCAGCCACCCAAAAAGTCCCAGGCCAGAGCGGAGAATCCCATTCGGCCTGCACCTCTGGATGGACCAGGGAGAGACGGGACTATCATCTCGCACCAATTCAGCCAGCATCTTCCCCTAATTCGTCCCCAGATCCGATCGTTCGCTTCCCATCACTAAACTCCCACCAATTATGCGCCGCCTCTCGCCGCCGCCGGCGCTGGCGGCGGCGGAGTCCATCGACGCCCTCCGCTTCTCCACCTCTGCCGCAGCGGCGGCCGTTCCATCCCCTCCCTACCTGGACCCCCCTCGCCTCGACCCCTACGACGTCCGAGCCCACAATGCCGCTCTCATCGCATATTCTTGCAGGGGCAGTGGGGCGCCGCGCCTCGCGCACCTCCTGGCCTCCTTCGGCGCCATGCTAAAGTCCGGTGCGCCTCCCAATCGATGTACCTACAACACGCTCATCAACGCGCACTGCAAGCTCGCCCTCCTCGCGGACGCCATGGCCGCTCTGGCTCGGATGCGCGAGGCGGGGCTCGCACCAGACACCTTCACCTACAACTGCCTCATGCTCGGGTTCTGCAGGGCCGGCCTCCTCACAGCTGCGTGCGGGTTGTTCGTCCAGATGCCACGCCGTTGGGGTGTCTGCTACGACAGATACTCCTACACTATCCTGATCCAGGGCCTGTGTGCCGTGGGGCGCATTGACGATGCCTGCAGGGTGTTTGCTAAAATGTCGAGGGGCTGGTGCAGACCCGGGGTGCACGCATACACTGTGCTGCTCGATGGGCTCTGCAAGGTTAGGCGTGTCGGGGACGCCGAGGCTTTGTTGGGTGAGATGGTTGATAAGGGTGTGGTGCCAAACGTCGTGACTTATAATGCCTTGATTGGCGGACTTTGTCAGGAGGGGAGGTTCGATGATGTGACCAGGTTGTTGGAGAAAATGGAGATGCAGCATCGTGCTCCGAATTGCTGGACATATACCATTGTTATCCATGGTCTGCGGAAGCATGGAAAGGTGGAGCATGGTGCCAAGGTGTTGTGTGAAGCCTTAGTGAAGGGCGTTGCTCTTGGAGTTGCCACTTACAGTGTGTTGATTGATGGGTATTGCAAGGGTGGTGATATGAAGGCTGCTCTTGATGTTTTGCAGTTGATGAAGAAGAATGGGGTCAACCCAGATGTCCAAACTTTTAATGTGGTGATCCATGGATTCTGTTGCGGCGGTAAAGTGCATCAGGCGATGGCCTTCTTGACACAAATGGTTGGGGCTGGGTTGTCGCCGAATACTGTTACATTCAACTCGCTGATATCTGGTCAGTGTAGCGTGGGTGAAATGAAGATTGCTTTCCGGTTGCTTGATTTGATGGAGGAGCATGGCATTCTTCCAGATCGACAAACTTATGCTATCTTTATAGATGCTCTTTGTGACGAAGGTCGACTGGAGGAGGCTCATTCTTTCTTTTCTTGTCTTCCTCAGAAAGGTATTAAGGCTCACAGCGTCATGTATAATTCACTGATTCATGGATATTGCCAAGTAGGTGATATTGATTCTGCTTTTGGGCTGATGGAGAAGATGGCTTCAGAGGACTGTATGTCTGATGCTCACACCTACAACACCCTTATTGATGGTCTGTGCAAAGTGAAAGGATTGGATAGGGCTATAAATTTACTAGACAAGATGAAGAAGCAGGGGATAGAACCAACGACTTGTACATTTAACATTCTCATCAAGCAAATGCTTCGGGACAAGAAGCATGCAGATGCTGCCAAGATGTATGAGCAAATGATATCTTCTGGTTGCAAACCTGACAAACAGACATATACACTGAAAATCAGCACAGACTGGTTTGAAGGTGCAAGGAAGGAAGAAAATATAGACGTGGCTGTTGTTGAAATGCATGAAGCAGGTATTTCTCCAGATGTGGAAACATATAATGCTATCATAAAGGCGTATAGTGATGCTGACCTGATGGAGAAAGCCTTCTTTGCACATGCGAAGATGCTTTCTGTCCCTATTGATCCAAATTGTACAACATATTCGATATTGCTTAATCATATGTGTAACAAGGATGACAGTGATGCATTTGATAATGAAAAAGTATGGAAGATGGTAGATTTGAGAAATCTGCAGGAGCTTTTTGAACAGATGTGTAAATCTGCTGCTGCTCCTGGCATTAGCACATACAAGGCACTGCTGAGGGGACTGTGTAATCAGTGTCGACTGGAGGAGGTGGAATGGCTGTTACTAAAAATGCAGGGAAACAGCGTTCTGTTGGATGAAGACATGTCCGATTATCTACTCGGTTGCTATTGTAACTTAAAGATGTACAAGGAAGCATGCGAGCAATTTGGATCGATGGTCCATCAGAGCTTTCAGCCAGGGCTAAAGTCATGCTGCCTTCTCCTTTCTGGCCTTTGTGATAGTGGAGATCATGGGATGGCTGTATCAATTTTCAGTGACATACTTGGCTTAGGGTACAACTATGATGAGGTTGTATGGAAACTTTTAATTGATTGCCTACATGAGAAGGGGCATACTGGGGCATGTTTAGAGATGCTTTCAATGATGTATGATAAAAAGTGTGTTGCTAGCACTAGGACATATGCATCTTTAGTTCGTTTGGTTGCTGGAAACTGATGAAGATCTTGTTTAAACGGTTCACTTGTTGTAGAAACTACTTTGGCTTGGGCTTAGCCGCGGCATGGTTACATGGGAGCATGATTATGGATGAATTCAGCTGGCCTTGAATTTGTTGGAATCTGGTTCTTGTTGTCTCGCCATCAGTTGATAAACGTGAGTTTGGTCATGTTCTGGGTCCAGGATTGGTGCAGTCTACATACTGCCATCATTTAATATACCTACGCAGTTCAGTGAACTTTCACTTATCATCTGCCTGGAGTCAAGACAGAGTTTCCAAATTCCAATACTCATCAAATCTGGCGAAGCACTCATGACAGCAAGCTGAATGGACTGGATGGGAGGTATCCCATATTCTCATGGTATCTACTGTCTCTTTTTTATCTGTTAGTAGTGTCAGAAGTGTGTGTGTTTCATATCATATGTTGCAATCACTGCTTTCAGAAGTTTGTTGCATGCGAATATGTGACGTACTCCCTCTGTTCCCAAATATAAGTCTTTCTAGAGATTCAAACAAGTGACTACATACGGAGCAAAATGAGTGAATCTACACTCTAAAATATGTCTACATACATCCGTATGTTGGAGTCCATTTGAAATGTCTAAAAAGACTTATATTTAGGAACAGAGGGAGTAGAATTTATGGTACTAAACTAAATACTCTATGATAAATGTTCTTTCCTAAAGATTGCCACACTCAGTTGTCAATCCACATTGCTATATCAGCACATGTTTAGCCCTTCACATGCATTCCTGCAAATAATTGTTTTATTTGATGAAAATACTTCTGAATGCATAGTTGAAATGTAAAAATTGTAATGCAGATGTATGGAAGACATGAAAGCAACACTCTTTTGTTCCCTTCAGAACAAGGTACAAGTATGTACTTCATTCAAACTAGCATTTTTTTGGAGCGCCGGATGTTCTGGTACATTGACTGTAGAAGCATGACGTTTTGTAACACCTACTTGATTCATTTGTTGCATTGCAGCAATTTTCTGGGTCTTAACATTCTATGTGTCTGAGTACCCCTTACACTTAATTTGGGCAGGGAAGGAGCAGCTACCATTTGTTGTATCTACCCAATCATCTACAGAAACAACAAAAGGGTGCTTAACACTGCTAAAAATGTATGCTCTTGTTAATCATTCACAGAGATGAGATCAGACAAATGTTATGCTTGATTAAATGTGGATCCATGCACAGTACAAAAAAATGAAACTATTTCGGTGCCAAGAAAATCCTTTTGGTCTCTCGCTTCGATAAAACTTCGCTTGAAATCTTGTTCCACGATCATTCCTGATTTCCAATGCCAACTATTCCTGTAATACTCAATTTACCATCAATTGTTCTGTGCAATAACCCAATTAGCTATTGCCATAAACTATTGATATTGGATTGTGTTGGTCACTGAAGATGTGTCATCACTATTAATCCATATCGTAACTTAGAATAGTATATATCAAATGAACTAGTCTCATATTATATGGAGAAACTTACCATATGTTGGCTTTAGATGTCAGGTTAGCTCAAACCGTGGAAAAGATTGGTGAAACAATATTGTAATGGAGCCCAATTGGAGATATCCTCATTGTATTATTTCCTTATGTATTCCTGTAGGAGGATTTTGTACACGTGTCTTTAGTTTTCCTTTTATCATCTCGTCCGAGAGAGAAAGTTCTCCTAATTCTATGAATCTTTCTAGAATCCTTTTCTCTTGAATATTAGCTAAGAGAGTTTCGGATTGCTGAAGAACTTGAAGCAGGAGGAGGTGCTGTAGGCTTTGAAGTCTTGGGTGCTGAAGATTTTGTAACAACTGGTGGGGCCTCTGAGCTCTTGAGCTCGCACTGCCATTTGCTCCGGCTTCAGTTGAAGCCTTTGAGGCTCTGTTGAATTCATCAACAATTTTCTTTGCTTGTTTGACCAATTTAGCTTGTCGATTGGCCCATTCGTCAGGAAATTTTCACCACGTCTGATACTAGACGGGTTAGTTATTTGTCCAGGAGCTAGTGGTGCTTGTTTGCACGGAGGCTTCACAGTGAATCCCTTCATGTATTTGGGAGTGGCGTATCTGTAAGCTCTCCATTCATATGCCCATCTGCGTTTTATCCTCTGCATACGAGTCTTGCGATGTTTGTCAGTTTCCTTGCCATGAACATTTTCGTCAGGCGTGCAGTACCCTGAGTACAATTCATCAGGAATCTCAAAAGTTGTATGTCCTCTTTCCTCTTGCCAACTTTCTACGGCTTCTTTACATCAATCATTTTCTTCAATTGAGGATTTTGCAATTTTGAGGACTCTGAAGATTATCTTCAAGCTGTGCTGCAAATGGATTAATTTGATGAGAACATAGTGATTCGTCGGTAGACTTGTACTTGTGTACAGAGTATAGTTGCAAAGAAATGGGAAGAGTCGCATGCGTTCCTCAGAGATTTTCAAAAGTAACCAGTTGAGGAAATTAACCCTTGTCGTCTTGAAGAATTTCATCGAGTGTTCTAGATATAGGTTCTAGAGTTGTACAGATTGAATCAATTTACACAATTGAGGAATCTTGTTTTCAAACATAACATTGATGAAAAACACAAGACTGACCAAAAGATGGGAAGAGTCACATGCGTTCTCATAGATTTTCAAAATTAACCAGTTGAGGAAATTAACTCTTGTTGTCTTGAAGAATTTCATCAAGTGTTCTAGAGTTGTACATATTGAATCAATTTACACAATTGAGGAATCTTGTTTTCAAACATAACATTGATGAAAAACACAAGACTGACCAAAAGAAAGTGCTGAGGAATTTGGAAGTGAAGTAAAAACATCACTTGAAGATTTTTGAGTAGAGTGAAGATCAAAGCGGGGCAGTAAATAAGCATTTGATCACCTAGAGATAAATTCAATGAACTAGACGACGAGGCAAAGCAAATCATTAGTTTAGATCTTTCGTGCCCTAACTTGGCGACGAAAAACGTCTATGGTGGCGACGGAGGTGAAGAGATCCGCGACCGGCGTGAGTACGACGAGGAAGAAGTTGAGGTAGTGAAGCTCGTCTTTTCTGGTGGCGATCGAATCCAGCGTTGGCGCTAGGGTTTGAGGACTGAGAGCGATAGGGGCTGTTAGGCGAAGTGAAAGAGTTTTGACGAGGTCAAGGCTATTTATAGCCGCGGTGAAAAACGAGTGGTTTGAAACTTTTGGACAGATAAGCTCCCAGCGGTTCGCATTTGAGTGATGCGTGTCACACATGCAGTTTCACACTTATCAACGCGTGTGAAGCGTGGGATGAAGCTACAGAGACAAAAGGGATTTTTAATATTTTAAAATGTGTTTGCAATTTCTTTAGTTGTCAAGGACACAGTGAAGACTTTGAACAGTGTCAAGTAGAACACATAATTTGTGAACATAGTGGGTTGAGCTTAGCATAGAGGGGAGCGGGTCCAATCACATCCACATAGACGAAGAAATCAAGTTGAAAAATTAGCAATATGCGGATGCCGTTGAGGAAATTAAAAGCTCGAATAAAACAAAAATAACAAGCAGCGAAGAATAACCTCAAATGATGAATTTGGAAAGTTTGACGAAATTGCAAATGACGAAAAACTCGAATATCGTAGGGTTCTGAGAGTCACGTTCTTCATTAATTTTTTCACACTTAGATGGTTAGTCTTCATTGATTGAAGAAAAATGTTACTTTGTGTGTTGTGCATCAAAGTCATCAAATATGCATAAGTGTTAGGATGTGTGTCCACTTTAGAGGACATTCAAAGATTCTAGGATGTTTAGCTCACACCACAACTTACAGAACATCTTTTCATCCAAGGGCTTAGTGAAAATATCGGCAAGCTGGTCTTCAGTCTTCATGTGGTCGATGGCAATGTCTCCCTTCAGCATATGATCACGAACAAAATGGTGATGAATCTGGATATGCTTTGTCTTGGAGTGTTGCTGTTCGCACACGAACACGTCACCGTGTACCCTCGGCGTTGAGCGCGATACGCAAGACACGTCGACAAAGGAGGCTCACCGGAAGCGTGATACGCAAGACAATCCAACGAGCTTTTTTGAAGACCCGAAACCCCACGCGGCCGAGAGAGACCCCGTCTGAAAGCACGGCGATGATGGGCTGCCCTAGGTCGGTTCGCCCACCCCTAGGACTTCGTAGATCGAAGCTCTCCGAAGCGAAGAACACCGATGAACGAGAAGCAGAAAACTACGGTAGGAGATGAAAATTTGTAGATGGGTTTTGCGATTATGTGTTGTTGTTCACCCTTAGGTCTATAAGAGGCGGCTGGACTTCCCGTGTAAGGAAAAGGCTTGGATTCACGTCCAAAACCCTAGTCAAATTCGGATTGGTTTTGTTCGAACTTTCCAAAACTGTTCGGTTTAAAATTGACTGCACCTTGCGGGCCTTTTTTTTGGTAGTAAACGACCTCAGATGAAAATGCGCCCAAAAGCATATTTACTCATTTCGACGAGACGAACAACTTTCATGTTAAATGTTTTTTGATTCGACGCCATCTCCAAGGCCAAATCGCTCGCGCGAAACAGCTAATTACTCACGCAGCACATCAGACATACTCACATGTGTCTGGTTCCGGGCGTCATATTTTGCTTACTTGGAGGGTCGCGCTGTGCGGGCTCTAACTTTTGCATACAACCTCGGATTGAGATATTATTTATAACAAAATCGATCGTTTTGACGAGACAAAGACAGTTCGTGTAGATTATTTTTCCATATGAGGCCGTCTTGGGGACGTAATCAGCCGAATAGTGTTCTGAATACAAAATCTCAGTACTTCAAACACAACTTCGGCCCTTGAGATGAGATCGGATGGCGATTGCCCAAACCTCAAAGATCTTCATATCGACAATACTGAACTCTTTCATGTAGACCACTTCTCCATTTGAGGTCATCTTAAATAACTTTTTGACCATGCCAAAATCTGGTGTGAACACATGCTCCCTTGTTTTTCGGCAAAACTTGTGTGCCGAAAAATAATTTGCAATGTATTTATTTTTAGGACGATGTCAACACTCCATAGGCCATTTATATTTGTCAGGGCGATAATTATGTATAGGTCATGTTTATGCCAAGGGCGATAGTTATTTATCGGCCATGTCTTTGCTTAGGACGATAGTCATATATAGACCGTTGCCTATCTAGGCTTATTGCCATACACTCGGGTGATACTTCTTCAAATATTTAACATTGAGAGCTCAAGGTAACAATGTGCCTTGTATGGACTCCACCAAATATGAGTTTCCAGGAACTATTCTTGTAATCTTAAAGGGACCTTCCCAACTTGGAGACCACTTCCCGAATTTTCTATCTTTCAAACCAATTGGTAGAATCACCTTCCACACGAGATCGCCAACTTGAAAACTCTTCAACTTGACCTTTTTATTGTAAGCTCTAGCCACCCTCAACTTATCTCTCTCTATGGCCTTCAAGGCAGCCAAACGTTTATCGGCAACCTCATCAATATTGTCCATCAGCAAGTTATAAAAGTCCACCGCCCATAAATCATTTTGTTTGGCTATTCTCAAAGCATTCAAATTCATTTCCACTGGTAAAGCGGCCTCTTGACCATATACGAGCTCATATGGAGTTACCTTTGTAGCGCCATGCCTTGAGATTCTGTGTGCCCACAAAGCTTCGAACAATAGCTCACGCCATCTCCTTGGATTATCCTGAATCTTCTACTTGATGAGCTTGATCAATTTTTTATTAGTAGACTCAGCTTGTCCATTGGCTTGGGCATAATATGGAGAGGAATTGAGCAACTTTACCTTATATGATTCGGCAAATTCTCTAACTTGATGTGACATAAAGGATGAACCTTGGTCCCTAGTTAATGTTTGAGGAATGTCGAATCTATGAATAATACGCTTAGTTATGAATTGAATTACCTCTGTATGCGTCATATTTTTGAGTGGTATTGCTTCAGACCATTTAGTGAAATAATCAGTTGCCACCAACACGAATCGATGCCCCTTTGAAGAAGAAGGATGAATCTCTCCAATAAAGTCTAATCCCCAACCTCTAAAAGGCCACAACTTGATAATAGGATGTAACATAGCAGTGGGAGCCAGCTAAATATCACCAAAATTTTGACAAGCTTCACATCCATTATAATATCGAAAGCAATCATTAACCATCGTTGGCCAATAAAACCCAGCACGTCGTAATAACCATTTCATCTTGGGAGCTGACTCATGAGTGCCACAAATACCTTCATGGACCTCTCCCATAGCAACTCTCGCTTGGTCCTCGTCCAAGCACTTTAAAAGAACATCATCAACCATTCGGCGATAAAGATCATCATCTCTCATTGTGTATTTGAAAGCCATACACCGAACATCCTTGTCCATCCTTTTACTAGGATCGCACAAATAATCAATAATGGGTTTCCTCCAGTCTTGATCTTCTCCTGCATTAAATGTTTCATTAGTGGCCGAATCGGTGGGCTCCGGTTCAGCCTCCCCTACGTTGGCAAGACTAGACATCGGCCTTTGGGAAATATGAAACATGCCATGTTCAACATGATAACCGGATGCTTGTTGTGCCAACTCATTTGCTCTCCAATTTTCATGTCTAGATATGTGAGCAATGCTAAAATAATCCAAAGTAGAAATTATATCTAGACATTTATCAAGATAAACATTAAGTGATTCGTCAAAACATTGAAAAACTTTGGATATTTGTTGCACTACTAATAAAGAATCACCAAAAGCCTCAATATGTGTAGCACCTATGGCAATCAACATCTCTAAGCTGAATAACAATGCTTCATATTCGGCTTGATTATTTGTGCAAAAATATTCTAAGCAACACGAGGCTTCAAAAACAGCACCATGAGGAGATATGTAAACAATACCGACACCTTGGCCGTTGCTACAAACCGAACCATCAAAATATAATCTCCATGGAACTAATGAGACAAGGTTTATATCAATATCATGCTTGTCATCAATCCGATGCTCAACAATAAAATTAGCAAAAATTTGGCCTTTCATGGATTTCAGAGATTCATAAGCCAAATCATATTCAATTAAAGCATAAGCCCACTTGCCAATTCTACCACTAAGAATTGGCCTATGCAACATGTATTTGATGACATCGGTTTGACAAGCTATAATGCAAGTACTAGGCACTAGATAATGTCTCAATTTTGTGCAAGCATAATATAAGCATAAGTATAATTTCTCAATAAATGTATACCTTGTCTCGACGTCCAATAAGCGTCGGATCAAATAAGTAATAGCATGCTCCTTTCCTTCGGTCTCTTGAGTCAAAACAACAACAATAACACCTTCCTCCGCTGCAATGTAAAGTCTAAATGGCTCCCTGTGCCTGGGCGCTTTCATAACCGGAGGGTGCACAAATATTTCTTAATCATATCAAATGCCTCTTGCTGTTTTGCCCCCCAAGTAAAATCAACATCGTTCTTTAACCAAAGGATAGGAGTAAATGCATCAACCTTCCCTGATAGATTGGCTATGAATCTCCTCAAATAATTGACCTTGCCAAGGAATTATTGCATATCTCTCTTGCATGTTGGAGCCTCTACTTTCTGTATAGCTTGTATCTTTTTGGGATCAATTTCCATGCCATCTTCTTGAATAATGAAACCCAGAAACTTCCCAGCCAATACACCAAAGGCACACTTCAAAGGATTCATTTTCAGCCCATATTTCTTCATTCTTTCCAAAGCCAAACGCAAATCGGCTAAGTGAGATTCAAAAGCATCCGATTTGACAACAATATCATCAATATAGACCTCAAGTATAACAACAAGTAAATCATGAAAATTAAATTCATAGCCCTTTGATACGTGGCGCCGGCATTCTTTAACCCACAGGTCATCACCGTCCACTCAAATAAACTGGGGCATCGAAAAGCCGTTTTGGACATGTCCTCTTCGGCCATAAAAATCTGATTATATCCCGCATTACCATCAAGAAAGCTAATGACCTTATGTCCAGAATCATCATTAATAAGCATATCGGCTATCGGCATGTGATACTCATCTTTAGGTGTAGCTCTATTCAAATCTCTGAAATCAATGCACACCCTCAGCTTGCCGGAGCCTTTCTTCTCTACTGGCACAATGTTAGAAATCCACTCGGCATACCTGCAAGGTCTAATAAAATTAGCTTTAAGCAAACGAACGATCTCTTCCTTGATCCGATCATACGTTTTTGGATTAAACTTTCTGGCCGATTGCTTGTATGGTCTAAAACCGGCCTTTATAGGTAACCGATGCTCCACTACCTCTCGTCTTAAACCTGGCATCTCATGATATTCCCATGCAAAGCAACAAACATATTCTTTCAATAGCTTGATCAACTTAGCGTTATGATTGACTCTTAAATTTTCGTTTACAAATGTCGGCCTAGGAATTGAACCATCTCCTATATCTATCTCTCCTAATGGATCGGCTGATGTAAAACCTTGTCCTAATTTATCCATATCATCTAACTCTTCTATGGACTCATACATATCGTTCTCATTGGACTGATATTCTACAAGACGCTTTTGTAACCACTCTGAGTTAGGATCCATTTAAATACATCATACCTTGGAGCCGATTATCGCCAATCAGCTTTGAAGAAACGGGCACGAAGCCACTTTTTGTGGCGCTAAAAAAATCAAATTATGATAAGTCGCGCCCCGTCAAGCAAGTAGCATTGGGATGTTGCCAATACACCGATGCATCGGCCAAAGCAACACAAGCCGAATTATCCGCATGAATGAGTTCTACCATCAACCCATTGAATTAAAAACTAGTGCATAGTAGATGGCACACATTGGTTTGAATGATCCCAATCGCGGCCTAATATCACATTGTAGTTACCTTGCACCTCGGCGTCAAAGAATGCGGTAGCCAAAGTTTTGCTTCCCACCGTGAGCTCCACATACATCACACCTTTGGCTTCAGTTTTCTCTTTGCCTTCAAATCCATTGAGCACCATGTTGGTCTTTATCAACTCTTCATTACGTAGCCCCAATTTTTTGAAGACCGAATATGGCATAAGATTCACCACAGCACCACCATCAACAAGCATTCTAGCAACCAGCGATCCATTAATATGACCTTTAAGGAACAATGGATTCAAGTGTGTCACCGGTTCTTTTGACTTCTCGAATATAGCATTTTTAGGACCAAAATATAGCTGAGCTACTTCCCCTTCTTCATCTATAGCACGAAATTCAGCGGGCAAGTAATACACCATATTAATATCCATACCTTCATGAACCGGTGTAGACTCATAATCAATCATTTCATCTTCTTCCTCAAGCGCGTCCACTAACTCCGAAATATCTCCAAGTGAAGAGGAAGTAATAGGCAGAATGGACGATGTAATAGCAGCCGCATCATCCTCCGTTGGTGTAGGTGTTGCTATGATCAATGCAGAAGCTGTTGCGTTTTCCTTTTCCTTAGCTTCCACACTTGTTTTGGGGGTACCATGGGACGACTTTCATTGAACAATTTATCCCTTTGATTTTCTGCTTCTTGTTCCTCCTTCTCATGGCTTCTCATGCGCTGCGATCTCTTTTTTTGCGCCTTGGTCAGACCGGAAGGAGACCACTTAGGCTGAGTATATTTTGGATCCCTCGACTTGGCCTTGCTTCTTCTAGCTTCATGATCATTAGCCATGGGACCTTGCTGGACATCAGCCACATCTTTATTAGAATCAGCCGGATTATCAACCATAATCGGCTCTTTGATTGTTAATTCTTTAGTGCCTATCATAATATTTTAGCACTAGTATTCTTCTCCTTTTGCTTGCCAGGCTCTGTAATTTCAGCACTCGGTGATTTAGCACGCCACACTTGCTTGCCAACCCTTCCTTGATTATCTTCCGTTGGCCAATTGACACCGTTGTTCAAACGACTTCGTGTGGGATAAGATAGCCTTTCACGAATGGGCCTCCTTGGTTCTGCCCACCCCGGATGAAAAGCATAAGAGGACATTAGGGGCTGCCCCCATTCTTCATTGAAGCCTCGCATGTAGTATGGCGCATAGGGGGGCGGTGCCATCCATGGTCCTGGTGCCCATGACCCATATGGCCTTGCGTGATGCTGAAATTCTTCCCTTGGAGGTGATCTTAAGCGCTTCAAATTTGATGACCGGTTAGAGCTAGAACCGGCCGATTGATTGGCATATTTGGACAACAACATATCAAAAGTTGGCTTGATTCTCTTGCGCTGCACTTTAGCTTCATTCGTCTTCCACTTGCCAACCTCTGAACTCTTGGGCTTAACAAATTTGACATGAGTGTTCTCTTGCACTTGTGTTGCCCCCCGAGTGTAGGATTCTTGATGGTGACCTTGATTATCTCCTTGCCACCGGGTTGCTTGTCAAGCACAACTTGTCTCCCTAAGACCTTGTCGCTCTCCTTATTTTTCCTGGGCTCACCAATGACAATATTATTCTTATGAGCTGATTCGGCTATGTTGGGCCGAATTAACATCTTCTTCCCCTCCAAATCTATGGTGTTCATTGCGATAGGCTGCTTATCAACTTGCATCTCAGAAAAACTCAATCGTCCATCATTAATGGCCGATTGTATCTATCGTCAAAAAACATTACAATCATTAGTGGCATGAGAAAAAGAATTATGATACTTGCAACAAGGACGCCGTTTCAGCTCTTCAAACGGCGGTAAAGTATGAGATATTCTAATAATCTTGGCTTGCAACAAAGCATCAAATATTTTATCACACTTAGCAATGTTGAAAGTAAATTTCATCTCTTCCTCACAATTCTTATGAATCGACTTTAAATCATTGCAAGTAAATGGTTTGGCCTTAGATGGCCAAACAAATTCAGCAGCATAAATATCACCCTCATCGTCTGAGTGGTCACTATCATACTCAACCATATTCATCTTAGGACGATCAATTTTATATCTATGCACCTCTTTAAGATCTTTGCTTCGGTTTTCTTGAGCCAAAGCCCTTTGCAAGACTTGGTTGATATTTAAAAGCTCATATCCTTCTAGCATTTCTCTAATGTAAGTTCTCAAACCATTAAGCACAAGATCAGCCAAATCTCTCTCGGATATCACCAAACTATAGCACCGATTTTATGTATCTCTAAATCTCTTGACATAATCGGAGAGCGATTCATCATGCTTTTGTCTAACCGATGTAAGATGTGACAACTTGAGCTCATTATCGCCACTATAAAAATGATCATGAAATTTTTGTTCTAGTTGCGACCATAAACGAATAGAACCATGTGGTAAAGCGGCAAACCATGAAAATGCAGTACCAATTAAAGATAAAGGATATAAACACACTTTCAATTCATTTAATGAGCCCGCTTCGCCCAATTGTGCCAAGCATTGACTAACATGCTCCCATGTGGTTTTTGTGCCCTCTCCGTCAAACTTAACAAAATCTGGAATTTTATATCCCGGAGGGCATTGAATTGCATCAAAGTATTCTGGATATGGCTTTTGGTAAATTCGGTTCCTTGATAACTCAACTCCAAAATTCTCTCGGAGCATCTTAGCCATCTCTAAGATTACCTAGATCATCATTCGTAGTGGACAATGAAGCTTGTGGCATTGGCATAGGAGGAGTAGGGTTAGTAGCTATAGGTGTGAACTGTGGCAAGTACGCCGAATTGTAATTCGACAATGATTTAACAATGTTTGCACTAGTAGGTAGGGTTTGGTTTAGTGTCACCACCGAACCTGGCATGCTCATGATAGGATTAATGGGTGCAGCAACAATCTGATTTGTTTGGGTAGAGTAATAAGTCATCGGCATGGGATGTGCCGATGAAACAGGTAAAGTCAGATTAGGGTTTTGCACGCTAGCAGCTATACCATCATTATCACTCGATGATGGAGATATATTTTTCCAAGCATTAGTATTTTCTATGAAAGTTTGATAGACTAGATTGTTATCATCAGCAATACGACTCTCAATCTCAGGCCACTTCTCAGGAGAAAAGGTAGTACTCACAGAGGGTTTAACCTGCTCGACTTGAAGAGGAGGGAACTTGATTTCTTCAATCGGAGTGATGTTGCCTTGACGATCCTTCTTGAACTTAGCAAGGAACTCTTGCATCTCCTTCTCTTCACGCGCCTTCTTTTACTCCTCATAAGCTTGGCGATGTTCTGCCGATAATTCTTCAAAATTGGGCTTGATGATGTTATCGGCATCGACTTCAGATGGCTTAGGTATCTTGTCGCTAGTAGACATGATGGATGATGACGATGATTTCTCTTTAGTCCCCAGCAGAGTCACCAAAAACTGCGTTCGCACATGAACATGTCACCGTGTACCCTCGGCGTCGAGCGCGATACGCAAGACACGTCACCGAAGGAGGCTCACCGGAAGCGCGATACATAAGACAATCCAACGAGCTCTTTTGAAGACCCGAAACCCCACGCGGCTGGGAGAGACCCCGTCTGGACGCACGGCGGTGATGGGCTGCCCTAGGTCGGTTCGCCCGCCCCTAGGACTTCGTAGATCGAAGCTCTCCGAAGCGAACAACACCAATGAACGAGAAGCAGAAAACTAGGGTAGGAGATGAAAGTTTGTAGATGGGTTTTGCGAATGTGTGTTGTTGTTCAATCGACCATCACCCCTTAGGTATATAAGAGACGGCTGGATTTCCCGTGCATGGAAAATGCTTGGATTCACGTCCAAAACCCTAGTCAAATTCGGATTGGTTTTGTACGAACTTTCCAAAACTGTTCGGTTTAAAACTGACTGCACCTTGCGGGCCTTTTTTTTTGCAGTAAACGACCTCAGATGAAAATGCGCCCAAAAGCATATTTACTCGTTTCGACGAGACAAACAACTTTCATGTTGAACATTTTTTGATTCGAGGCCATCTTCAGGGCCAAATCGCTCGCGCGATAATTACTCACACCGCTCATCAGACATACTCACATATGTATGTGGTTCCGGGCGTCATATTTTCCTCACTTGGAGGGTCGCGCTGTGCGGGCTCTATCTTTTGCATACGACCTCGGATTGAGACGTTCTTTATATCAAAATCGATCGTTTCGATGAGATAAAGACAATTCATATAGATAAATTTTCCACATGAGGCCGTCTTGGCGGCGTAATCAGCCGAACAGTGTTCTGGATACAAAATGTTAGTACTTCAAACACAACTTCGGCCCTTGAGATGAGATCGGATGGCGATTGCCCAAACCTCAAAGATGTTCATATCGACAATACGAAACTCTTGCATGTAGATCACTTCTCCATTTGAGGTCATCTTAAATAACTTTTTGACCATGCCAAAATCTAGTGTCAACAGTTGCATGGGGTTGTGGGTGATCTTGATAGCACTCTCAATCTCACAGAAGAGAGGGACTTCGTTCATGTTGACGCCATAATTCTTGAGAGTTCGCTTCATCCATAACAACTGTGAGCAGCATGCACCAGCGATAATGTATTCAGCCTCAACTATGGAAAGTGCCACGTTGGCCTGCTTCTTTGAGGACCAACAGACTAGAGATCGTCCGAGGAAATGGCATGTGCCTGTGGTAGACTTGCAATCCACATGATCTCCAGCGTAATCAGAATCAGAAAATCCAGCTAGGTCAAAAGATGAGCCCTTGGGGTACCATAATCCAAGCGTTGATGTGTGAGCTAAATATCAAAAATTTCGTTTCACAGCCTCGTGGTGTGATTCGTTTGGTGTTGCTTGAAATCGGGCACACATGCAAACACTAAGCATCATAACTGGGCTAGATGCACATAGGTAAAGAAGAGAACCAATCATGGAGCGGTATACCTTGTGATCGAAATCTTACCATTTTTGTCAGTGTAGAGTTGATCATTGGTAGGCATAGGAATTTTGAGGCTTTTGCAATCTTGCATGCCAAATTTCTTCAGGCAATCTTTGAGGTATTTCTCTTGAGCAATGAAGATGCAATTGGGTTGTTGACGAATTTGAAGACCAAGGAAGTATGTCAATTCTCCCATCATTGACATCTGATATTCTTCACGCATCATGTATGGAAATACGTTACCGAAATGCTCCTTAGTGCAACCAAAGATAGTATCATCAACATATATTTGGCATACGCACAGTTCACCATCATAAGATTTAGTGAAAAGAGTAGGATCAAGTGAACCGGGTTTGAATCCCTTTTTCATTAGGAATTCCTTCAAAGTATCATACCAAGTCCGTGGGGCTTGCTTGAGGCCATAGAGAGCCTTGTTCAGTCTGAAGACTTTGTCAGGATGCTAGGGATTCTCAAAACGTGGTGGTTGAGCTACATAAACTTCTCCCTCAAGCTTACCATTGAGGAATTCAGTTTTCACATCCATTTGATATAAGAGTATGTTATGATGGTTAGCATATGAAAGAAGTATATGAATAGCTTCAAGCCTAGCAACAGGTGCAAAAGTTTCACCGAAATCAATACCCTCAACCTGTGTGTAGCCTTGTGCCACAAGACGAGCCTTATTTCTTACTACTTGGCCATTTTCGTCTTGCTTGTTGCGATAGACCCACTTAGTGCCGATGATATTGTGCTTGCGTGGATCAGGATGATTCACAAGCTCCCACACATTATTGAGCTCGAATTGTTGTAATTCCTCTTGCATGGCTTGAATCCACTCAGGCTCTAGAAATGCTTCATCAACTTTGGTGGGCTTTGTGATGGAGACGAATGCAAAATGCCCACAAAAATTAGCTAGATGTGAAGCTCTTGAGCGTGTGCGAGGACCATGTGCATTGATGTTGTCGAGGATCTTCTCGATCTGCACTTCGTTTTCCACTCGTGGATGAACTAGACGATGGCCTTGTTGAGGTTGAGCATTTTCCCCAGAGTCATTTTCTTCAGTGGTAGCAGATTCTTTAGGACGGAGAATGATCACTTCTTATTCAGCTATTTCTTCACTTGGCATAATTTCACCTGTTCCCATCAGCTTGATTGATTCCTCAGGAGGCATTTCATCTAGCACAGGAGGCAGGTGCTCTCTTTGTGAACCGTTTGTTTCATCGAATCGCGCATCTATAGTTTTAACAACCTTGTTGTGGTAAGTGTTGAAGACTCTGTAGGTGTGCGAGTCCTTTCCGTAACCAAGCATAAAATCCTCATGTGCTTTCAGTGCAAATTTGGAATTGTGATGAGGATCTTTAATCCAACATTTAACACCGAAGACTTTGAAATAACTTACATTGGGCTTCTTATCAGTGAGGAGCTCATAAGAGGTCTTCTTGAGGAATTTGTGAAGATATACCCGATTGATAAGGTGACATGCAGTATCAATTGCTTCAGGCCACCAGTGACGAGATGTCTTTTATTCAACAAGCATAGTACGAGCCATCTCAATGAGTGTCCTATTTTTGAGCTCAACAACTTCATTTTGCTGAGGAGTATAAGGAGCAGAGAGCTCATGAGCGATACCAAGTTCGTCAAGATAGTCATCAAGGCATGTGTTCTTGAACTCAGATTTATTGTCGCTTCTGATATGCTTGATCTTGAGACCATAATTCGTCATGGCCCTATTGGAGAATCGTCTAAAGACATTCTACACTTCAGTCTTGTAGGTAATGATATGTACCCATGTGTAACGAGAATAGTCATCAACTATGACGAATCCATAGAGTGACGTTGCATTGGTTAGTGCGGCATAATGATTAGGACCAAATAGATCCATATGAAGTACTTCAAAGGGATGAGTAGTAGTCATGATTGTCTTCCCAGAGTGCTTTGGATCTGGTCATCTTTCCAGCCTCGCAAGCACCGCAAAGGTGATCTTTTGACGAATTTGACGCCCTCGACACCAATAATGTGCTTCTTCTTGACGAGTGTGCTCAAATTCCTCATACCAGCATGTCCAAGCCGTCGATGCCACAACCAACACTCTGAAGCTTTTGCCATAAGACACGTAGCTGGTTGACATTATGTAGAGAAATCTACAATGTACAGATCACCTCTCCTAAAGCCTTTGAAGACTTTGGACTTGTCATATTCCATTAGCACAATGCATCTATATTTGCCAACGGTGACAATCATATCAAGACCACAAAACATTGAGATAGACATGATGTTCTATCCAAGGGACTTCACAAGCATCACCTTTTCCATGTGTCGATCCTTTGAGATAGCAACCTTACCTAGACCCAATACCTTGCTTTTTTCCTTAATTAGCAAAGGTGGTATTCTTCAGACGTGACGGAGTAAGGGGAGTATTGGTGAGGATATTCATGTCACCAGTCACGTGAATGGTGCAACCTATTCAGTAGCTTTTGAAGTGTAATCCTGTAAGAGCATTAGTCTCACTTACAAATTCATACACTTCAGTTGAAAAATATGATGATGAATTTCGTCAATAAATTTCATCAGTAAGAATATAACAAGCAGCAAGGGGATGAGTGAAATGAGGATTCATTTCATCATGTTTAGCTTGCATCCCAACAAGCATCATGTCTGGCCTTCAGAAAATTCATCAGACATTTATTATGTGTGAAGACCTGACCCTGTAGAAGAAACTAATTCTTTTTCTTTACCACCCACATCTGAGTGGGTGGCTGAGAAGCAATGTAACGCAAGGCATTGAAGAATACACATTTCTCTTCACAGGAGGAGTGTAGTACTCATAAGAATATGCAGAGAAATTCTTAGCAGATTTGTGCACATAGTGATTTGAAGAATAGTGCACATATTCGTTAGATCACTGTCTGTTTCCCTGCATGGAAGTGTTAGTACGAGTAGTTGAGGATCGGTGTCCTTTTGACGACTTTGGTCCAGGTGAAGACTTTGCCCTGGGGTTGTTCATTTTCTTCGGCGGTGTCATGATGACATTCACCTGGAGATTTTGAAGAACATTTTTGGGCACCGTGATTTTCTTCACCGGGAAACCATTCCTGCAGTTAGTACCAACAAATCTAGTAAATACTTCATCATTCTGATTTTTGAACAACTTATAGTTAGAGTCAAGTGACTCATCAGTGGAACGAGGAGTATAATAGTAGTAGGCAGATAGAGTGGATGGGTTAAGTGGAGGTCCTTTTGCAGCAACCCATGTGGTTTTGGGATACTGGTCTGGTTTCCAGTAAGAACCATGAGCATTTAGCTTTCTCTCAAAAGCAATACCCTCTTTTCTAGGGTTCCTGTTCAGAATCTGCTTCTTGAGCACATCATAGAGAGTTTGGTGCCCTTTGAGGCTCTTGTACATGCATGTGACGTACAATTCGTTCGGACCTACATTTTCATCAGTAGCACTTGTGGTTCCCTCAATGAGGAAATTGGAACCACAGAGACATTTGAAGATAAAGTAGTAGTCAAAGCATTTGAACATTCAGCTGACGATTTTGCATTTTCACGTTCAAAGCATTTTAAGCATGCTCAACAAATTATTCCTGAGTTGTGCTGATCTATTGGGCGAGTAGTGAATCGTTGTCTTTTTGAAGATCATCATGAGACGCTCTCAGCTTCTCGAGTTTTTGCTTCATTTAAAGAAATTCAAAAGTAAGCTTCTCGTGTTCAGCTGAGAGGGCCATGTGACGACTTTCAAGTTCGTCATATTGTGAATTTACGCGTCGGAGATTTTTAGACATTTCTTGACACCGATCCATTTCCTCATCCATCAGATTATAACTTTTATCTAACACTTTTTGCATCTTTTCCATGACATTTTGTTGAGCAGTAGTAATTTTAGCCAATTTATTATATTTTTGGTGCACTATGGCAGAGTGGACATCTCAACAAAGGGCATTATGGCAGTAATTTTAGCCAGTTTTTCATCACATTCAGAGTCATCATCACTAGAAGTATTGAAATAAGCTTCCCGTGAGGTTACCTTGGAACCTCTTGCCATGAAGGAATAGTGGGAGTGAAGTCATCAACATAGTCTTCAGTCTTGGTGGAGTCACCCTTTTCTTCACGGTCAAAGATGGACTTGCTGACGACCTCCATAGTGAGGGCTAAGCTTGTAACCCTAGAGTCGGACTCCCCAGATTCTTCAACATCATCTTGGTCAGATTCTTCTTCAGAATCCATTTCCTTCCCGATGAATGCACGAGCTCTCCTGGAGGTGCTTTTCTTCTTTGATGAAGATTTGGACAATTTCTTCTTTCCACTATCGAAGTCGTCGTCCTTGTTGAATGTTTTCTTCCTTGAGCTATTCTTCCATAGAGGGCAATCAGCAATGTAGTGACCCGGTTTCTTGCATTTGTGGCAAGTTCTTTTGTTATAGTCTCGAGCAGAAGCTTCTGTGTTCTTTGAATCGTACTTTGAAGACTTTCCGAAGCAATTCGTTTTGCAGAACTTCTGGAACTTTCTCAGGAGCAGTGCCAATTCTCTGCCAATTTCCTCAGCATCATCAGTGCTGCAATCTGACTCATCTTCTTCTTCTCCAGATGAAGAAATTTCTTTAGCTTTGGCTTTTGCCTTCAGAGCACATTGTCGTCCATAGCTAGGACCATACATACCCCTTTTTCGGCTTGCTGAAATTCATGAGTATTTAGCCTCTCAAGAATATCAGCTGGATCGAGTGACTTGTAATCAGGACGTTCTTGTATTATCAAGGCAAGAGTGTCAAAGGAGTTGTCAAGAGATCTCAACAATTTCTTCACCACCTCATGGTCAATGATGTCAGCGACACCAAGTGCTTGCAGTTCATTGGAGATGTCTATGAGGCGGCCAAAAGTTTGCTAAACATTTTCATTGTCAAGCCTCTTGAAGCGGTTAAAGAGATTCTGAAGCACATCAACTCGAGAGTAATGTTGACTGGAAACTCCCTCATTGACCTTAGAGAGCCGATCCCAGATCTGCTTTGATATTTCCAGTGCACTCACTCTGCCATACTGCCCTTTGTTGAGATGTCCACATATGATGTTCTTCGCTTGAGAATTGAGTTGCTTGAATCTCTCCACGTCAGTAGCATTGATGCTGGGGCCATTGGATGGAACGCTGTTTTCGATGACAAACCAGATGTCATTGTCAATAGCCTCAAGATGCATACGCATCTTGTTGTTCCAGTAAGGATAGTCTGTGCCATCGAAGATGGGGCACGCAACAGAAACCTTGATCATATCTATGATCGACATACCTAGAAATCGAGGTGCTGAAACCAAAATCACATAGAACAAGGGAGTACCTTGCTCTGATACCAATTGAAAGCGCATGTTATCTTCCAAGGGGGGTGAATGGGAGATTTTTAGAAATTCATCAAACTCTGAAGAATTTGACAAAGATCGGAGTGAAGAAATAGAAACACAAAGGAAACTAAGTCGTCACAGAATCAGAGTACATGCGATCATGATACAGAAGAGTGAAGAACATGAATCATACAAGCATGAAGAATATGAATTGATAAAATAGAAGCATCTTGATGAAATTCTTCAGTTGAAATTCGCCAGAGCATAGGTAACAAATTCTTCAACAGCGGAATAAAGTAAAGAGGAGAGAGGAATTTGAAACCAGTTTAGCTCGGTGAAGACAATAATTTGGTAGAGCAGTTCCAGTTGCTGCATCAACTATACATCTGGTTGAGGCGGCTGAGTCACAGCTCAGAGGACACACAGTCCTTACCGTATTCCTCTTGAGCTATGGCCCGCATTACATGTCATCCCTGTCTTGGAAATCTTATGGTTCTTGAAATCTTTCTTGCTTGAAGTTTTCTTGTGTTATCTAACCTTGTTTTCTCAAGTTTACTTCTTCAAGATTCATCTCAAAGACCATAAGGTAAGTATATGCATCACACTCATGTGCATGATGATCTCTTATTGTTGCACATATTGTTTGCAAGAGGGGGTCACTAACTTGAAGGTATATCTCAATCATATCATTTCCTTTGATGCATATAGCCAAGATACATGTAACACATTATCTGCTCTATCATGCTATGCACTCACATACTCTTGTATCTCATCTTTACATGATTTCATACATGTAGGGGGAGCTCACACATGTTACATGTCCTTCCAAAGCTTTGCTTAATTTTCTTCATATCACTTATTTAAAGCTTTGGTGTATGTTTTCATCAATTACCAAAAAGGGGGAGATTGAAAGCACAAGTGCTCCTTGGATGATTTTAGTAATTAATGTCAACATATCTCTTGTTGGACTAATGGTTTTATCTAGTATATTTCAGGAAAGTTTAACTGTGGCATGGCATGGATTAGAGAAGTGGACCCCTCAAAATGCTAAGGACAAAGATTGGCAAAAGCTCAAGACTCTTCATTTATGTTTTAGTGATCCACGATCACATTGAGTCCATAGGAAATCCAATACTATTAAAAGGGGATGAGGTGTTGCTTAATGATCTGGTTGCTCAAATGCTTAGTGATATTGCTCCAAAACCCTCAGCCACTTTCTCCATCCAAATATGTGAAAACCCTAAACTCCAACTCGGCCACACCGATACTTCCAACCCGGACCCATCGAGTTCATTTGACATAGCCGTTGCCAGAAACCCTAATAGTTCGGTCCGATCGATACGAATCTCTGTCTCACCGAGATGGCCTTGCCAGCGCTCTATGACCAGTTGCATTTATTTTGGTCTCACCGAGTTCATACAATTGGTCCCACTGAGTTGGCTTGAGAGATTCTCTTTGTACCCATTGTTCATTTCGGTCTCACCAAGTTGATTCAATCGGTCCCACCGAGATGAAGTTTGCCCTAAGCCCTAGCACATCGATCTCACCAAGTTGTTTCAGTCAGTCCCACCGAGGTTCCTAACGTTCACGTGTTTGAACCAATCGGTGCCACTGAGTTTGTCTACTCGGTCTCACCGAGTTGGGTCAAATGAGTGTAACGGTTGGCTTTTTGTGTGGAGGCTATATATACCCCTCCACCCCCTCTTCATTTGTAAGAGAGCCATCAGAACATGCCTACACTTCAACCATTCATTTTCTGAGAGAGAACCGCCTACTCATGTGTTGAGATCAAGACATTCCAATCCTACCACAAGAATCTTGATTTTTAGCCTTCCCCAAGTTGCTTTCCATTCAAATGTTCTTTCCACCATATTGAAATCTAATAGATAGAGTTGAGTGTTGGGGAGACTATCATTTGAAGCACAAGAGCAAGGAGTTCATCATCAACACACCATCCATTACCTTTTGGAGAGTGGTGTCTCCTAGATTGGTTAGGTGTTGCTTGGGAGCCTCCGTCAAGAGATGTGGAGTTGAACCAAGAAGTTTGTAAGGGCAAGGAGATCGCCTACTTCGTGAAGATCTACCCAAGTGAGGCAAGTCCTTTGTGGACGATGGTCATGGTGGGATAGACAAGGTTGCTTCTTTGTGGACCCTCCGTGGGTGGAGCCCTCTGTGGATTCACGCAGCCGTTACCCTTTTGGCTTGAAGTCTCCATCAACATGGACGTACGATAGCACCACCTGTTGGAACCATTCCAAAAATATCCGTGTCTCCATTGAACTTGCACTCTCCAAACCCTTCCTTTTACCTTCATGTGCAATGTTCTACTTTCCACTGCTATACTCTTAGAATTGCATGGGTAGGAAGATTGCTTGACTTGTACAACTTGCTAAAATACGCCCACAACTAAAATTGGGAAAATGATAGATTTTTATTTGGTCAAGTAGTCTAATCACCCCCTTTCGATCCTACATGTGGTATACTTTCCGCTGCTATACTCTTAGAATTGCATGTGTAGGAAGATTGCTTGACTTGTACAACTTTCTAAAATCTGCCGACAACTAAAATTGGGAAAAGGCTAGATTTTTATTTGGCAATGTAGTCTAATCATCCCCCCTAGACATACTCTTGTAGGTACTTGGATGAGCCCTAATCCATGAGACTGCATATCAATCACATCTTGAGCAATCTCTACATCACCAAGTATCTATGCTTTGGTTGTTGATATCAAGGAAGCATGAAGCCACTCAACATATCCTTTGATTATTTCAATATATCACATTTCATTTGGTATCAATTTTCAATTGACTGTCAACTTGGATACAAAAGTGCTCTTCCTTGCAAAACTAACTCATGTAGGAAGATGAACTTCAAATCCAAAGGCTACTCCAACTCTTGATGGACTACATCAACATTGAGCATCCACAAGTTCAACTACATGATCAAGATCAACAACAACCCAAGGTATGTCCTTCCATTTTAGAGAAGCTTTACTCTAAGATATGAGTTAAAGCAACTGAACAAGATGTGAATACATCAAGATGCTTAAATTAAAAATGGTAACCCCATTTTGAGCTTAACGATGAGTATGACCTATGATCAAGTGCATTCACTTGACTCCTAAGTCAATATACTCTAATATAGGTGACTATGTCGCCGACCATCTCTAGATGAAATTCTCTTGTGTTTCTTTCACTTGTCTCGCATTTTCTTTGCTTGCCTTCTATTGTGTTTCCCGCTCCTAAAAAATCTTCATTTAGAACCTTTTGTTTCTATTTCTTTTCTGATTTGACTTTTCTACCAAATTCATTGCAAATCCTTAAGCAAATTCCTTGAAAATCCTTGTGAGATTTCATTTGCCAAGTGAGCTGAGATAACAATTTTTTCCTCAGCGTTGAACTCAGTCTCACCGATCCTAGCCCGTCGGCCTGACCAAAATACAAGGTCTCCTTGTACACAGTTCATCGGTACAACCAACACAGACTAACTTGGTCCTACCGATGAGCACCCTCAGTGACTCTACCATTTCGGAGTCACTAATGGAAACTGATCGGCGTTACCGATTTCACTGTTGAGAAAACTTTTTGCCATTTTTACTTTGCCTATTTTCTTCAGCTCCACTCAATGATTCTATTCCTATGACTGCATCTTGAGGTGTACTTTGCCTTGATTGTGTCTCTCCAGGACCATTCTCACCTGACTCATATCCCTGAAGAGCCCTTCTTGGAAATTGATGTCAAAGGGGGGGGGGGGGAGAGCACATCAAAGATTAAGCCTAATGGGGAGAGAATCAAAGCTTAATCCTAAGGGGGCAGAAAGCTCTATTGAGCATAAGATGCATTATTATAAGAGGAGAGAAGGTCACATGTCTTTAAGAGGGAAAATACATGTCAGTATTTGATCAGTCCTGCAATATATCTTGCTATATTTTGCTCTGATTGACTTATTTGTTGCTCTAATTTTATCTCAGCCTATCTTCTCCCAATATCAAATGAAAGATTCAGGGGGAGAAAGAATCCAAGTTAAAAGGGGGATCCTTAGAACTTATTGCAAATCTTTAATCCCTTAGGGGCATGTCTATATCTGAAAGTATTACTCACTCTGTGATACTCACCTATTACATGTCATCCCAGTCTTGGAAATCTTATGGTTCTTGAATTCTTTCTTGCTTGAAGTTTTCTTGTGTTATCTAACCTTGTTTTCTCAAGTTTAATTCTTCAAGATTCATCTCAAAGACTATAAGGTAAGTATATGCATCACACTCATGTGCATGATGATCTCCTACTGTTGCACATATTTTTTGCAAGAGGGAGTCACTAACATGAAGGTATATCTCAATCATATCATTTGCTTTGATGCATATAGCCAATATACACGTAACACATTATCTACTCTGTCATGCTATGCACTCAAATACTCTTGTATCTCATCTTTACATGATTGCATACATGTAGGGGGAGCTCATGCTTGTTACACATCCTTCTAAAGCTTTGCTTACTTTTCTTCATATCACTTATTTAAAGCTTTGATGTATGTTGTCATTAATTACCAAAAAGGGGGAGATTGAAAGCACAAGTGCTCCCTGGGTGATTCTGGTAATTAATGTCAACATATCTCTGTTGAACTAATGGTTTTATCTAGTATATTTCAGGAAAGTTCAACTGTGGCATGGCATGGATTAGAGAAGTGGACCGCTCAAAATGCCAAGGACAAAGATTGGCAAAAGCTCAAGACTCTTCATTTATGTTTTAGTGATCCAAGATCACATTGAGTCTATAGGAAATCCAATACTATTAAAAGGGGATGAGGTGTTGCTTAATGATCTGGTTGCTCAAGTGCTTAGTGATATTGCTCCAAAACCCTCAGCCACTTTCTCCATCCAAATATGTGAAAACCCTAAACTCCAACTCGGCCACACCGATACTTCCAACCCGGACCCATCGAGTTCATTTGACATAGCCGTTGCCAGAAACCCTAATTTTTCATTCTGACCGATGCGGATCTTAGTCTCACCGAGATGGCTGTCACACCCTGCATTTTGTAACAGGTTATTTGTATCTTTGGAGCATGAAAATTTGGACCAGCATTTTTTTTTAGCATCATTGGCTTTTATTTGGAATTGAGTTTTCTTCATATGCTTTTTCATGTGCTCATTAAAGTCAACTATGACCTCTTGTAGATTTCATCTCCTTATCCAAAACTTCTGCCCAATGATCATGCCAAGTGTTATATAACAGTATAGTATTTTCTTACAAAAATAATTTGGCCAAAAAGTATTTTATAAATTTAGTTTTCCAAAAACCCCTGAATTGAGACTTGCACTGCAAGTACTTGATTTAGGGTGAGAAAATTATTTTAAAAGGTTTATTTGAGACCTAGTAGTTATAGGACTCCCAGAAACCACAAAGGTATAATTTTAAAAGTTATTTTCCTATTTTATTTAAAAGCTTTTTCTTAAGGCCAGAAATGGTCTTTAATAGGGAAAAATTATTTATCTGTTTCAAAAATATTTGTCAAAATTCAGAGAGACTCAGAGGACATATATTGTGCATATATAAGAGTTTCAACACTTGGTCATGTTCAAAATAATGGGCTAAACCCTCTAAAACCCTTTCTGGATATTTCAAGCTTTTGAAATATTTACAAAGGAAATTTTCTCCAAAAATTCCAGGGAAATTCTATCATGTCATATATGACATATTTGATGATCTTGCCAAGTCCCATGCCTTGGGAAGCAAGAAAACATCCTCAAACCCCTTCATAACCATTCTGTCCATATTTGAAGTTTGAGCAACTTTACATTGCCAAACTTGTCCAAATGCTCTCAAACTTGGTGCACATGCTAGAATGACCTAATGAGGCATCTAGACCAAATGGCACAAGAATTTGAATAGAGCAACTTGATCAGATCACCTCAAAACCCTTTCTGTTCAAATGCAAATTTGAACAACTTTACATTACCAACTTTTTATCTGGAGCTTCAAACTTTGTGGCCATGATCAATACCCCAAATGATGATGCTACACCAAGTGGTGCATCAAGGGGAGATGATTAGCTTGACTCAATCAAGATGAAACTGTTTCTGTTGATTTCTAGGGTTCACCAAAGTTACATTGGCTAGTTTCTCCAAATGAGCCCAAATTTGGTGAAGCACCCTATTTTCTCATGTCTTTCAACCCTGTCAAGTGCCATGTCAAGTGGAATTCATTTACTTGACCAAACACTGGTCAAACACCTTCTGCAGAATTTCTAAAACCCCCAACTTGATCACTTTTACTTTTCTCCATGGCCTCAACTTCTTACCACTTGATCATTGAGTTACTAGCTACCTCCAGTAACTCCCCCAGCACCCCAGCTCCATGATTGAAGGGTGAAACCCTTGTTTTACCTTGCTGGACAGCAGGTTTCCACCATTTTACCAGCCCTCTCCCTCTCTCTCAGCATCTCCAGGGCATCCAAGGCCTCAGGCCCTTTCTTTACTCCTCCCACAACGTGTTAGACACTGCTGGACACGTTGGGTTTGACCAGAACGGCGAGAGCGCGGCGATGCCAGCCATACGCACGCTCTGGAGCGCGCAACAGTGCCGACCAGCACTGTAGCTTCGGCCAATCGGCCTCCCCCGACAGCCTCAGGCCTCCCCCTCGCGCCAGTCGAGGCCCCTCGACGTCCGCGACCTCCCCGGCGCTGTTCCCCCTCCTCCTGCGCCCTCCAGTGGCCGTCGTCGCACGCGCGCTGGCCGCCCGCGGCGGCCACTCCTCTGCCTCGCACGCGCACACTCCTCTGACGCTCCCCCGCTCCTCTTTTCCCCTCAGCTGGACGTGGAGCTAGTCCACGAACCTCCCCGGCGTGATCCCAGGCTCCAGAACCCCTCCTAGCCTCGCCTGCAACCTCGCCGGCGCACGGGTCCACGGTGGACCACGGGTGCGGCTATATAAGCCCCTCCCGAGCCTCCCCAGCACCACCAGCGACCTCACTCCACTCCACTGAGACCCCCAGCACCCTCCACTCCTCCCCAGGACGTCCCAGTGCTCGGGATCGACCGGAGCTCCGCCGCGTCGGGCCGCCGGCGATCTCGAGGTACGGGCCTCCCCTGCCTCTCCTTCCACCCGTTTCGGAACCGCCGCACCTCACTGACCATTTCCCCCTCGTTTCCCCTCTCTGTGGCAGTCGGAAAAGACCTCGACCACGACCCTCCGACGAGCTTCCGCCGCCCCACCTCGTCGCCGGCGAACCAGACCTCCCCGCCGTGCCGCACCACCACCCCTGCATCCGCGACACGACGCTGGTCACGTTCCTGGCCTCCGTTGCCGTCGCCGTGGCCGGAATCCTCGCCGGTGAGCTCGCTGTGGCCGTGGCCGTGGGGTTAGAGATGACAGGCGGGCCCCGCTTGTCATCCCCCCACCTCTCTCCCCCTCCTCTGTGCCGCTGACCCACGGGCCCCGCCCGTCAGGTTTGAAAACCTGACGTGCGCGCGCAGGCTCCTATGCGGCCGGGCCGATCCATCTGGGCCGTGCACTGTGGCCTTCTCTGGCCCAGTGCACAGGACCCTTTTTCCTTTTTCTTTTCTGTAAATGTTTTAAACATTTCTACAGAAAAGAATATTGATCCAAATTAAATAATTCCAACTCCTAAAATCTTGTAATATTCCAACCTATTTGATGGTACCACTTTCACTCAAATCCATGAAACTTTGCTGTACTGTTCAAATTTAAATTCAAATTTGGGCAGTAATACTCCTGTTCAAAAATCAATATATTCTATTCTGTAACTCCAATACTCCAACTAAAATTTTTCCCCACCTTAGAAATCCCTCTAGTATTTTACAAAAATGAGTTGACATTTTTCTGAGCACTTTGATTTTTCTGTTTTGTTTGTATTCTTATTTTCCAGTGGTTATTATGCGACGTATAGATCCCGTATTTGACGAAGTTGCTGTGGAAGAAGAAGGAGAAGGACTTGAAGACTTTGAAGACCAAGCCAATCCAGGCAAGCAGCCCTTTGACCATGATACACTTGTTCCTCGGAACCCGTTTGTTTCCGATGCATGATATTAGGGTTACGATGGTAACCTAGATGAACCACCACATGATGCATGCCTTATTGTTGATCTTGCTATGTGCTAGATGACATGCAAATAGTTGGTCATGATGCTTATATGATTCATGTGTGATATGAACCCCCGTAGTTGAAAACATTGCATGAACCCGTCGGGTGCCCCTAATGCCCAAGGGTGATGAAGTGTTAGGTCATCACTTGAGAAAGAAGTGATGTGCCGGTAGATCATGTGCATGGTGGAATGATGGATTAGATTTATGTGTGACTACCGTCCCAACCAAACATGTGCAACCACACTACCCCTTATGGGACGGGGCTTTATTGATTACTTAGGTCGATACTAGCATGGTGCCCGCATTACTAGTGACGGGAAGACTTGAGGTCTTTCCCGGGACGGGGTCGTGCTTGGATAGACGGCCATGACTGTTTTTACAGGGCACCGGACACACCGTTGGTCCCTTCGGGTACGCGTGACATTGAAATTAGGGCAAGTCACGTAATCTATTGTTTGTACCCGAGGGCCGTGTACCAACGAGTGGACTCTATGTTAGTGTCGTCTAAGGAAAGGTAATGACCGGGTGCTTACCCCGGGTACTTGAGGTACCGCGGGTCGTGGATGACACGGAAGTTCCCCGGATCTTGTGGGTAAAGTGCGCAACCTCTGCAGAGTGCAAAACTATTCGAATAGCCGTGTCCACGGTCATGGACAGTTGGGTGGTGCTACTTAAACTATGTCCAGAATTTTACTTCATTGGTGATAAAATGTGTGTGATAAGTCAAGGATGGTGACTTGACTCGATGAGTTGAATTATATTCATGTTGATATCGGTAACCTGTCTTCGAGGTTACGCGAGGTTATTGATGCATAAACTTGCTGATAGCATATTGTTCTAGCTTTCTGCTAGATTGTTCATTATTGTTCCATTGCATTGTTACCACATCATGGGTTGCTTGCGAGTACATTCAAAGTACTCATTGGCTTGCCACTGGTTATTTAATTGGCCAGGCATGGAAGAGCAGGAATATGAGGAAGAGTTCTTTGGAGACGAACATGCGAACTAGGAAGCTATCCCAATCAGAATGCCTGTAGGGTTAAGGCAGATGGCATGGGTTCTGCCCGTTTATCGAAGACTTCCGCTACTTGAGTTATTTGCTATTCAGCCCGTGAGGCTCTATCTATGTATGACCTGGCCATAATGGCCTTAATTCGTGTAAGACTACTTGTATGGATGTAAGACTCTTGTTATTTCAGCTTCTGTGTGTTCAGTGAGCATTGATCTCTGGGATCACTGTACACGTGCATTCGGTGATCTCGACTTCTAAGTCGGGGTCCCCACAGAGCTGGTATCAGAGCCATCCTGACTGTAGGAAGCCTTAGTTAGCATGGGCGTTAGTTAGTTGAGACCCCCTTTTCAAAAACCTTCTGAACCTCTCTTCTTTTCTAAACCTGAGATTTCATCAGCTTATTAACCCCTCCTATTCCACCTTTGTAGATGGCCGCTGTTCCCAAAGAGCACCTGACCACTGGGTTTCCCTTACTTCTCGAGGATAGCCTCCAGGAGTGTCAGTTCCACCGAGCACCCATCCTCACCTACCTTGAGCATTGGGTGAGCGATACTGAGGTGGAGTACCATGTGGAAGTGATCATGAAGGCAAACGATCCTCCCACAAGTTGGTTTTTCGAGGGACCCCAGATGGCAACACTACCACTCGCTGTCGAGGCTGCTGCACTCAAGGCACTAACCCGTCTCCGCGAGCTTCTTCCGGAGATGGCAGCCAAGATGGCAACTCGCTTCTTACCTTACCGAAAGGAGGGTGACGAAGAAAGCAGCGCACTAGCCCCTTCACTAAAGGAAGGACTCTCGCTTCGGTTCCAGACCTACATCAGTCTATGTGCCGACAGCTTGGCACAAGACTTGGCCTCGGAATCAATGAAGCTTCGAGAAGAACTTCACAAGACCAAGGCACTTCTTCGTCGAGCTCAAGAGAAGGCAAACATGATCAAGAAGGAAGGAGCACCTTCTGGACAATCCGCTATCGCATATCGAGGCGAAAGGCCCTCCGAGGATGTATCTTCCAAGGGTGAAGAGCCACCTCGGCGACGCCGGATGACGGCAAGGGAATATCGCAAGCTTTTCCCCGCACCACCGTCGAAGCACCGTCGTATCCAACTCCTCCACTCCCCCACTCCCTCAAATGACAAGGGAGCCCAGACAGATGAAGACAAGGAGGAAGACCCAGAAGAGCCGGAATACGCGACCGAGCATTCCGCCGCTTAGGCATTATTCGCTACTCGGATACGCCAGTTGTAACCTCTACGGTAGGATAGGTCGTGTAACCCCTATGCGCAGTCGAGTCCTTGTATGGTTCATATGAATCCATCTAGTGTTTGCTTTTGTTGTGTCTGGATGTATGTCGTAATCTTCCTTCGGGAATGTGTAAACGACTACATCACCCATTTGGATTTTAATGGATGTGCTTTGGCCTTTCGTCCCTTGCATGATTTGATTTAGTGTCACACCCACCCCCTTACTAGGCACCCATCTATCTTGCTTTTCCTCTTCCGAGTCATGAGACCTTTTACCGCTCCAACAGGATGCCTGTTGTAACTCGTACTGGTACCTCTACCCAGCAGCCCGAAGCCGGAGCATCCTCTCAGCCAGAGGCAGGCCACGACCAAACCAACGACCAAGCTCCACCACCACCTCCTCCAAGCATGGACATGGCTCAGCTTCTCCAAGCTTTCCGAGAGGAACGCCAAGCCAACACTGCAGCTCTCCAGCTGATTGCTCAAGCTGTCACCAACAACCGCCAGCCGGCGGGGAATGGCAATGGACGTTCCACGTTGGCAGAGTTCAAGAAGCATGCACCGCCAACCTTCATCGAAACTGCAGAACCCCTCGATGCTGACGACTGGGTCCGTTCCATTGAGGAAATTCTGGAACTAGTCGGATGCACCGAAGATCGCGAGAAGGTGGCTTATGCAGCCCACTGCCTCGGGGGAACTGCTAGAGCTTGGTGGGATGGATTCAAGGTCATGCATGCTGAACAAGACATCACTTGGGTTAACTTCAAGGCAGAATTCCGCAAGGCCCACATTCCTTCCGGAATCATGGCTATCAAAAAGCGCGAGTTCCGAGCCCTGAAGCAAGGAAGTGGCACTGTCAAGGAGTACATGCAGAAGTTCAGTGTTCTGTCAAGGTATGCCCCTGAAGATGTCAGCACTGATGCTGCCAAAAGGGAGCGCTTCATGGAAGGCCTTAATCAGACTCTGCAATACTCGCTTGTCGTGTGCGACTTCCCATCTTTCCCTGACCTGGCGAACAAGGCACTTATGTTTGAAGACAAGCGGCGTGCTTTGGAAGACACTCGCAAGCGCAAGTTGGTCAGTAAGGGAAGTTCCAGCAACCAGAAGCCTCGTCCGTGGCAGTCAGCCTCGGCCAAGCCAACCTATCAGCAGCCAAGAGCTCCTGCACCTCGTGCCAATCCTCAGCCTCAGCAGTATGCCAACCCCAGGCCAGCTTTCAACCCCAATACCAGTGGTGGCAACAAGATCAACACTCCAAACCAAGTCACTTGCTTTGGATGTGGTCAGCCCGGACACATCTCAAGGGTGTGCCCCAACAAGAAGCCTGATGCCCCGCGCCCCAATGCGCAGAACCAGGGACAAGGCCGTGGAATGCCACCAAGGAACCCAGCTCCTCGCAATCCACCGAACTATGGGAAGGGGCGTGTGAATCACGTCACTGCTGAAGAAGCCCAGGAAGACCCGGACGTCGTGCTGGGTACGTTCCTTGTCAACTCAGCACCTGCAACTGTCTTGTTTGATTCTGGAGCAACGCATTCATTTGTCACTCAAAGATTTGCATTAAAAAGTGGCATGACCCCTACACCCCTGAATAACCCTATGGTGGTACAAACCCCAGGAGCCGAGATGAGAGCCAAGATAGGCTGTAAAGGAGTCAGTATTACCACTAACGGTGTAGACTTCCTAGCAGACCTTATCGTCCTGAGATCGCAAGGCTTGGATGTGATCCTAGGCATGAATTGGCTCAGCAAGCACCAAGGCTTGTTAGACTGTGCCAATCGGACAGTCACTGTGACCAATGACCAAGGAGTCGAAGTCAAGTTTGCTCCCAACTCCTCTTCCGCTCAAGCCGCTAAAGTCAACTGTCTGTCTGAAGTTGGGCTAGATCAAGTACCGGTGGTATGTGAGTATCCTGATGTCTTTCCGGATGAACTACCGGGAATGCCCCCTGACCGTGACATTGAGTTCATCATCGAGCTCGTGCCCGGAGCAGGACCCATCTATAAGAAGCCTTATAGAATGGGGACGGAAGAATTAGCCGAGTTGAAGAAGCAGCTAGAAGAGCAGCTAAGGAAGGGATTTATCCGCCCGAGTGCCTCCCCTTGGGGATCTCCTGTTCTGTTTGTGGCAAAGAGGGACGGTACCATCCGCTTATGCATTGACTATCGTTCCCTCAATGAAGTTACAATCAAGAACAAGTACCCACTTCCCAAGATCAAAGATCTGTTTGATCAACTCAGCGGAGCCAAGGTATTCTCCAAGATCGACCTCAGATCTGGGTATTACCAGCTGAAGATCAGACCCCAAGATATTCCGAAGACGGCATTCGTAACCAGATATGGCCTGTACGAGCGCACGGTCATGTCTTTTGGGTTAACCAATGCCCCAGCTTACTTCATGTATCTCATGAATAAAGTCTTCATGGAATATTTGGACAAGTTTGTTGTTGTCTTCATTGATGACATTCTTGTGTTCTTGAAGTCGGAGGAAGAGCATGAGCAACATCTGAGGATGGTCCTAGACAAGCTTCGTGAGCACCAACTGTATGCCAAATTCAGCAAGTGTGAGTTCTGGCTACATAAAGTTGGATTCTTAGGTCATGTCTTGACCGAGGAAGGATTATCTGTTGATCCTGCAAAAATCGAAGTTGTGACCCAATGGCAATCTCCAACGACCGTCAAGGAAGTCAGAAGCTTCGTCGGACTAGCTGGCTATTACCGCAAGTTCGTGGAAGGATTCTCTAGCATTGCACGACCAATGACTCAGCTCCTCAAAAAGGACAAGAAGTTCGAGTGGACGCCAAAATGCGAAGAGAGCTTCCAAGAGCTCAAGAAGAGATTGACCACCGCCCCAGTTCTGGCAACACCTGATATTCACAAGGAGTTCGTGATATATTGTGATGCCTCTCGAACCGGATTGGGAAGCGTTCTGATGCAAGAAGGCCGCGTCATAGCATACCTCTCCAGGCAGCTACGACCCCATGAGGAGAACTACGCTACTCACGATCTTGAGCTAGCGGCAGTAGTTCATGCCTTGAAGACATGGCGGCATTACCTCCTAGGGAAACGGTGTGAGATTTACACAGACCACAAAAGTCTGAAGTATATTTTCACCCAAAAGGAATTGAACATGAGGCAGCGGAGATGGTTGGAACTCATCAAAGATTATGACCTCAGTGTTCAGTATCACCCTGGGAAGGCTAACGTGGTGGCCGATGCCTTAAGCAGGAAGGCTTGCTCTTTGAATGTCGTTATTCAAGAAAGGCAGCCAGCCTTGTTTAAGGAGAATGAACAATTCAGTTTGGAATTGGTCACCCCTGGATATCTGGATCATTTGGAAGTCAGACCGACCCTGATGGACGACGTCAAGAAGGCTCAAGATGGACACGCAAGCATCGAAGGTATCAAGAAGAAGATGAAGCTGGGCAAGGCCCCAGGATTCTCCGAAGACGAGCGCGAGATTGTTTGGTACAAAGGTCGCCTCTGCGTACCAAACAACACCGAGTTGAAGACGCTGATTCTGCAAGAAGCCCACGACACTCCGTATTCCATCCACCCCGGAGGAACCAAGATGTACCAAGACTTGAAGGCACGATTCTGGTGGCACGGTATGAAGAGAGAGATTGCAACCTATGTTGCAAAGTGTGATGTGTGCCAAAGGGTCAAGGCTGAGTATCAGCGACCTGCTGGATTGCTTCAACCACTCAAGGTTCCTGAGTGGAAGTGGGATAAAGTTGGAATGGACTTCATCACGGGACTACCAAGGTCGAATAGAGGACATGACTCCATCTGGGTCATAGTCGATCATTTGACCAAGGTGGCCCACTTCATTCCTGTCAAGACCACTTATGATGGCAACCGGCTGGCAGCTCTCTACATCGACCGAATCATAAGTCTTCACGGTGTTCCCAAGGAGATTGTGTCAGATCGAGGAACCCAGTTCACCTCAAGGTTCTGGAAGAAGTTGCAAGAAGCCTTGGGAACCAAGTTGTCTTTCAGCACAGCTTTCCACCCACAGACCGGAGGTCAGACTGAGCGAGTCAATCAGATTCTCGAAGACATGCTCCGAGCCTGTGTCCTGGCATATGGAGCCAAGTGGGAAGACTGTCTTCCTTTTGCCGAGTTCTCCTATAACAACAGTTACCAGTCAAGCCTTCAGATGGCACCATTTGAGGTGTTGTACGGACGCAGATGCCGCACACCCCTCAATTGGTCAGAGACTGGAGAAGGACTAGTCTTTGGACCGGATAATCTCCGCGCAGCAGAAGAGCAAGTCCAACTAGTCAGAGAGCGATTAAAGGCAGCCAAGTCAAGGCAGAAGAGTTATGCTGACACTCGACGCCGAGACATGAGTTTCCATGTCGAGGACCATGTGTACCTGCGGGTAACTCCTCTGAAGGGAACCAAGCATTTCCATGTCAAGGGGAAGCTCGCACCAAGGTTCATAGGACCCTTTGAGATCACTGCACGACGAGGAGAAGTGGCTTATCAGTTGGAACTACCACCTGAGCTATCCAATGTGCACAATGTATTCCATGTGTCACAACTCCGGAAATGTCTCCAAGTTCCAGACAAGCCCAGTCTCTACAAGGATGTGGATCACCAAGCCATTGATCTGCAGCCTGATTTGACCTACCGCGAGAAGCCCATTCGCATTCTGGACGAAGCAGAACGACGTACGCGGAGCCGTACCATCAAGTACTTCAAGGTCCAGTGGAGCAACCACACCGAAGCAGAAGCAACCTGGGAACGAGAAGACTATCTTAGATCCGAGTTTCCCGACCTCTTTTAAGCCCTAGTTTAGGAATCTCGGGGACGAGATTCTTTGTAAGGGGGGTAGGTCTGTCACACCCTGCATTTTGTAACATGTTATTTGTATCTTTGGAGCATGAAAATTTGGACCAGCAATTTTTTTTAGCATCATTGGCTTTTATTTGGAATTGAGTTTTCTTCATATGCTTTTTCATGTGCTCATTAAAGTCAACTATGACCTCTTGTAGATTTCATCTCCTTATCCAAAACTTCTGCCCAATGATCATGCCAAGTGTTATATAACAGTATAGTATTTTCTTACAAAAATAATTTGGCCAAAAAGTATTTTATAAATTTAGTTTTCCAAAAACCCCTGAATTGAGACTTGCACTGCAAGTACTTGATTTAGGGTGAGAAAATTATTTTAAAAGGTTTATTTGAGACATAGTAGTTATAGGACTCCCAGAAACCACAAAGGTATAATTTTAAAAGTTATTTTCCTATTTTATTTAAAAGCTTTTTCTTAAGGCCAGAAATGGTCTTTAATAGGGAAAAATTATTTATCTGTTTCAAAAATATTTGCCAAAATTCAGAGAGACTCAGAGGACATATATTGTGCATATATAAGAGTTTCAACACTTGGTCATGTTCAAAATAATGGGCTAAACCCTCTAAAACCCTTTCTGGATATTTCAAGCTTTTGAAATATTTACAAAGGAAATTTTCTCCACAAATTCCAGGGAAATTCTATCATGTCATATATGACATATTTGATGATCTTGCCAAGTCCCATGCCTTGGGAAGCAAGAAAACATCCTCAAACCCCTTCATAACCATTCTGTCCATATTTGAAGTTTGAGCAACTTTACATTGCCAAACTTGTCCAAATGCTCTCAAACTTGGTGCACATGCTAGAATGACCTAATGAGGCATCTAGACCAAATGGCACAAGAATTTGAATAGAGCAACTTGATCAGATCACCTCAAAACCCTTTCTGTTCAAATGCAAATTTGAACAACTTTACATTACCAACTTTTTATCTGGAGCTTCAAACTTTGTGGCCATGATCAATACCCCAAATGATGATGCTACACCAAGTGGTGCATCAAGGGGAGATGATTAGCTTGACTCAATCAAGATGAAACTGTTTCTGTTGATTTCTAGGGTTCACCAAAGTTACATTGGCTAGTTTCTCCAAATGAGCCCAAATTTGGTGAAGCACCCTATTTTCTCATGTCTTTCAACCCTGTCAAGTGCCATGTCAAGTGGAATTCATTTACTTGACCAAACACTGATCAAACACCTTCTGCAGAATTTCTAAAACCCCCAACTTGATCACTTTTACTTTTCTCCATGGCCTCAACTTCTTACCACTTGATCATTGAGTTACTAGCTACCTCCAATAACTCCCCCAGCACCCCAGCTCCATGATTGAAGGGTGAAACCCTTGTTTTACCTTGCTGGACAGCAGGTTTCCACCATTTTACCAGCCCTCTCCCTCTCTCTCAGCATCTCCAGGGCATCCAAGGCCTCAGGCCCTTTCTTTACTCCTCCCACAACATGCTAGACACTGCTGGACACGTTGGGTTTGACCAGAACGGCGAGAGCGCGGCGATGCCAGCCATACGCACGCTCTGGAGCGCGCAACAGTGCCGACCAGCACTGTAGCTTCGGCCAATCGGCCTCCCCCGACAGCCTCGGGCCTCCCCCTCGCGCCAGTCGAGGCCCCTCGACGTCCGCGACCTCCCCGGCGCTGTTCCCCCTCCTCCTGCGCCCTCCAGTGGCCGTCGTCGCACGCGCGCTGGCCGCCCGCGGCGGCCACTCCTCTGCCTCGCATGCGCACACTCCTCTGACGCTCCCCCGCTCCTCTTTTCCCCTCAGCTGGACGTGGAGCTAGTCCACGAACCTCCCCGGCGTGATCCCAGGCTCCAGAACCCCTCCTAGCCTCGCCTGCAACCTCGCCGGCGCACGGGTCCACGGTGGACCACGGGTGCGGCTATATAAGCCCCTCCCGAGCCTCCCCAGCACCACCAGCGACCTCACTCCACTCCATTGAGACCCCCAGCACCCTCCACTCCTCCCCAGGACGTCCCAGTGCTCGGGATCGACCGGAGCTCCGCCGCGTCAGGCCGCCGGCGATCTCGAGGTACGGGCCTCCCCTGCCTCTCCTTCCACCCGTTTCGGAACCGCCGCACCTCACTGACCATTTCCCCCTCATTTCCCCTCTCTGTGGCAGTCGGAAACGACCTCGACCACGACCCTCCGACGAGCTTCCGCCGCCCCACCTCGTCGCCGGCAAACCAGACCTCCCCGCCGTGCCGCACCACCACCCCTGCATCCGCGACACGACGCTGGTCACGTTCCTGGCCTCCGTTGCCGTCGCCGTGGCCGGAATCCTCACCGGTGAGCTCGCCGTCGCCGTGGCCGTGGGGTTAGAGATGACAGGCGGGCCCCGCCTGTCATCCCCCCACCTCTCTCCCCCTCCTCTGTGCCGTTGACCCACGGGCCCCGCCCGTCATGTTTGAAAACCTGACGTGCGCGCGCAGGCTCCCGTGCGGCCGGGCCGATCCATCTGGGCCGTGCACTGTGGCCTTCTCTGGCCCAGTGCACATGACCCTTTTTTGCTTTTTCTTTTCTGTAAATGTTTTAAACATTTCTACAGAAAAGAATATTGATCCAAATTAAATAATTCCAACTCCTAAAATCTTGTAATATTCCAACCTATTTGATGGTACCACTTTCACTCAAATCCATGAAACTTTGCTGTACTGTTCAAATTTAAATTCAAATTTGGGCAGTAATACTCCTGTTCAAAAATCAATATATTCTATTCTGTAACTCCAATACTCCAACTAAAATTTTTCCCCACCTTAGAAATCCCTCTAGTATTTTACAAAAATGAGTTGACATTTTTCTGAGCACTTTGATTTTTCTGTTTTGTTTGTATTCTTATTTTCCCGTGGTTATTATGCGACGTATAGATCCCGTATTTGACGAAGTTGCTGTGGAAGAAGAAGGAGAAGGACTTGAAGACTTTGAAGACCAAGCCAATCCAGGCAAGCAGCCCTTTGACCATGATACACTTGTTCCCCGGAACCCGTTTGTTTCCGATGCATGATATTAGGGTTACGATGGTAACCTAGATGAACCACCACATGATGCATGCCTTATTGTTGATCTTGCTATGTGCTAGATGACATGCAAATAGTTGGTCATGATGCTTATATGATGCATGTGTGATATGAACCCCCGTAGTTGAAAACATTGCATGAACCCGTCGGGTGCCCCTAATGCCCGAGGGTGATGAAGTGTTAGGTCATCACTTGAGAAAGAAGTGATGTGCCGGTAGATCATGTGCATGGTGGAATGATGGATTAGATTTATGTGTGACTACCGTCCCAACCAAACATGTGCAACCACACTACCCCTTATGGGACGGGGCTTTATTGATTACTTAGGTCGATACTAGCATGGTGCCCGCATTACTAGTGACGGGAAGACTTGAGGTCTTTCCCGGGACGGGGTCGTGCTTGGATAGACGGCCATGACTGTTTTTACAGGGCACCGGACACACCGTTGGTCCCTTCGGGTACGCGTGACATTGAAATTAGGGCAAGTCCCGTAATCTATTGTTTGTACCCGAGGGCCGTGTACCAACGAGTGGACTCTATGTTAGTGTCGTCTAAGGAAAGGTAATGACCGGGTGCTTACCCCGGGTACTTGAGGTACCGCGGGTCGTGGATGACACGGAAGTTCCCCGGATCTTGTGGGTAAAGTGCGCAACATCTGCAGAGTGAAAAACTATTTGAATAGCCGTGTCCACGGTCATGGACAGTTGGGTGGTGCTACTTAAACTATGTCCAGAATTTTACTTCATTGGTGATAAAATGTGTGTGATAAGTCAAGGATGGTGACTTGACTCGATGAGTTGAATTATATTCATGTTGATATCGGTAACCTGTCTTCGAGGTTACGCGAGGTTATTGATGCATAAACTTGCTGATAGCATATTGTTCTAGCTTTCTGCTAGATTGTTCATTATTGTTCCATTGCATTGTTACCACATCATGGGTTGCTTGCGAGTACATTCAAAGTACTCATTGGCTTGCCACTGGTTATTTAATTGGCCAGGCATGGAAGAGCAGGAATATGAGGAAGAGTTCTTTGGAGACGAACATGCGAACTAGGAAGCTATCCCAGTCAGAATGCCTGTAGGGTTAAGGCAGATGGCATGGGTTCTACCCGTTTATCGAAGACTTCCGCTACTTGAGTTATTTGCTATTCAGCCCGTGAGGCTCTATCTATGTATGACTTGGCCATAATGGCCTTAATTCGTGTAAGACTACTTGTATGGATGTAAGACTCTTGTTATTTCAGCTTCTGTGTGTTCAGTGAGCATTGATCTCTGGGATCACTGTACACGTGCATTCGGTGATCTCGACTTCTAAGTCGGGGTCCCCACAATGGCCTTGCCAGCGCTCTGTGATTTGTTGCATTTATTTTGGTCTCACCGAGTTCATGCAATCGGTCCCACCGAGTTGGCTTGACAGATTCTCTGTGTGCCCATTGTTCATTTCGGTCTCATCAAGTTGATTCAATCGGTTCCACCGAGATGAAGTTTGCCCTAAGCCCTAGCACATCGGTCTCACCGAGTTGTTCTAGTCGGTCCCACCGAGGTTCCTAACATTCATGTGTTTGAAACAATCAGTACCACCGAGTTCATCTATTCGGTCTCACCGAGTTGGGTCGAATGTGTGTAACGGTTGGATTTTGTGTGGAGGATATATATACCCCTCGAACCCCTCTTCATTTGTAAGAGAGCCATCAGAACATGCCTACACTTCCACCATTCATTTTTTGAGAGAGATTCACCCACTCATGTGTTTAGATCAAGGCATTCCAATCCCACCACAAGAATCTTGATTTTTAGCCTTCCCCAAGTTGCTTTCTATTCAAATCTTCTTTCCACCATATCCAAATCTGAGAGATAGTGTTCAGTGTTGGGGAGACTATCATTTGAAGCACAAGAGCAAGGAGTTCATAATCAACACACCGTCTATTACCTTTTGGAGAGTGGTGTCTCCTAGATTGATTAGGTGTTGCTTGGGAGCCTCCGTCAAGAGATGTGGAGTAGAACCAAGAAGTTATTAAGGGCAAGGAGATCCCTTACTTCCTGATGATCTTCCCGAGTGAGGCACGCCCTTCATGGACGATGGTCATGGTGGATAGACAAGGTTGCTTCTTTGTGGACCCTCCGTGGGTGGAGCCCTCTATGGACTCGCGTAGCCGTTACCCTTTGTGGGTTGAAGTCTCCATCAACATGGACGTACGATAGCACCACCTATGGGAACCACGCCAAAAATCTTCGTGTCCCCATTGTGTTTGCACTCTCCAAACGCTTCATTTTACCTTCATGTGCAATGTTCTATTTTCGCTGCTATACTCTTAGAATTGCATGTGTAGGAAGATTGCTTGGCTTGTACAACTTGCTAAAATCTGCCGACAACTAAAATTGGCAAAAGGCTAGATTTTAATTTGGTCAAGTAGTCTAATCACCCCCCTCTAGACATACTTCCGATCCTACACAGGAATACACATAGGTTATTAGTAGGAAATGTCTTTGTTATTATCAGTCTTCCCACACAATTAGCCGGTGCACCCCCGTCAGTTGCCTGAGTTCACCTCACCGTGCCAGCCTCTGCTCGTGTCCTTAAGCGCGCTCTACTCGCCTCCCTCCTCGCGCTGGCTTGTGGACAGCTTTTCAATGTGTGTTCAACTACTATATGCATATGGTTGCTCGCTGCTGAGACTGTCATGGAGCTCTCTGCTCGGATCCCTCTGTGCGCTCCGCCAGCGGTTGGTGACGGCGGACGATCATTTTGGGCCCCCCATATGCATGAGTTGCATCATGCGGGTCGCCATGATGCAGCGGCACAATGGAGTTACATACTGCAAATTAAAACTGTCATCCATGCGTGCCGATATTCTATGCCATCCGACTTTCCCATTAGTTCCCGCAACCATTATAACCTTAGTCTCTTCAACGTTTCGATCGCGCCCCATAGCACAATAAGCACACCCATGGCAACACATACAGAGAGGATATCCAGCGGCACTCCAATGGAGTTTGGCGAGCATAAGGTGGAGACCCACGAGAGGGAGACGGGTCTCTCGGTAGTGTACACCATCGACCCGGCCATGTTGGAGGACTACATCAACAATGTGGAGCAGTTGCTTGATTGAGACAAGTATAAGGTGGTCAACATCGACCTCCTTTACACCAGCGGTCATCCCGGGAAGGATCAGAAGGTTGTCATAGCCCAGTTGTGTGTGCACCATCATGTACTCATCTACCACTACTGCATGGCCATAGAGCCTTGCGACTATTTTGCTAGGTTTGTCGAGAGCACCGACTACAATTTCGCTATGGTGGAAACCACTTACGATGGTAAAGCGCTCAGGGTTACGGGATTGCCCTGCAAGAATGTTGTCAAAATCCGTGGCCACACTGTCTGGGGCAGCATGAACAAGGACTCACTGTTTGAACTTCCATCGGCCATCATTGACCCCTACTACGAAAAGATGAAGCAGGATGCCAACAGAACATGTCTCGTATCTTGGCACGGGGCTTGGATGCGGCAACTTGATGAACCTCACCACGGATTTGCGGCCAAGAATGTGTACACGTGCTACGAGATGCACATGTGGATGGTTGACATGAGGGAGTGCCTCCTTCCCATAATCTATGAGGCCGGATCAAGCCACCATCAGAGCAGTGGCGGCAAGCGTCACAAGAAGAAGTCTATGATGATCAGATGATCATTTATCCTAGTTAATTATGCATGTAATAGTTTACTTTGGTGTGTGCAAATGTCATGTGTGTACTAGCCACCAATGTAATTGGACGTTTAATTTGGTTGTGCAATCATGTCCTTGTTAGTATATATGTTGTTGTTCTGTATGCAATCACATTGCACATGGACCATACTAGGGAAACCGTCGGTGATGAATTCATCAATCGCTGACAATTGTATACTAGGAAGCGTTTGCCCACAACACACATGGCATATTAGCAGCAATCTTATGTGTTATCATCGGTCTTCACACACATCTTGTTAAGTTGAACCGTTTCTATTCTCTTGGCTCAACGCAAACAGTTCATCTGAGTGAACTGTATGTCATATATCACACACACCTTTTATCTGGCTGGCGGTTTCTGTTGTGTTGCCTAATCACAAATAGTTCATCCGAGTGAACTGTATGTCGTATATCGCACACACCTTGATCTGGCCGACCGTTTCTGTTTTTGTGCTCATCGCAAACAGTTCATTCGAGTGAACTGTTTGCCACGTATGGCACACGCAACTCAAACCCGAGTCGTGTTTGATGTCTCCACCATCGCAAATGTTATGTATCATTTTTGACGGTTTTCTTACACCACCGTTTGCAATTAATGCATCGCATACAGTTTGGTCAAAGGGTCTCTGATTGTACTGTCGTGTTTGGACCATCCTGCAGTAGTGACATATGGACACTCAAATATATTTGATCATGAATTATTATTGTTGACAATTATCTATATGATAAATGAGCTGGGAGGTGAAACATTAAGCCCTATCTTTCTCTGTGTACGATGGATGCCATTTATTTTAAAAATATGCTTTGAGAACTAGCAAGCATAGAAGACTAAATGATAATTGAGTATGTGGAGCTCTTACTTAGACTTTGTTGAAAATAAGTTGAATTGCAATTGTTTGGTGAATAAAACATAGGTTGTTAAGTTTCAAGAGAATGCATTGTTTAAACCATGACATGTGAATAGATGGATACTTTATCATCATGAGTTCTATGAGAAAGAGTTGGTGTTTATAATGCTAGGAAAAGTGATCGAAATTATCATTGATCAAATTTATGCACTATGCTAGCATTCACACTTCATAAATTATTTCTTTATCATTTACCTACCCGAGGTTGAGCTGATATGTCTCCAACGTATCTATACTTTATGAAGTATTCATGCTATATTTACACGAGCTTTATATGGTTTTGGTGCACTTTTATATTATTTTTATGGACTAACTTAGTGATCCCGTGCTGAGTGCCAGTTCCTATTTTTTTGCATGTTTTTTGTTTCACAGAACTACCATACCAAACGAAGTCCAAACACGACAAAAAATTACGAAGATTTATTTTGCAATATATGTGATTTGGGGAGGAATAATCAACGCAAGATGATGCTAAGGGCTTGTAGGTTAGTTGATGCCCTTCTTGGGCCACAAGAAATAGAATATTTGGAGAAATATCCCCTCAAAATTTCAGCCCAATCAGAGGTACATATCTCCGGGAATATAAGAAACAGTTTTGAGCCAAAAACATGGTCGCAGAAACAGAAGAGTACACACACAGACACGCGCGCGCGCGTGCACACACACACACACACACACACACACACACACACACACACACACACACACACACACACACAAAGAGAGAGAGAAATCCAATTTCGGAGGGGCTCTCGCCCCTCCGGGCGCCATAGAGTCCTAGGACGAGGAAACCCAAGGGGTAGACTCTCCCCCCTCTCTCTTGGTGGCGTCGGAGTGCCGCCGAGGGAACCATCGTCGTGGTGATCGTCTTCATCAACATCACAATCTTCATCACCTCCCCGCTATGATGCGTTTCGTTTAACTAAGAAGAATTTCCATGACTTGTGCACCATGTTACGCAAGAAGTGTGGACTCCGTGGCAGTGTATATGTTACCGCCGAAGAAAAGGTTGCTATGTTCTTCTTGATAGTTGGGCATGGTCTTAAAATGAGGTTGGTGCCACTTACAAGCGGTCTTTAGAGTCTACTAGTAGGCATTTTTCTGATGTCATAACAGCCATTCTCTCTCTAACCGGGGAGTTCATTAAGCTTCCTGATCCTTCGGTTCAACCTCCCGTTGATTACAAGTGGAAGTGGTTTGGCAATGCACTTGTAGCACTGTATGGGTGTCATGTTGATGTATGTGTTGATGTAGCTGATCAGGGGAGGTACATAAATAGAAAGCAACAAATCGTTACCAACATGCTAGGTGTGGTTGACTGGAATATGAAATTTTTTTATGTCTTACCTGGCTGGGAGGGATCAGTCCCTGATTTGAGAGTTCTGCGTGATGCAATGAGACTTAGTCGCCAAGATGGATTTGGTGTACCAATGGTATGGCTCTCTCTATTGGCATCTGAAACATTTCCTTTACTTGTTAGGCCGTTAGCTAATTAACTTGCTTGAGAATAGGAAAATATTATCTAGTTGATGCTGGTTAAACCAATGGTCCTGGATATCTAGCTCCATACAGACCAACTCGGTATCACTTAAAAGAGTGGGCTTCAAGTCAGCAACAACCCCAAACATACAAAGAATTGTACAAGTTGCGTATTTCTCGTGCTAGAAATGTAGTTGAAAGAACATTTGGTTTGTGAAAGAAAAAATGGGCAATTCTACGTGGTCAAACTTTCTTTGACATAGAGGACCAGGTAACAAAAGTCCATATGGCTCTCAATACAATAAAACATGAATGTTGGCTTACCTTGAACTAAAATTGTTATAGGCTCAAATTATTCATTCTTGTTGTGTGCTACACAACTTTGCAAGGGATAGGCAACATCAAATGGATGATTTATTGTTGTCGGAAGTGGATGATGAATTAGCTGACTCACCAAATGATACCGTGCATGATGCTAACCTAATTAGAAGTGTTCTAGTCACTTCTACGTGGAACAACTTTAGGGAGTAGCTAGCAAAGGACATGTTTGATGAGTATCTTGTGGAACATGAAGAATTGGAGACGGAATAGGATGTGTGAAGGGTGATAGCTAGCTGATGGCTTGCTAGAACTACATCGGTATTTCCCCAAAGAGGAAGGGATGATGCAACACAAGAACGGTAGGTATTTCCCTCAGTGATGAGATCAAGGTTATCGAACCAGTAGGAGAACCAAGAAACACAACATAAACTGCACCTGCACACAAATAACAAATACTCGCAATCCGACGTGTAAAAGGGGTTGTCAATCCCTTTCGGGTAACAGACGTGAGAGAGTTGTAAATATTGATAGATCGAACACCAAGTAAGATAAATTGCAACAAGTTATTTTTGTATTTTAGGTTTAATAGATCTGAAAATAAAAGCAAAGGAAAAGTAGATCGCAAAGGCAAATAATATGAGAAAGAGACCCGAGGGCCGTAGATTTCACTAGTGGCTTCTCTCGAGAAAATAGCAAACGATGGGTGAACAAATTACTGTTGAGCAATTGATAGAACTTAAAATAATCATGACGATATCCAGGCAATGATCATTATATAGGCATCACATCCAAGATTAGTAGACCAACTCCTGCCTACATTTACTACTATTACTCCACACATCGACCGCTATCCAACATGCATCTAGTGTATTAAGTTCATGGGAAAACGGAGTAATGAAATAAGAACGATGACATGATGTAGACAAGATCTATTTATGTAGAAATAGACCCCATCATTTTATCCTTAGTAGCAACGATACGTACGTGTCGGTTCCCCTTCTGTCACTAGGATCAAGCATCGTAAGATCGAACCCACTACAAAGCACCTCTTCCCATTGCAAGATAAATAGATCAAGTTGGCCAAACAAAACCCAAATGTCGGAGACAAAATACGAGGCTATAAGCAATCATGCATATAAGAGATCAAAGAAGACTCAAATAACTTTCATGGATAAAAAGATATATCTGATCATAAACTCAAAGTTCATCGGATCCCAACAAACACACCGCAAAAAGAGTTACATCATATGGATCTCCAAGAGACCATTGCATTGATAATCAAACGAGAGAGAGGAAGCCATCTAGCTAGTAACTACGGACCCGCAGGTCTACAAGGAACTACTGACGCATCATCGGAGAGGCACCAATGGAAGTGGTGAACCCCTCCGTGATGGTGTCTAGATTAGATCTGGTGGTTCTGGAACTTGCGGCGACTGGAATTGATTTTCGTCGACTCCCCTAGGGTTTCTGGAATATTTGGGTATTTATAGAGCAAAGAGGCGGTCCCGGGGGAACCCAAGGTGGGCACAACCCACCAGGGCGCACCTGGGCCTCCTAGCATGCCCCGGTGGCTTGTGCTCCGCTCAGAGCACCCCCGTGTGCTTCTCCGGCCCACTGGATGTCTTCCGGTCAAAAAAAAATATCCACAAAAAGTTTCACTGTGTTTGGACTCCGTTTGGTATTGTTTTCTTGCGATGTAAAAAACATGTAGAAAACAACAACGGGCACTTGGCACTATGTTAATAGATTATTACCAAAAAATGATATAAAATGATTATAAAACATCCAAGAATGATAATATAACAACATGGAACAATCAAAAGTTATAGATACGTAGGAGACGTATCAGCATCCCCAAGCTTAATTCCTGCTCGTCCCTGAGTAGGTAAATGATAAAAACATAATTTTTGATGTGGAATGCTGCCTATCATGTCATATCATATTCTTTTCTTTATAGCATAGACATTTGGAATTTTATATGGTTCAAAGCAATAGTCTAGTTTTGACATGAGATTTAAATACTCAAGGATATCAACAAGCAATCACGTCTTTTAAAATATCAATGCTAAAATAAGTCATCCCTAGCCCATCATGCTCAACCATTGATCCATTCATGAAACACATTAGCATATTAACTACACTCAATACTCAAGTACGATCATAGTGCCTCCTAGTTGGTGCTTTATAAGAGAAGATGGAGACTCGGTTTCAAAAAAAAATTGCATAAAGTAAAAGAAAGGCCCTTCATAGAGGGAAGTAGGGATTTGTAGAGGTGCCAGAGCTCAAAGCTTAAATTGAGAGATAAAATTATTTTGGGTGGCATACTTTTCCCACCAACGAAAACAACTTAGAGTTCCCAACACTTTCCATGCTAGATATATCATAGGCGGTTCCGAAACAAAAAATAAAGTTTATTCCCCTTTCCACCAAACTTTCACAAGCCATGGCTAATTGTATCCACGGGGGCCTTCCATACCAACACTTTCCAAGGAATTTATTATTTGACAACATAAAGTAAATTTATTTTTGATTTCAGGACTGGGCATCCCTAATACCTTTGCCTTACTCTTGTGCAATGACAAGTGAATAAACATTCCTCATGAGAATAACACATCTAGCATGGAAAATATTAGCCACCCCTCATCGCCTCGCGAGCGGTATGGGCACACAAAAGAGAAATTTATTTTGAATATTAGAGATGTCACATACAAATTTGCTTAGAATGGCAAAAGAATACCCCATATAGGTAGGTATAGTGGACTCATGTGGCAAAACTGGGTTAAAGGATTTTGGATGCACAAGTAGTGATCATACATAGTGCAAAATGAAGGCTAGTAAAAGATTGGGAAGCGACCAACTAAGAAACAATTAATCTCATAGGCGAGCATTAAGCATATTTAACACCGAGTAATGCATTCATGCTTGCATAGGAAATCACAAACCTTAACACCAATATTCTTACTAAAGCATAATTACTCATCAACATGACTCACATATCACATCACCATATCTCAAAACTATTACAAGGAATCAAGTTTATTTTGTCCAATGATCTTCATGAACGTTTTTATTATATCCTTCTTGGATATCTATCACTTTGGGACTAATTTTCATGTGTTGCTTTTGATAAGCTCAAACAAATATAAGTGAAGATCATGAGCATAATTTTTTTCTTTCTCCCAAAATAATTTAAGTGAAATAAGAGATAATTTCTTAATATTTTTACTAACTCTCAAATAAATCTAAGTGAAGCAAGAGAGTATTTCTTCGAAAATATTAAAGCACACCGGGCTAAAAAAAGATATAAGTGAAGCACTGAGAGCTATTCTAACAAGTTATGGCATAATTATGGCTCTCTCAAATGGGTGTGTCCAGCAAGGATTTAAGACTTCAAAATAAAAAAACAAGCAAAGACTCATATCATAAAAGACGCTCCAAGCAAAACACATAGTATGTGACGAATAAAAATATAGATTCAAGTAAAATACCGATGGTCGTTAGAAGAAAGAGGGGATGCCACTCGGGGCATCCCCAAGCTTAGTTGATTGCTTCTCTTTGGATAATAGCTTGGGATGCCATGGGCATCCCCAAGCTTAGGCTCTTCTTACTCCTTATTCCTTCATCCATCATAACATCACCCAAAACTTGAAAACTTCAATCACACAAAACTCAACAGAAACCTTCGTGAGATCCGTTAGTATAAGGAAAAAAATCACTACTATAAGTACTGTAGCAAACCAATTCGTATTTTATTCTTGCATTATATCTACAGAACAGTCTGTAGCAATCTGGAAATTTCAAATACTTCTGTAACTATTTTTTTTAAAAATTAGGACCACGTGAACAATTTTTATATTAATCTTATGCAAAAATAATCAACTCAAAAACACTCTTCTGTCAAAAACGAGAACGTTTTTCGTGAGTGCAAAAGTTTCTATTTTTCCGCAAGATCAAATCTACTAACACCCAACATGATCCTAAAGGCTTTGCTTGGCACAAACATTTATTCAAACCACAAAAACACATATAAACAGAGGTATTAATGGGCATTTTATTGAAAACAACAAGAAAATAAAAAATCCAAAAAGATACAAGTTGGGTTGCCTCCCAACGAGCGCTATCGCTTTACGCCATTAGCTAGGCATGATACCAAGATTTCAAGTGTTGGCATCCTTGTTGGATGTTCCATAAGTTGCTTTCATTATATATTCATAAGGCAATTTAATCTAGGTTCTAGGAAAGTATTCCATGCCCTTTCTCAAGGGAAATTGGAATTTAATATTCCCTTCTTTCATATCAATCACCGCGCCAATAGTGCGCAAAAACGGTCCACCAAGTATAATAGGGCAAGACGGATTGAAATCGATATCAAGAACAATAAAGTATATGGGCACATAGCTCCTATTTGCAAGAATAAGAACATAATTGATCCTTCCCAAAGGCTTTTTAATTGTAGACCGCCAAATGCAAATTAAGAGAGCAATCTTCAATATTGGTAAGACCAAGAACATCACAAAGAGATTTAGGAATTATGGAAACACTAGCACCCAAATCACATAAAGCAAAACACTCATAATTTTTAATTTTGATTTTGATAGTAGGTTCCCATTCATCATGAAACTTTCTAGAAATTGATACTTCTAATTCCAACTTATCTTCTAAAGCTTTCATCATGGCATCAACAATATGTTTAGTAAAAGCTTTATTTTGTTCATATGCATGGGGTGAATTAATCATGGATTGCAACAAAGAAATACAATCAATCAAAGAGCAACTATCATAGTTAAAGTCTTTGTAATCCAAAAGAGTGGGCACATCACTTGTTAAAGTCTTGACCTCTCCAAACCCACTTTTATAAATTTTCTCAACAAGATATTCATCCTTTGAATTATCGGGACGCGTTCTACCTAAAGTTGACTCTTCTCCAGTCCCTTTTTCATCAAGTTGAACTTTACCAAACAAAGAATCTATAGAACAAACACCAATCATTTTAAGGTCTTCATCATTTTTATCTTCTAACGAGATTGGTTTAGCAACTATTTGATTTACTAGAGTAGCTTGTGCATCAGATATTTTTCCTAGCAAACTTTCAGCAAAAACATACTTAGATTGGAGATTGCAAACTTCTCTGCTAATATCATCAAGTTGTTTTGTTATAGCATCAAGCACAACGGAGTTCTCCTTGAGTTCTTCGGTAAAATATTTATTATGCTCAAATTGTGTAGTCATATATTCTTTAATACTTTTCTCAATTTCAAGCAAAATACTAGGGTAAGGAACATCATAATATTTTCTTTCAGACATCATGACTACGCAAGCAAAAACGCATGCAAAAATAGATCCGGCAAGAAAACAACGAACGAGAAAAGAGGGCGAATAAAAACGGCAAATTTTGTGAAGTGGGGGAGATGAAAATGAGAGGCAAATGATAAATAATGTAAATTGCAAGGAGATGAGATTTTTGATTAGGAACATGGTACATGTTGAAGATTCTCCCCGGCAACGGTGCCATAAATTCCTTTTGATGGCTTGCTAGAACTACGTCGGTATTTCCCCAAAGAGGAAGGGATGATGGAGCACAAAAACGATAGGTATTTCCCCCAGTGATGAGACCAAGGTTATCGAACCAGTAAGAGAACCAAGCAACACAATGTAAATGGCACTTGTACACAAATAACAAATACTCGCAACCCAACGTCTAAAAGGGGTTGTCAATCCCTTTTGGGTAACACACGTGAGAGAGTTGTAAATATTGATAGATCGAACGCCAAATAAGATAAATTGAAGCAAGGTATTTTTGTATTTTTGGTTTAACAGATCTGAAAATAAAAGCAAAGAAAAAGTAGATCACAAAGGCAAATAATATGAGAAAGAGACTCGGGGGCCGTAGATTTCACTAGTGGCTTCTCTCGAGAAAATAGCAAATGGTGAGTGAACAAATTACTGTTGGGCAATTGATAGAACTTCAAATAATCAAGACGATATCTAGGCAATGATCATTATATAGGCATCACGTCCAAGATTAGTAGACCGACTCCTGCCTGCATCTACTATTATTACTCCACACATCGACCGCTATCCAGCATGCATCTAGTGTATTACATTCATGGAAAAACGGAGTAATGCGATAAGAATGATGACATGATGTAGACAAGATCTATTTATGAAGAAATCGACCCCATCGTTTTATCCTTAGTAGCAACGATACATACGTGTCAGTTCCCCTTCTATCACTGGGATCAAGCACCGTAAGATCGGACCCACTACAAAGCACCTCTTCCCATTGCAAGATAAATAGATCAAGTTGGCCAAACAAAACCTGTTGGGGATATGACTATTCGATATGACCCGCCTAGGAGGGGCCGGGTTGCCCCAATGGTGGTTCATGGGCCAAGCCCAGAAGCATGTTGAAGATGGCGGTTTGTGTAGTAGGCTTATTAAAGGGGCCCAAACTCCAAAGTGGCTTAAAGCCCGTAAGTGTAAACCGCCATGTATGTTTGACTTGTACTATAAGGCATGTAAGATAAGTCACCGGGCCGGACACGTTTGCATGAGCTGGCTAAGACTCTGTAAGCCGCGGGGCGTCAACCCGTGTATATAAGGGGATGACCCGGCAGTGGCTTAGGGCAAGAAACAACATATCGAAAGCTAGGCTAGCGTATTCGCTCCCTGGCAATCGAAACCCTAGCAATACCACCTCAAACTAGATTAGGCTTTTACCTTCACCGCAAGGGGCCGAACCAGTATAAACTCCTCATGTCCTTTGTCCTGTTTCACCCCTTTAAGCTAACTACGTCGCAATGGCTCCACAACTAAGTACTTCCCCTAGGACATCTGTCGTGACAATTCCACGACAGTTGGCGCCCACCGTGGGGCCTGCGCATGGTGGTTTCGAGTTCATGAAGGGAAGATTCGAAGGGATCAAGGGATACATTGTGGGCCGGATGACCAAGAGTCTTCACGGCAAGCTCTACATCGATGATGCAGGCTGGGGCCCCGAGGCTGGCTCAATTGAGCACGGGTACCGGGTCCCCTTCGGCGGAATCCACGTCTTCATCGGAAAGATCGGCGAACTGGGCCCTGAGCCGGACATCTGCACTGACATTATCAAGACGGCTCAGTGTGCGCGACCCGCCCGGGTTCAACCCGCCATGAAGCATGCCTTCGTTGGGTTTACTCATGGGGCTGAATTGGAAGGCTCTGTATCTCGCGGTGAGACGGCCATCTACTCTAATGGTGAATCGCCCACGGGCGAGACCAACTCAATGTATCAACTGCAAAACAGATGGCTTGGGGGCTGTTCCGATGGTAACAGTATTCCGGACCCCCGTGAGTCGCCGAACAGGGTGGCAATCTTCATGACTGGCACCCAGCTGGCTCTTGGTTCAACAGCCGCCACAGCTATGATCTCCAGCGCAGCGGCGATAACGGCATCAAGTGTTGGCGGGTCAATATGCCCGCGGGCTCAAATTTTAACAGATTTATTGGAGGTCCTAGCAGTCCTAATGGGAGTGGAGGTAACCCCGGACAACCAGAACAACATAAGGTGGATGTGGCTAAGCTACGTGATGAGATAGTACAGGCCAAGGAAGAGTTGGCGGCGAAGAACGCTAGGATGACCGTAGAGCGGGACATTTTGAGCGCGCAAGCACAACGGATTCAAGCGAATTCATACCGGCTCACGGTGGATCTGAACGCTTCAAATGAAGTCTTGAGGAGAAAGCACCGGAGTCATCTGCCCTTTGTTTATGAGTCGAGGAATCTTTTCAATACAACAAGAGTAGGGACCAGTGACCCACCGGTGATAAACAAAATGGCTGAAGCACCAGGGTGTGGAGCGCCGGTTCAGCCACGCATGATAGGATCTCCGCATATGAATAACGCCCCGCTTCATCACCCGGTGACGCCGCCGGGTCATTATTCCAACCCTCTAGACAATATGATTGCTGCAGCCACGCGATTGGCGGCTCTGCCAGTCGAGGGCGAGACTCCGGTGGCGGTTGAAACCCGAAGGGCCAGGGAACTTCTTCAAACAACGCTTCCACATCAGTAGTCTTATTCTTATAGTCGTGCTGGATTCATTCGACCCCTTGTCCAAGCCGGAGCTACAGCAGGCACATTGACTCGCCAGCAGTTTCGAGTACTGAGCAGCACCATAACCAACCCTGGGCATGACCCGGTGCGCAATGGGGACAATGCACAAGATTTGGTGGATCAGGACAGAACGCGCCGGGAGGCCGAGCTGGCGGCTCAGCCGGCGGCTCATCAGCATGCGTCGTTTTACCCAACAACTTCAGTGGAGGCAGGTGTGGCCTCTAGAGCTTGGGGTGTGCCGTGTTTGATGGCGGATCTACGAAACAAGCGTTTGCCCAAGGACTTCAAGGGCCCTCGTAAGGTGCCTAATTACACAGCAGATCGCCCCCCTGAGGCTTGGGTGGAGAATTATGAGATGGCTATGGAGATGCTGGATGTTAGTGAGGCTGCATATGCTAAGTATTTCACCTTGATGCTACAAGGGACGGCTCGTAATTGGTTGAAAGGGCTACCTGCCAACTCCATTAGGTCGTGGGCAGAGCTGAAGGCCAAGTTTATCCAAAATTTCAAAGATACGTGCAAGCAACCTATGTCAATTATAGATTTGGTTTCTTGTGTTCAAGCCGAGGGCGAACCAACGACCAGCTGGGTGCGCCGGGTCTCTACTATCATACATTCCTCAGATAACATCAACGCCGGCTCAGCGGTTTTAATGTTGGAGAAAAATTGTCGTTTTCTTCCACTCAAGCAGAAGCTTGGGCGGCTTACCTGTCATTGCAATGATATGGGGGAGCTCATGGCGGTCTTGTCAAATATGCCGACTCTAATAGTACCAAGGACCCCGACTCTGAGGATGAAAGATCGGGAAAGGGAAAGAAGAGTAGCGGTATGAGGGGACATCAATATAACCCGGCCAATCAGGGCAGTGGCGGTAAGCGCAAGGCTAATGATTTTGTAGCTAACACCGCTGCATGGAATTATAACCAGCGTCGTAAGGGGAGGCCGGCTCAAGGGACAAGATATGACCTTGAAGAAATAATGAGTCAGCCATGTCCAAAGCACGGAATAGAGGAGAGACCGTCTACCCATATGTGGAAGGATTGCAGCATTATGAGACATTTCAGGGAGTCTATCCAACACAACCATTGTCCGAATGGCGGTTCAAGGTCCGTCTCTCATGGTCCGGGTTATGGAGGCGGCGGCTCAAATTCCGGGTTTCAAGGCCAGGGCAATCAAGGTGGTAACAATCAGCAGAATAATCAGGGGAATCAGCAGCAGCAGTCTGGTTATCAGAGCAACCCGAAGCAATTGAATAGTGGGTAGTACCACATTTTTACCACAAGTTTATGCAAGCGAGATCAGAAGCTTTATAAAAGGGCGGTGAACACCGTTGAACCAGCAGTTCCCCGTTACTTGCGATGGTCCAAGCAGCCCATTGTGTGGAGTCGTGAGGATCACCCGCCTCGGGTTGATAATCCGGGTCAGTTGGCTTTCGTGGTGGCGCCTCAGGTTGGAGGATAGAAGTTCACTAAAGTGCTCATGGACGGGGGTAGCAGCATCAATATCCTTTACTATGATACTTTCCGTCGCATGGGGTTAACTGACAAGAATCTTAAACCGTCCAATACTGTTTTCCATGGAGTGGTGCCTGGTAAGTCGGCATACTTAGCGGGTAAAATTGATTTGAAGGTAGCCTTTGGGGATTAGTATGATGCCAGAACAGAAACTTTCACATTTGAAGTTCTTAAGTTCATGGCAAGGCCGTGTTATGTTTATCTGCGGCTTAAAATGCTGGGTTACAAGGGCACTATAACGGTGCATGGGAGTCGCAAGATAGCCTTGGAGTGTGAGGAAGGCGAAGCTGCTTACGCGGAGTCTGTTTGTGCCACAGAGGAGCTGAAATTTTATAAGGATAACGTTGATCCGTCAGATATGACGTCCCTGAAGAAGCCAACCACAGAGCATGAACCTTTGCTGAAATTTAAATCAGCGGATGACACCAAGCTAGTTGACTTTGTTCCTTCTGACTCATCTAAGCAGTTCAGCATCAGTGCTAATCTGGATCCAAAATAGGAAAGCGCACTCATCGAGTTCATCCGTGAGAACCGGGACATCTTTGCGTGGAAACCTTCAGACATGCTGGGTGTACCGAGGGAACTTGCTGAGCGTACTCTCAATATTGATCCAAAGTTTAAGCCGGTCAGACAATTCCTTCGTCGTTTTAACGAGGAGATGCGGAAGGCCATTGGTGAAGAAAGTGGCCCGGCTCTTGGCGGCCGGGTTCATCATTGAAGTTTTTCATCCTGAGTTGTTGGCTAACCCGGTGTTGGTACATAAGAAGAACGACACTTGGCGAATGTGTGTGGACTACGCAGACTTAAACAAGGCTTGTCGGCTGATCCGTTTGCTCTCCCTCGTATTGATCAAATCATTGATGCTACGGCGGGTTGTGAGCGTTTGAGTTTTTTGGATGCTTATTCTAGTTATCATCAGATCAAGATGACAGTTAAGGACCAGGAGAAGACAACTTTCATTACTCCGTTTGGGGCCTTCTGCTATGTATCTATGCCTTTCGGGCTCAAGAGTGCCCAGGCGACTTACCAGTGGTGTGTGCAGAATTGCCTTCATGATCAGGTCGGGCATAATGTTCATGCTTACGTAGATGACATTGTGGTGAAATCCAGGAAGAATGAAACCCTGATCGACGATTTGAAGGAGACGTTTGACAACCTCAGGGTTTATGAGATGATGCTTAACCCAGGCAAGTGTGTCTTCGGTGTACCAGCATGCAAGCTGTTGAGTTTTTTGGTTTCAGAACGAGGCATTGAAGCTAACCTGGAGAAAATCAAGGCTATTACTTCCTTGGCTAGGCCAAAGTGTGTTGGTGACGTCCAGTGCTTGGCAGGTCGGATAGCGGCTTTGAGCCGGTTCATAAGCCGCATAGGAGAAAAGGCTCTCCCTCTGTATCAGATGATGAAACAGATGAATGATTTTGTCTGAAGTGACGCTGCTAATGAGGCATTTGAGGCGCTTAAAAAGCAACTGGCTGAGCCGCGGTTCTTTCTGCTCCCATTGATAAAGAGCCTTTGTTGTTGTATGTGGCTGCCAATAGCCGGGCTCTCAGTATGGCCATTGTGGTGGAAAGGAAAGAGGCATGCAAGGAGTATCTGGTTCAACAGCCGGTTTATTACATCAGCGAGGTACTTACTGAGTCCAAGCAGAGGTATCCACATTGGCAGAAGATGGTGTATGGGCTCTTCATGGTAAGCCGGAAGCTCAAGCAATATTTCTTGGGTCATCCCATTACTGTGGTGAGTTCTACTCCCTTAGGGGATATCATCCAAAATAGAGAGGCCACATGTCGGGTAGCCAAGTGGGCCATTGAGCTCAGACCTCATGGTTTAAAGTATGTTCCTCGTACGGCCATCAAGTCACAAGCACTCGTGGATTTTATCAATGGTTGGACAGAGTTGCAGACGCATGAGGAAAAGCCGGATAACACATATCGGACTATTCAATTTGATGGGTCCAGGCAGTTGGAAGGCTCGGGGGCTGGAGTTGTCTTGACTTCCCCACGAGGTGGTAAATTCTCTTATGTTATGCGGTTAATGTTCCCTTGTACTAATAATGCAGCTAAATATGAGGCCTTGCTCCACGGTCTTCGGATGGCTAAGGAGATGAACTTAAGCCGGGTGAGGTGCTTCGGCGACTTAGATCTGGTAGCTCAACAAGTTTCTGGACCTTGGGATTCCAAGGATCCACTGATGGCGGCTTATCGTCGAGAGGTTGATGCTATTGCAGGTCACTTCAAGGGTTATCAAGTTGAGCATATTGATTGCAGGAAGAATGAGGCGACAGATGCCTTAAGCCAGTTAGGGTCTCAGCGTAAACCGGTGCCACCTAACATGTTCCTAGATGTCTGATACGTCTCCAACGTATCTATAATTTTTTATTGTTCCACGCTATTATATTATCCTTCTAGGATGTTTTATGGGCTTTTATATACAACGTATCTATTATATGATTTTTGGGACTAACCTATTAACCCAGAGCCCAGTGCCAGTTTCTGTTTTCCCCTTGTTTTTGAGTATCGCAGAAAAGGAATACCAAACGGAGCCCAATTGACCTGAAACTCAATGAAGGTTGCTTTTGGACCAGAAGAAGCCCATGGAGTACCGGAGGAGGACCAGAAGATTCCATGGCTGCCCACGAGGGTAGGGGGCGCCCCCCTGGGCGCGCCCCCTACCTCGTGGACAGCCCAGAGACCTCCCTTACTTGTTCTCAACTCCAACAACCCCTATATATACAGAAACCTCCAGAAAATAACCTAGATCGGGAGTTCCGCCGCCGAAAGCCTCTGTTGCAACCAAAAACCAATCTAGACCCGTTCTGGCACCCTGCCGGAGGGGGAATACCTCTCCGGTGGCCATCTTCATCATCCCGGCGCTCTCCATGACGAGTAGGGAGTAGTTCACCCTCGGGACTGAGGGTATGTATCAGTAGCTATGCGTTTAATATCTCTCTCTCTCTCTCTCTCTCTCTCTCTCTCTCTCTCTCTCGTGTTCTTGAGATGGCATGATCTTGATGTATCGCGAGCTTTGCTATTATAGTTGGATCTTATGATGTTTCTCCCCCTCTATCTTCTTCTAATGGATTGAGTTTTCCCTTTAAAGTTATCTTATCGGATTGAGTCTTTAAGGATTTGAGAACACTTGATGTATGTCTTGCATGTGCTTATCTGTGGTGACAATGGGATATCACGCGATCTACTTGATGTATGTTTTGGTGATCAACTTGCGGGTTCAGTGACCTTGTGAAATTATGCATAGGGGTTGGCACATGTTTTTGTCTTGAATCTCCAATAGAAACTTTGGGGAACTCTTTGAAGTACTTTGTGTTGGTTGAATAGATGAATCTGAGATTGTGTGAAGCATATCGTATAAACATGCCCACGGATACTTGAGGTGAAAATGGAGTATCTAGGTGACATTAGGGTTTTGGTTGATTTGTGTCTTAAGGTGTTATTCTAGTATGAACTCTATGATAGATCGAACAGAAAGAATAGCTTCATGTTATTTTACTACAGACTCTTGAATAGATCGATCAGAAAGAATAACTTTGAGGTGGTTTCGTACCCTACAATAATCTCTTCGTTCGTTCTCCGCTATTAGTGACTTTGGAGTGACTCTTTGTTGCATGTTGAGGCATAGTTATATGATCCAGTTATGTTATTATTGTTGAGAGAACTTGCACTAGTGAAACTATGAATCCTAGGCCTTGTTTCAAAGCATTGCAACACTGTTTATGCTCACTTTTATCATTAGTTACCTTGCTGTTTTTATATTTTCTTATTACAAAAACCTATATCTACCATCCATATTGCACTTGTATTACCATCTCTTCGCCGAACTAGTGCACCTATACAATTTACCATTGTATTGGATGTGTTGGGGACACAAGAGACTGTTTGTTATTTGGTTGCAGGGTTGTTTGAGAGAGACCATCTTCATCCTACACCTCTCACGGATTGATAAGCCTTAGGTCATCCACTTGAGGGAAATTTGCTACTATCCTACAAACCTCTGCACCTGGAGGCCCAACAACGTCTACAAGAAGAATGTTGCGTAGTAGACATCAAGCTCTTTTCTAGTGTCGTTGCCGCGGAGGTTAGTGCTCGAAGGTATATCTTTAGATCTTGCAATCGAATATTTTAGTTTCTTGTTTTATCACTAGTTTAGTTTATAAAAGAAAACTACAAAAAAATAGAATTGAGGTTGCCTCATATGCTTCATCTTTTTAATATATTTCGTGAAAATGATGGGAAGGAAAATTGTGCCCAAGTACTAGAAGAATAATGTATTAAAATGTTTGGCACTAAATACTTGAATAATGAGCATGATTGCAATGTTTTAGTGTGAATTCTTCAAATATCCATAGTACTAATGATGATTGCACTAGTCATGATGAAAATATCTCATATAAGCATGTAAATTTTTGTGGAGTGCATAGAGTTTGCAAGTACACGCCAAATAGGGAAGATAGATTTTGCAAGAGACATAAGTATTTAGAAACTAAATGGTTGCAAGAAAGGCTAGATGTTTGTGCTGAAAATTTAAATTTTCTTAGCCGTACTTGTGAACTTTGCAATGAACATGGTCATTTAAATCTCCAATGCAAATTGTTTCATGATTGAATCGTGTCCAAAAATTGTGATGACTTGATTTCCCTTGCACATCATAATGAACTTAGTTTGCTTGTAGGTTATGAAGAAATCAAACGTATAACTAAGAATCTTCCAGAATTTGTCCTTGATAACGTTCTTGATTATGATCTAGAGGAAATTCATATGTATTGTGCGGTGAATTGCATTGAAAATCCTTATATTGCCAATTACATAAAGACAAGAAAACAAATAAAAGATGAAGATAATACTAATGAAAGGGAAGAGATTTCCCAGTATCCTCCTATTCTTTCTTATGATGAATCAGGTAACAAGGAGGAGCCTTCTATTCAACCAATCTCATTAATAAGGAGCTCCAAAAAGAGGATTAAACCCACACATGATGCGAAGAAGCAAAATAAAAGACGGAGAAGCAAAGGTAAAAAAGCATCCCTTCCAAATGATGTTGCTCCTATTACTCATTGTGATGATGATAATTGCTATACTATCGTGGCTATCCATACTATTAATGATGAGAGTGATTATGCTTATGATATGAAAAGGCCCAAGCTTGGGGATGTTATGTTTGATGAGAATGACATGTTTGAGAATTTATTTGCTGCAATTAATGTTTGTCCCAAGCTTGGGGATGCTACGTTAGATGAAGATGATATTTTTAGCCTCCCATGTTTTGATATGCAAAATTATCATGATAATAGCATGCCTCCTATTTATGATGATTATTGTGATGACAGTTATGCTATAAAAAGTAGTGATGATTATATTTACAAAACTTGTCATGATTATGATTACCCTTTTTCCGAACATTACTCTTTTAATGTGGAACCAGTCTATAGTATTCAAGTCTCTTATGATACTCCCACTATTCCGAATGAGAAGAATTTTGCTTATGTGGAGAGTAATAAAATTTATATGCTTGGGGATCATGACAAGAATGCTTTATGTGATAGTTATATTATTGAATTCATTCATGATGCTACTGAAAATTATTATGAGAGAGGATCATATGCTTGTATGAATTGCAGTAGTATCAAGTTTCCTCTCTATGTGCTTAAAATCTTGAAGTTATGCTCATTTTCCCTTCCTATGCTAGTTGATTATCGTTCCCATAAGTTGTTTGCTCACAAAATCCCTATGCATAGGAAGTGGGTTAGACTTAAATGTGCTAGTTATAGTCTTCATGATGCTCTCTTTATATTTCAATTCTTATCTTTTATGCGAACATCATTGAAATCATCATGCCTAGCTAAAAGGCATTAAAGAAAAGCGCTTGTTGGGAGACAGCCCAATATTTACTCCTACTGTTTTTGTGTGTTCACATGATTAAGCTACTGTATTAATCATTTTTATAGCTTTTGTTTCAATAAAGTGCCAAGTAGAACCTTTGGGAAGACTTGGGTGAAAGTCTTTGCGATCTTGCTGTAAAAGACAGAAACTTCGCGCTCACGAGATTAGCTGCCATTTTTTTTACAGAAGAGTGCTTTTGTGTTGATTCTTTTTGCAGAATATTAATAGACAAATTCCTCACGTCCACCAATTTATTTCAGAATTTTTAGAGTTACAGAAGTATTTGAAAGTTACAGATTGCTACAGACTGTTCTGTTTTTGACAGATTTTGTTTTCTATGTGTTCTTTGCTTACTTTGATGAATCTATGAGTAGTATCGGAGGGTATGGACCATAGAGAACTTGAAATACAGTAGATATTACACCAATATGAATTTAGAATGAGTTCACAACAGTACCTAAGTGGTGGTTTTATTTTCTTATACTAACAGAGCTTACGAGTTTTGTGTAGAGTTTTGTGTTGTGAAGTTTTCAAGTTTTGGGTAAAGATTCGATGGACTATGGAATAAGGAGTGACAAGACCCTAAGCTTGGGGATTCCCAAGGCACACCAAGGTAAAATTCAAGGACAACCAAAATCCTAAGCTTGGGGATGCCCCGTGAAGGCATCCCCTCTTTCGTCTTCGTCTATCGGTAACTTTACTTGAGACTATATTTTTATTCACCACATGATATGTGTTTTGCTTGGAGTTCATTTTGTTTTATTTTGTTTTACTTGCCGTTTGAATAATATACCAGGATATGAAATTCTTAAATGTTAGAGAGTATTCACATAGTTACATAATTATTCGACTACTCATTGATCTTCACTTATATCTTTCGGAGTAGTTTGTCGTTTGCTCTAGTGCTTCACTTATATCTTTTTAGAGCACAACGGCGGTTTTATTTTGAAGAAATAGATGAACTCTCATGCTTCACTTATATTATTTTGAGAGTCTTTTAGAACAGCATGGTAATTTGCTTTGGATATGAATTTAGTCCTAATATGATGGGCATCCAAGATGGGTATAATAAAAACTTTCATATAAAGTGCATTGAATATTATGAGAAGTTTGAATCTTGACGATTGTTTTGAAATATGAGGATGGTGATATTTGTGACGCCCCAAGACCAACGCTCCAGAAGCCTTCCAATTATTTTGTTGTCGTCGTGTGTTTTATTTTGGTTTGTTGCATTCATCATCTCATCATGTGCATTGCATCCACATGTTTTCATAAAACTCCTAGTCATTCGTAGTTGCCGCTTCTCCTTTTGTCTCCGGTGTCCTTTCTCGGACCAACCGGGTTTTTCGAGTCCCTCTTGTCTGACCATTTGACCCTCCTTTCACAGTGCACAAACCCCCTCACGTGTGCGTCCGAAACTTACCCGAACCCGGTCCGGGCTTTCGTTACCGATGTGTCTGGATCATCCCCCAACATCCCTAAAATATCATCGGTTCTTTATTTGGACTCCCTAACCTAATTATCTTGACCGTTCGTTCTAAATTTGAGGGTCATTCTAGTCCCTTCCTAAATTTCTTTTGCTTTACATAGTAGACCAACCCCTAAGCCAAACCCTAAAATCTAGGAGCTTTGTTCCATGCCACGCCGCCGCTTACTGTCTTCCCCCTCAGGATCCTCCCAATCCAAACTCCACAAACCAGCACCTTCCATGTCTCTCCTCAATTCCATCCATCGATCCAATCAGCGCCGATCCCTCAATCCAGGCCCGAGGCTCCAAGCTCCCCTGCCTCCACGAACACGAGCACCTCCCCCCTGCCCAAGTCTGCTGCCTCCCCGTCGTCTTCCTCAAGCAGGGGCTCACGCCCGAGCTCCTTCGCCACCCGATGCCCCACGTCGCCACCTCCCTGCCATGCCGTGTCGGCGACCGTCGCCGCCCCGGTGAGCCACCCGACCTTGCCGCCCTCTTTTTATCTCTGCTCTCACCTCTCTCTCTCGGATGTGCACATGATCCTACCCAATGCCATGGCACCCGCAGGAAGCCGCGCCGCCGGGTCTCCACCACATAGTCCCTGCCCTGTTCTCGCCAGATCGTATCCGCAGCCGCCCTACTCTCTATGCTCGTCACTGGTGCCATCCCGTGCGCCGCCCCTGTTCGCCTGCAGAGAACGACAGAGACGACCGCTGCAGCCGCACATCGACTCCGGCCCGAGCTGCGTCGGATCCCCCCACCTTTGTCATCTCAGATCCGGCCGTCCTCGCCGGCGGCGGCCGCGTCCCGCTCGACCCCGCCTCGCTGCCGGCAAGCCCTACCTCCGCCGCCTCTCCAAGTCCCCTCCAGCCACGGGTCTGCTTCGCTGCATCGGGCAGCAGCAGTTCAGGCAGAAGAGGTCGTCTCTGCCTCAACCCCGCCTGGGCTTCGCTCCATGCCAAGCCTCCAAGGTCCAGCTCGTCAGGCCCGTTGCCTCCTTGGCTCTCCACCTGGGCCGCCACACTGACGGGCCTTTTGCCCTCTGGTGAGAAGCCCAGTCCCCCGGGATTCAGCCCATTACGTGTTTTTTTTTGTCAGGACGATTTTCCTTTTAATCCAGGATTTACCGTTTTATAGAAAAACCCCTAGTGTCCATGCATTTAATAACTTCATAACCGTGCATCATATGTAAAAACGTTATATATGAAAAATGCTTTGAATGTTCTGTAGATTATTAATATGCAACTTTCATTCATGTTAAAAATGTTTAACTTGCTGTTTGTTTAAATTTGTGTAAATAACTTGCTAAAATGGTTTATTTCATAACTAAGTAACCATAGCTCCAAATTTAATAAACTTCATATGTAAATGGGGTAGAAAAATGTGTAGAATAACATGGTGCATTCATTTTTGCTGTTTAATAACTTAAAAATATGTTTTAGGCAGAACAATACCAAATTCGAAATATGCACATGGGGATTTTCCGGAATTGTTGTTTGTTGTTTCCGTCCCCATTTAAATTGCTTATTTAGTGTAGTTTATTTGTGCTTCACCTCTTTCCATGTTAAACAACATTTAAACTTGTTGGGTTCATAATGAGAGCGAACTAAATAATGGAATGTGGTGTTTTGTCAATATGCAACTCATTGCATATTGAGCTCCACTTAAATTGTAGTGTTGTTTGTTGCACTTTGCCATGCCATGCCTATTTAAACCGGACATTCATCATACTTGTTTGTGCATCATATGCCATGATTATGCTTGTATGTTTACCATGTTGTTTGCTTCTTTCCGGTTTGCTTCTCTCGTTAGCTTCGGTTTCATCTCAGAGTTGTGAGGATTCGTTCGACTATGACCATTTGTCTTCTTCATGGACTCGTTCTTCTTCCTTGCGGGATCCCAGGCAAGATGACCATTCCTTGATATCACCTCTATTGTTGCTATGCTAGATGCCTCGCTCTATTGCTTATCGCGATACCTATCCTTTTGCATGTCAGCCCCAGTTTGCCTTAAAACCTCTAACTACCTACCTAGCAAACTGTTGTTTGGCTAAGTTACGCTTTTGTTCAATCCCCTCTCTTATAGGTTGCTAGTTGCAGGTGAAGATGAAGTTTGCTCCATGAGGATTGGGTTTTTTGGGAATAACACAATATCTATTATTTACATTAATGCACTTATATACATGGCAATGGGTGGAAGGCTTGGCCTTTTGCTCGGTGTGTTGTTCCACTCATGCCACCTTAAGAACCGATAAACCGGTGTTATGTTCCTTGATTTTGCGTTCCTAACGCGGTTGGGTATATGGGGACCCCTTGATAGTTTGCTTTGAATAAAACTCCTCCAGCAAGGCCCAACTTTGGTTTTACGATTTGCCTAATAACTAAAAAAACTTGCATAGGGACCGGCTAGCACCCGAGGACTTAATTAACAACCCGGGCCAGTGCTCCTCATGAGTATTGGTCCAACCTAGAGCAGCTTGCGGCACCACCCCTTGGCAACTTGGGGTATTTTAGTTGCTGTAACCATAGCTCATCCATCGTGGCCTGAGATGAGATACGCGCGGCTCCTATCAGGGTGTCGGCATGTCGGGAGGTCTTGCTGGACTTGTTTTACCATTGTCGAAATATCTTGTACACCGAGATTCCGAGTCTGATCGGGTAGTCCCTAAGATAAGGGGTTTTAACCTCTGTTAATCGCGAGAACTTGTGATGGGCTAAGTTGGGACACCCCTGCAGGGTTATGATCTTTCGAAAGCCATGCCCGCGGTTATGTGGCGGATTGGAATTTGTTAATATCCGGTTGTAGACAACTTGACACAAAACCTCAAACATAATACACTACCGTGTGAGTAGTCGTGATGGTCTCTTTTCGAGGGAGTTCGGGAAGAGAACACGACTGGGTTATGGATGACTCGTAGGTAGACATGATCATTTAGTAATCATGATTTAGTTCACGACCGATGGCTTTCACTTCTCTTCTCGCTCTGATGATACGTACGCTAGCCACCTCATCTACGCTTAGCGCTTGCAGCAGCCACTTATACACTTTAACCTTACCCAAAAGCTTTGATAGTTTTGATACCCGGGAATGGGATTGCTGAGTCCTCGTGACTCACATATTACTACCAACACAGGTGCAGGTACAACCGAGTACGATTCAGTTGATGGCCAGGAACTCAAGTGGGAGTTCGATGAGGAACGTGGGCGTATGTACGTGACGTTTCCCGACGATCAGTAGTGGTTCCTACTAGGGCCGATCAAGCATAGTGGGTGGTTATCTTCTTTTCATTTGGATTTGTCCGTAGTCAGACCATGATTGTACTTGGATGAATGTATGACTTATTTATGCATTGTGTGAAGTGGCGATTGTAAGCCAACTATGTATTTTTTCCCTTTGTTCTTGTACATGGGAATGTGTGAAGATAACCTTCTTGCGATCATACCAAATGCGATTATGCCTCTAAGTTGTGCCTCAACACGTAGGAGATATAGTCGCATCTTGGGCGTTACAATATTAGAGTCATGCTAGTAGAGTAGTTGTGAATTTGAGAAATACTTGTGTTGAGGTTTGCAAGTCCCGTAGCATGCACGTATGGTAACCGTTGTGTGACAAATTTGAAGCACGAGGTATTTCTTTGATTGTCATCCTTTGTGTGGAGGTCGGGATCGCGCGATGGTTAACTCCTACCAACCTTTCCCATAGGAGCATGCGTGTAGTACTTTGTTTTGATGACTTGTAGATTTTTGCAATAAGTATGTGAGTTCTTTATGACTAATGTTGAGTCCATGGATTATACGCACTCTCACCCTTCCACCATTGCTAGCCTCTCTTGTACCACGCAACTTTCGCCGGTACCATACACCCACCATATACCTTCCTCAAAACAGCCACCGTACCTACCTATCATGGCATTTCCATAGCCATTTCGAGATATATTGCCATGCATCTTTCCACCGTTCCGTTCATATGACACGCTTCATCATTGTCATATTTACATGCATGATCATGTAGTTGACATCGTATTTGTGGCAAGGCCACCATGCATAATTTTTCATACATGTCACTCTTGATTCATTGCACATCCCGGTACACCGCCGGAGGCATTCATATAGAGTCATATTTTGTTCTAGTATCGAGTTGTATTCTATGAGTTGTAAATCAATAGAAGTGTGATGATCATCATTATTAGAGCATTGTCCCAAATAAATAAATAAATAAAGAAGGAAAGGCCAAAAAAAGAAAGGCCCAAAAAAGAAAAAAAAGAAAAGAAAAAGAAAAAAAAAGAAGGGACAATGCTACTATCTTTTTCCACACGTGTGCTTCAAAGTAGCACCATGATCTTCATGATAGAGAGTCTCTTGTTTTGTCACTTTCACATACTAGTGGGAATTTTCATTATAGAACTTGGCTTGTATATTCCAACGATGGGCTTCCTCAGATGCCCTAGGTCTTCGTGAGCAAGCAAGTTGGATGCACACCCACTTAGTTTATTTTGTTGAGCTTTCATACATTTATAGCTCTAGTGCATCCGTTGCATGGCAATCCCTACTCACTCACATTGATATCTATTGATGGGCATCTCCATAGCCCATTGATACGCCTAGTTGATGTGAGACCATCTTCCACCTTTTTGTCTTCTCCACAACCACCACTCTATTCCACCTATAGTGCTATATCCATGGCTCACGCTCATGTATTGCGTGAAAGTTGAAATTTTTTGAAAAAAAAATTAAAGTATGAAACAATCGCTTGGCTGAAACCGAGGTTGTGCATGATTTGAGTATTTTGTGTGACGAAGATGGAGCATAGCCAAACTATATGATTTTGTAGGGATGAACTTTCTTTGTCCATGTTATTTTGAGAAGACATAATTGCTTTGTTAGTATGCCTGAAGTATTATTACTCTTATGTCAATATTCAACTTTTGTCTTGAATCTTTCGGATCTGAACATTTATGCCACAATAAAGAAAATTACATTGCGAATTATGTTGGTTAGCATTCCACATCAAAAATTCTGTTATTATCATTTACCTACTCGAGGACGAGCAGGAATTAAGCTTGGGGATGCTTGATACGTCTCCAACGTATCTATAATTTTTGATTGTTCCATGCTATTATATTATCCTTCTAGGATGTTTTATGGGCTTTTATATACACATTTATATAATTTTTAGGAGTAACCTATTAACCCAGAGCCCAGTCCTAGTTTCTGTTTTCCCCTTGTTTTTGAGTATCGTAGAAAAGGAATACCAAACGGAGCCCAGTTGACCTGAAACTCAACGGAGGTTGTTTTTGGACCAGAAGAAGCCTAGGGAGAACCAGAGGAGGACCAGAAGATTCCCGGGCTGCCCACAAGGGTAGGGGCGCGCCCCCTGGGCATGCCCCCTACCTCGTGCTCAGCCCGAAGACCTCCCTTACTTGTTCCCGACTCCAACACCCCCTATATATACACAGACCTCCAGAAAATAACCTAGATCAGGAGTTCCGCCGCCAAAAGCCTCTGTTGCCACCGAAATCCAATTTAGAACCGTTCCGGCACCCAGCTCGAGGGGGAATCCTTCTTCGGTGGCCATCTTCATCATCTCGGCGCTCTCCATGACGAGGAGGGAGTAGTTCACCCTCGGGGCTGAGGGTGTGTATCAGTAGCTATGTGTTTGATCTCTCTCTCTCTCTCTCTCTCTCTCTCTCTCTCTCTCTCTCTCTCTCTCTCTCTCTCGTGTTCTTGAGATGGCACGATCTTGATGTACCGCGAGCTTTGCTATTATAGTTGGATCTTATGATGTTTCTCCCCCTCTATCTTCTTCTAATGGATTGAGTTTTCCCTTTGAAGTTATCTTATCAGATTGAGTCTTTAAGGATTTGATAACACTTGATGTATGTCTTGCATGTGCTTATCTGTGGTGACAATGGGATATCACGTGATCTACTTGATGTATGTTTTGGTGATCAACTTGCGGGTTCAGTGACCTTGTGAACTTATGCATAGGGGTTGGCACACGTTTTCGTCTTGACTCTCCGATAGAAACTTTGGGGCACTCTTTGAAGTACTTTGTGTTGGTTGAATAGATGAATCTGAGATTGTGTGATGCATATCGTATAATCATGCCCATAGATACTTGAGGTGAAAATGGAGTATCTAGGTGACATTAGGGTTTTGGTTGATTTGTGTCTTAAGGTGTTATTCTAGTACGAACTCTATGATAGATCGAACGGAAAGAATAGCTTCGTGTTATCTGACTACAGACTCTTGAATAGATCGATCAGAAAGAATAACTTTGAGGCGGTTTCATACCCTACAATAATCTCTTCGTTCGTTCTCCGCTATTAGTGACTTTGGAGTGACTCTTTGTTGCATGTTGAGGGATATTTATATGATCCAGTTATGTTATTATTGTTGAGAGAACTTGCACTAGTGAAAGTATGAACCCTAGGCCTTGTTTCAAAGCATTGCAACAACGTTTATGCTCACTTTTATCATTAGTTACCTTGCTGTTTTTATATTTTCTTATTACAAAAACCTATATCTACCATCCATATTGCACTTGTATTACCATCTCTTCGCCGAACTAGTGCACCTATAAAATTTACCATTTTATTGGGTGTGTTGGGGACACAAGAGACTCTTCGTTATTTGGTTGCAGGGTTGTTTGAGAGAGACCATCTTCATCCTACACCTCCCATGGATTGATAAACCTTAGGTCATCCACTTGAGGGAAATTTGCTACTGTCCTACAAACCTCTGCACTTGGAGGCCCAACAACGTCTACAAGAAGAAAGTTGCGTAGTAGACATCAATGTCCTGCTTAACCCGCCTGTCAAATTACCCACAGAGGAGGATCTTGATGTTCCTGACTCGAAGGTACAATTGGTGGCGGCTCTTCATGCCTTCCCTGATTGGACAATTCCGTATTTGGCTTACATGATCTGGGGTGAATTGCCCGAGGATGAGATTTTGGCCAGACAGATAACCCGGTGGTCTATGTCAATGACGATTGTCAATGGGGAGTTGAACCATCGCTGTGTCACAGGGGCGTTTCAACGTTGTGTCTCTCCTGAAGAAGGCTGTGAGATTTTGCGAGAGATCCACAAAGGATATTGTGGTCATGATGCCGGCTCTAAATCTCTCGTAGCCAAGGCTTTTCTTCATGGGTTCTATTGGTTAATGGCTCATGCTGATGCTGAGGATTTGGTTAGCAGATGTGACGGTTGTCAGAAGTTTTCATGACGAGATCATGTTCCGGCTCAAGAGTTGAGGATGATTCCAATTACTTGGCCGTCTGGGACCTGGGGGCTTGATATGGTCGGGCCTTTCAAGAGGTCCAAGGATAAGAAAACCCACCTTTTGGTGGCGGTTGATAAGTTTACCAAGTGGGTTGAAGCAGAGCCGGTTAGCAAGTGTGATGCAGCAACGGCGGTTCAATTCATCAAGAAGGTGATCTTCCATTTTGGCTTTCCCCACATCATTATAACGGATAATGGCACTAATCTGTCTAAGGGTGCTATGAAAGAGTTTTGTCAACGAGAACATATTCGACTTGACGTTTCTGCTGTGGCTCACCGCAAGTATAATGGTCAAGCGGAATGAGCTAATCAAGAGATTCTGTGAGGTATCAAGCCCCGACTTATGGTTCCTTTGAAAAGAACGTCGGGTTGTTGGGTGGAGGAGTTACCCTCAGTGTTATGGAGTATCAATACAACCCCCAATAGATCTATGGGTTACACACCTTTCTTCATGGCATATGGAGCAGAGGCGTTTCTTCCTAGTGACATCCGTCATGATTCGCCTTGTGTGGCGGCTTATGTTGAAGCTGATAATGAAAGGGCACGTCAGGATGCACTGGACCTGTTGGATGAGGAGCGTGATCTCGCGGCGGATTGTTCAGCGATTTATCAGCAAGATCTACATCGTTATCATAGCCGCCGGGTCAAAACCAGAACCTTTCAAGAAGGTGACTTGGTACTCCGGCTTATCCAGGATCAAACTGATATGCGTAGACTATCACCGCCTTGGGAAGGACCTTTTGTCGTCAGCAAGAATCTGCATAATGGGTCATACTATCTTATCGACGTTCGAGAACACAAGGACTCACGCACATCAGAGGAGGAGACCCGTCGGCCGTGGAATATTGCTCATCTTCATCCCTACTATACTTGAGCTACCGGCTCTCATGATGTACATAGTTTGATGATGTATATATTAGCAACAATATAATAAAGCCAGCATCCCTGATAATTCAGGGCCTCTGTCGTTTCACTTCCTCGAAGCCGAGTCTTTATCATCGTCTTACATGTTCACTTAAGAGGCTTGACACCAAAATTACAGGGACCAAAGAGAGTTGGGTGCACAGCACAGCTCAAGCATAGGTCCCCGACGAGCACAATTCGTAAATATGTCACTTGGGAGCTTCCTGTTCAAACATAGGTGTATTCACCAAAGAGAACATAACATTACTACCCTTTTGACTAGGTTATCTTGTTAAAAAATAGGCGTATTCGACCAAAGAGGACATAACCTTTCTCGGTCATCCTACCTATACACCAGCTGCTTCAACTCCATCAGGTAATCTTGATTGACCCACCGAACTCTTAGCAATCAATCTTTTACGGTGTATTCACCAAAGATCATGAGCTTGTTAAGGTTAAAACGCCGGTTGTCATGTGAGAGCACGGCTTACAGATAGTCAGGATAGATCCAGGCTCATCAGCCGCCTTCCTTGAAACTTGGATAAATCGGCCTGTGATGCATGATGCAACTCTAACCCCGCGTACTCTAGATAAGTCTATCTTTAAATAAGACCTGAACTTATCTAGGTTCAAATGTCGATTGGGTACTGTGAGAGACGGTTCACAGAAAGCGCGTACCTTCCAGTGGCCAACAGGCTAGCTTCATGGAAGTAGAAACTTTGGCTTGGCGGCCTGCAAAAGCCTCAGATTTTTTGACTTTCTATTTTTGGCTTTATTTTCATCGTTTTTCTCTTGTCGTATGGTTTTTTACAAGTCAGGCCAAGCTGTCCTATTTATGTCTCATATTTGAAGCATCTTTGGGTCTTTGCAACCCGCCAGGATGGCAGACTCTAAGTCGCTAGAGGATAATAATCTCATATTTAGAGACTCTAAAGACTCTAACTGCATGGAGCTAATAAGCCGGCAGTCTTAGCATGCATCACATGTACGATTCTTTATTTCACAATTGTGTCAACATTGTGGTCAAACCGGCCCTGGTTATGGACTATCTGTCCCCAGTGGTGTCAATTGGGTATCATGACCCGTTCGGCGGTAAACCGCCAGGGAACTTGTTATTTGTTTGTGTGCAGGGTAATGATTAATCTGATCTACATAAATCAACACTATCATAAGCATAAAGTTATAGTTTTCTTCAACAGTGTTGCGCAGAAACAGAACCATGCACGATGGCACGCCAGGTTAAAGTTTCACTACCCTATTACATGACTCCGTGAGCCAAAAAAGATCAAGTGTTTTCAAAAGGATTAAATATATAAAACGCCCGATGGTTCACTCTTCTCGGCCTTGCTGACTTGAAGCTTCTGAGTTATCCTTCTCTGGTTCGTCGTCCTCCTCCGTCTAAAAGTTTGGTGATGACCAATCAATGCCGGATAGAGCTTGAAATTCAGCTTCGTCATCTATAAGTTCGGCCGGGTCAACTTCAGGAGCAAAAGTGTGCTTACGGATTGGAGGGATTAAATCCATCACTTTATAAGCCAGAGTGGGCATCTTCTGGTTCTCCATGCTGTAAGCCGGATGATATCTTGACATATCTGCTTCATTGGCAATCAGACTGGCCAGACGGCATATGTCTTTCACACAGGCAGCGGAGTCCTTTTGATCAAATGCCCATGCCGTCTTCTTTCAAGCATGGATAGCCAGTAGCTACATCAGCCGGGTCTAGCTCTGGTAACCATGCCTTGGCCCGGCTCAAAGCTGTTACGGCACCAGTTCTTGCAGACGACCGCTTCATCTTGTCTATCTTAGCAGGCAGCACATAAAGTTTTTTCAAGACATCTACCAAGAGAGTAGGTTCCTGATTGGCCGGAGAAATTGTGGCCAGTGCACGCTGAGCTCCAGTATATAACTGTTCAACAAGTGTGTACACAGCCTTGAGCTTCACAAGCATATCTTGGTTAAGATTGCTACTCATGCGACCTGCATAAGTCATAGATTGGTTAAGAGGTGGTTTATATTATCAGGGAAAAGATTCATTTTTTGATGATTAACAAGGCGACTCACCAAAGATAGCAGAAACCATCTGGGATACATGGTGTTTTAAACCGGGGAGCTCAGTGGTCACCTCTTCAAGATCCGCCTCCGCCTTTTCACATCGCTGCGTCAAAGAAGTCCTTTCTTCAGCCCAAGCAATTTTCTCTGTCTCAAAGCTGGCCTTCAGTTTTTCCATTTTAGCCATGCTAAATTGGAATTTTGATTCAGATTTTCGGGTCTCAGATTCTTGATACTTCAGACGGGTCTTTGCATCAGCCAATTGTGATTGAAGTTCGGCAGTGGTGTTCTGGATAAACAAAGAGTTACAAAAACATTCATATCCGGGTTACAGGAATATAAGTCCCAAGCCTTTTGCAAGCAACAACACTTGGCACTTGGGGGCCAATGCCTGCCGAAACATTCTTCATACACCGGCTCATATCAATAAGTCCCAAGCACTTTGCAAGCAAGAATACTTGGCACTTGGGGGCTAATGCATATCGCTTGCATCTTCTTATTAATTTATGATAACCCGGTGGTGCTGTAAACAATCACAGCCGGTTTATGGAGGCTATATAGGCAAGCTCTATATATGCAAAATGGTGAATAGGATTGACTCATTCATGCTGATTAAGCCGGCCCTTGGGGGCTACTGATAGAATGTTCATCAAAATCATGTTTACTATAATGATGAAAGCCGACTTTGGAAGGATTCTATTAAAGATGCTCATGCTTATTCTAAGTCTCCAACATATTCAATTTTATCATATCCAGTAGACTTGGGGGCTGGAAGGATGCACATAACTTAGTCAAATTCATACCTCAAATTTTTGATGCATCTGTTTCACCATGTCAACTTCAAGATAACGGCTGGTGTGTACTTGATTGAGGTAGCCAGAAAGTACTTCACTGCTTCTCAGTTGCGCATAGTGAGTGACGTCAAACCTCACTTTCCGCTTTTCAATAACCTCTTGTTTGGCGGAGTGCTTGGCCAAGACAGCTGGATTTCCCGGTTCTCTAAAGTCGGTGCCAGTGATCATCACATCTTCACTATGCTCTTCTGATGGTTTAGCTGGGCTAGATGATTCAGTGTTCAAAGAGGTGACATTTGTGCGGTCAAGGAAGACATCAGGAATTTGAGGAGGAGCATCATGATCGGTTTCTTTGCAATGCCCCATATGTAACACTTTCCAATAATGGCAATAAAGCTTCCTCATTTGATCCTTGTCATTATCCTTGGGGGTTCTTGTCATTTATTTTATTTGCATTGCCATATCTTTTATTATTTTGCATCATTGCATTGCTCATCATCATATCATCATGGCATCATAGTTTACTATATTTTGTGCATGTGTGAGACCTTGTGATGTTGTTGTGTGTGGGTTCTAGCTAAGTCTAGCTAAACCCTACCCTTCTCCCTCTTCTTCTTCTTCTTCTTCTTCTTCTTCTTCTTATTCTTCTTCTTTCTTTTCTTTTTGGCCTTTTCTTTGCTCTATTGTGCAAGCCATCTAGCCAAGTGCCTTATGTTTCTTTCTTCTCCTTTAAATCTTGCACCATGTGAGCAACCTCTCCACCAAATATCAACCTATTTGAAAATGATTTGGTTGGGTTTTAAAATATCAAGAGTTTGAACCATATTCAAACTCCTTTTATTTTTCTGCCTCTAAAAATGTCCAAGTCAATTTATTTAAATAGGGCATTAATCACTAAGCATGGGGATATTTTTCTTTTCCCCTAACTCTTCTTATTTATTTATGTGTTTTTCTTTTCTTTTCTGCCTGAAGAAATAAAAGGGAAAAGAAAAGGCAGCAGCCAGCGCACGCACCTGGGCCTCCTCCTTCTTACTCTCTCCTCCCAGGCCCATCTTCCCTCTCTGCGCAGCCCAAGCTCCACCGCAGGCCCAGCCAACAGCGTCGCAGTCGCGCCGTGGCCTTTCCCCCCGGTCACACCTGTCTGTGGCACAGGGCCACGTCGCCGTCTTCCTCCGTCAGCCGAAACAGAGCAGCGCCCGCGCTCACCGTCGCGCCGTGAATTCACGGACGTCGAGGCCCCGTGCACCGAGCCCCCCTTTTAAACCCAAACCTTGTCCTCCACTCCTCTCTAGGTTTTTTCTCCCCCCTCTCGCCGTCTGGAGAGCCGAGATCCTCCAGATCCGCCGCCCCCATCGACACCCGAGCGCATCTGAGAGCAGCTCTTCGTCGTCGGCGAGCCCCGCGTCGTCCTCAGCCTCGCCAAAGTTGTGTACCTGCTTCCACGACATCGTCTTCTTCCTCTACGTCGACTACGCGGACCCGATCGCCTCCACGACGAGCGCTTCTTCCTCTTCTTCCTCTCCGGCAGCCGCAGGTGTTCGAGGCGCGCCGCGTCGACTCCGTCCATGACTGGGCCAGCCGAGCACTCCGTCGTGCTCGTGGTGAGCTCCTCTCTCTCCCCGTGCCCTTTTCCCCTTTCTGCGTGCTCTCTATAACCTAGTTCCTCGAGCGTCCGATCACGTCGCCGTCGGACCTCGTCCCCGGCGAGTGTTCCGACCCCGCTAGGCCGTGCTATGCTACCCGTTCGCTTCGTCTAGTCGCGTAGGATCTCCCTGTGTAGTCGCCGTGCCGCCTAGGGCTTTGCATCGCCTCGCCGTTGCTCCGTCGCCGCCGTGCTGTCGTTGCTCACCGCCGGTGCTGTAGTGCCCCGTAGGTGCTGCTAGCGTGCGGGTTGGATGCGAAACTCCTCAAGGAGCCTCTCACACCCCTCCGCCGTGCCATTTGGTCGCCGGAACGACTCCGACGAGCAGCTCCGACGAGGGCCAGTGCCTCCCCTGTTTCTGCCTGTTGTTGTTTAGTCTTCAGAGTTTGCATCTACTATCTGCCTGTTGTGGTTTGCCTCCGTCAGATTCGGCGAAAGGGCGTGGGTTCGATACCTCGCGGGAGCAGTGGTTTCGCCCCATTTTTGCTTTTCGCGTGAGGCTGACAGGTAGGCCCCACCTGCCAGCCTCACAGCTCCATCTCCACCCCCGCGTGCACCCACGCTGCCAGCTTAGCCCCGTCGGGCCCCCTCTGTCAGTGGGCGTGGCTAGCTGAGCCTGGGTCTTTCTGGACCGTGGCGCCTATATTTGTCTTATTTCTTTTTCTGGTTTTCTTTTTCATTTATGTTTTTCTTGTTTATTCAATAACTGCATATTTATGTTTCAGATGAAGTTGAGTTATATATGAAAAGTGCTTAGAATTTTATGTCGTTTATGAATATGCTACTTGCTGCCATGTTTAAAAACATTTAAAATGCTGTTTGAATTTAAACTTGTTTTAAATATGCTTAAACTTGTAAAAATCATAACTAAATATCTACAACTCCAAATTTAACAAAATTTATGCATTTGGGGTAGAAAAATGTGTAGAATATTTTGGTGCTGTTGTTTAGCATGTTTGACAACTCTATCTCAGAAGTTTTTCAAATCTGTCCCAAATGCATTTAATTTAATATGGGAGTTTCTGGATATTGTTGTTATTAATTCCAGCCCATTTAAATGTGCTAGCATGTTGCTGTTATGTTTGTTGCACCCTTGCCATGTTAACCAACTCCTAAAAACTTGTTGGTTGCTTGTAGGAATAAACTACATAAACTTGTGAAGTTGTTCCTTTGCTTGTTTCATGCTTGTGTTTGATCTTGTTGGATGTGATGATATTGCACTCTTGTGACCCCTAGGCCATGCATCATTTTCTTCCATGTTCATATGCTTCATGTGCATGCATCATGTGGTTGAGCACTGCATGTTGATTGATTTTGTTCCGTTGTTGCATTGTTGTATTTGGTTAGAGCCCGGTGACGATACCGAGTATGAGGTTTCTACCGAGGTTGAGTGTGAGGAGCAAGGTTACATTCCCTCCGAGGATTCAACAGGCAAGATGACCTTACCCAGATATCACTACTATCTTTGCCTATGCTAGATGTCTCGCTCTTTAGCTTATTGCCTCGATGCCTATGTCTGTTTGTCAGGCTCCTATTGTTGCCATGAAACTCTCTAACCACCCAACCTAGCAAACCTTTGTTTGGCTACGTAAGCTTCGCTCAGCCCCTCTTATAGCTTTGTTAGTTGCAGGAGAAGATTTGAAGATTCTTGCTTCATGTTGAAGTTATTGTTGGGATATCACAATATATAATCTGTTAAACTAAATCATCTATATATTTGGCTATGGGTGGAAGGCTAAGCCTTTGCTTGGTGTTTTGTTCCACTCATGCCACCCTAGGAACCGTTTAAACCGGTGTTATGTTCCTTGATTTTGCGTCCCTAACACGTTGGGGTTTATGCCCCCCCCCTCGATAACCCGCTTAGCGCTAAAGCTTTTCCAGCAAGGCCCAACATTGGTCTTACTTTTGCATAACAACTAAAACTTGCATAGGGAGTTATAAACCCTTTTCTTAATTAACAACCCGGGCCAGTGCTCCACATGAGTGTTGGTCCAAATTGGGGGTCCTGCAGGGCCACCTTGGGGAAACCCGAGGGCTGGTAAAAACATGTAGCATCACCCATCCGATCGTGGCCTGAGACGAGATACGCGCGGCTACTATCAGGGTGTCGGCACGCCGGGAGGTCTTGCTGGATTAGTTTTACCTTAGTAGGAATATCTTGAGCACGGGATTTCGAGTATACTCGGGTCTTCTCACCTTGGAGTTGCGACTCCGCAGATCGTGAGCTTGTGATGGGCTAAGTTGGGACACCCCTGCAGGGTTCTGATCTTTCGAAAGCCATGCCCGCGGTTATGTGGCAGATGGGAATTTGTTAATATCCGGTTGTAGAAAACTTGACACTATGTTCATAATACACTACCAGCGTGAGTAACCGTGATGGTCGCTTTCCGAAGGGGTTCGGGAAGTGAACACGGTGGGGTTATGTTTGACGTGCTTAGATAGGATCACTTCGTGATCACTTTGACGATCGTGGCACTTCTCTTCTTGCTCTAATCACGTAAGCTAGTGCTAGTGCAGCTGCAACTTTGTTTTCAGCCTTGTTCCACACCCAATGCTTTGATAGTATTGCTACCCGGGAACGGGATTGCTGAGTCCTCCATGGCTCACAGATTCTACACAACACCAAATGCAGGTACCGTTGAGAACTACACAGTTGGTGGTTCACAGTTGTACTGGGAGTTCGATGAAGAACGTGGGTGATACTACGTGTCTTACCCAGAGGATCGGTAGGGCTCTTACTAGGATGAGCGGGACCTCGTGTTGTTTTATTTATGGTATCTTTCATTTGGATCTTCGTTCGTAGTCGGACTCTGATGTTATTTGGATGATGAATGTAATGCCCAGGATGGAGCTATATCTCCTACGTGTCGAGGCACGACTTAGAGACATAACCCCATGCTGGAATGATCGCAAGTCTGGTATCTTTGCACAACTCATGTAAAAAGGGGGGTGGAAAACATAAACATAGTTGGCTTACACTCGCCACGTCACACAAATACATTACATGTCTCAATCATCATACAATAAAACATCACAGCCCTCTAAGGGTAAAATCCAAATGGCAAGATACCAAATTAAAATCCACAGGTCGGATCGAATCCTAGTAGAAGTCTCCACTACTGATCATCAGGATAACGAACATAGTATCGACTACGCTCCTCGTCATACTCCCGGTCTAGCTCGGTGCCATCGCCTGGATAGCTCACAACTGGACCTGCATCTGGTGTGGTGAAGTAACTGTGAGCCACAGAGGACTCAGCAATCCCGTTCCCGGGTAACAAGACTATTTAAGCCTTGGGAGAGGATAAGGCTGAAGAAAAGAATAAGTGTCTGCAGCAGCAACTAGCACTAGCTTACGTGAATGAGTGCGAGAAGAGAAGTGCCTCGGTCGAGAGGTGATCACGAAGTGATCCTAGCTAAAACTCAACAAACATAACCCCACCGTGTTCAACTCCCGAATCCCTATTCGGAAATTGACAGTCACGGTACACACGCTGGTAGTGTATTGAAACATTGTGTCAAGTTATCTACAACCGGATATTAACAAGCTCCCATCTGCCACATAACCGCGGGCACGGCTTTCGAAAGTTCATAACCCTGCAGGGGTGTTCCAACTTGACCCATTACAAGCCCACGATCCGCGGAGTCGCAACTCCAAAGTGGGAAGACCCGAGTATTCTCGGAATCCCGTGCTCAAGATACTCCGAACTAAGGTAAGGCTAATCCAGCAAATCCTCCCGGCGTGTCGACACCCTGATAGTAGCCGCGCGTATCTAAGTCTCAGGACACGACCGGATGGGCGATTCTACGGGTGTATACCAGATACCTCGGGTTGCCCCAAGGCGGCCCCGCGGACTCCCCGTTTCGGACCAACACTCATGTGGAGCACTGGCCCGGGGTTGTTGATTAAGAAAGAGGGTTAATTACTCCCTATGAGAGTTATTTAGTTATTAGGCAAATAGTACCAATGTTGGGACTTGCTGGAAAAGACTTAGCACTTAGCGGTTTATCGAGGGGGTCCCATACACCCCAACCGTGTTAGGAACGCATAATCAAGGAACATAACACCGGTTTATACGGTTCCTAACGGCATGAGTGGAACAAATCACCAAGCAAAAGGCTTAGCCTTCCACCCTTGCCAATATATAGATGATTTCATTTTTAAGCATTTATATAGTGTGATATAACCCAACAAATCTTCAACATGAAGCAAGCATCTTCAATCTTCACCTGCAACTAGAAATGCTATAAGAAGGGCTGAGCGAAGCGTACTTAGCCAAGCAACGGTTTGCATAGGTAGGGTGGTTAAACATGGTAATGGTTACAAGTAGGAGGCTGACATGAAAGACATGGGCATCGAGGCAAAACTATAGAGCGGAACTACTAGCAATAGGCAAAGATAGTAATGTTATCGGGGTTCGGTCATCTTGCCTGAAGTGAAGTCGTTCGGATCGTAAGAAGGGTCCTCGCGCTCAACCTCGTTGGTAACCTCGTGCTCGAACTCGTACTCGGTCTCAGCTTTCGGCTCTAAACAATACAATCACACAAGGCATGAATCAACAAGATGCAGTGCGCACTCAAAATGATGGATGCATGATGGATGCACTAAGGATGCACACGGAGCACGGAAAATAGCACTCAAGCAAATCACCTCAAAACATGATAACAATATGATATTATGAATCTACACAGAAAATCAATCAAGTTTCATACAAGACTCGCTGAAAACGGAGCTACGGGCTAAAAGTTATGCCCGAAACAAGAAACGAGCGAAAGCTGAAAATTACAGCAACATAGCAACTTCGGAGCACTAGAAAAACAAGCTACAGCAATCAAACACCATGGCAAAGAGCATGAACATAAACTAGACATATCCTACAGCAAATAAGTCCAAAGGTGCACCCCCAAAGGAGCCACGGATCAATAACAATAAGCTTGGACATATTGAACTTGACAATAAAATTCTGACAGCAGAATTTTATTGAAACTTTGGAGCAAAAGTTAAACATGCTACAGCCACTTAAATAAACATGTGAGAACATGAATGGAAATCCAACAATATATACTACAAGGAACCATCAAGATTCACTCCAAAACTATCATGGTTTGTCCTAGAACAGCACGCAAACATGGCATCGGAACGTTACAGATTTCAGACTTAGTGAAAATCCACTAAGTCTTAAAACAGCAGTTTCATAATGGCATCTAAAGAGCAAGTTTAAGTCACCTCGAAACTAAACATGGCAAGTGGTAAGCACCTCATCAAAGTACACATGATGGTGATTCCGAAACATACAAGCATGCATCATGGAGATAAATACAACGATAGCAACGAGCTCAACAAGATGGCATTTCATAACAAGTGAAACAACATCACAGCCACATAGCACTTTGCAAAGAGGATAACCATGGCAAGAATAAATCTATCATGCAACCTAACACTAACAACATGTAGAGCATGGCAAGACGAACACGTGGACATGTCATTTGCATCATTCGGATAAACGAGCTAAAAGTTATCACTATGCAAAGATGGCATAAAAACATCTCATAGCAGCAATTTATACCGGGATGCACTCTTTCAACAGAAAAAATAAGCATCTAGATGATCTCTAACATGCATGACACAAAGAGATGAAACGTAGTGCTAGTCACCACGAACGTCTGGACATGCTATTTGCACAAAACGGATCACCACACTAAAAGTTATAGCAGTTTGAAAAATGCATCAGACAACAACAGAACTGGGACTTAGTGATTGAAATGACCTAGATCTGGAACTGCAGATCGGGCTGGCGGAGAAGATTCGGCCCGCGATCCGGCCCGGCTGGAGGCCCGCGGAAGCCTGGCGCGGCCTGGAGTGGGCTTCGCGGCGACGTCGGCCCAGGACGGAGGAAAAACCGGCGGGCGAAGGCGGCGGCCCGTGTGGCTGGCGGTGGCGGGCCCGCGGGGATCTGGGCCGCGGGAAAACGGCAGGAGGCGGCGCGGGAGTAGGCGATCTGGCGCGGGTCTTCGGTGGCGCAACGCGGCCCGCGGATGGGCCGGCTTGGGGAGGG
>LR738709.1:157270379-157316427 GCA_902687465.1 Secale cereale
GAGGCCCACGGCGGCTGGATGCCCAGCGGCGCGCGGCCCGGAGCGCCGAGGCTGGCGAGCTGGAATCGGTGGCGCGGAGGGGTGGCCCAGGAGCGGCGCGGAGCTCTGGGCCCAGCTGGGGTGCCTAGGCGGCGGCGCTGGGAAGGCCCGACGCGGGGCCTGCGCGGAGGCGAGCTGGCGAGGAGGTATGGGCCCGGTGGCGCGCGGAGTATGCGATCTGGATCGGGGAACGCTCTCCCCGACCAATCCCAGGTGCGGCGGCGGCGGCGTTGACTTCGGGGATCGAAGGAAAAACACTGCGGCTGGATCTGGTCGGGCGACTCCTCGCTCGCTCGAGGCGGCGGCTGGACAACGGCCAGGGCACTGAATCTGAGGCAGGGAGCTGAAAAAAAGAGGGGAGATTAGGGAAGAAGCTAGGGATGCCCAAAAATAGACTTGGGGGGGTCTAAATATATGGTAGGTGCTAGGGTTTGAGGGATTTGGGGTGTTTTGGAGCCCTCCGATCGCGATCCGACGGATCCTATCGCGAGGGGAGTTAGGATGGGCCAAGAGGAGGGAAGTGGGCTGTTGGAGGGGTGTCTTGGACCTCAAAGTGGAGGCACTTTGAGCCCACACGAATAACTGTTGGGGTAGCAAACGGACTCCAAACGCGACGAGATTTGACAGGCGGGTCTCACACCACAAAACAACAACACACGAGAAGTCTCGCGCCACACCGGTAACGTTACACGGCCCAAACAACAAAGTAGGCCTACGGGACGCCACGGACACGTGATGGAGCTTCGGAACGCGAAACGGACAACGGAAGGAACGCATGGAACCGGATGCAACCGACAACACAAATGCAATGTGATGCACATGACTATATGATATGAATGAATGCCACACACGCACACAACAAAACGACGAAAAACCCGAAAGATAAAGAACCCGGAATGGAAATAGATGAAGCCGGAGATATATTATATGCCCAAAAGGGAAAGTATTACATCCGGGGCATTACAATGAATGTTTATGTAATGCATTGTGTGACGTGGCGAGTGTAAGCCAACTACTCTTTTGCAATTTCATCCCACTTTTACATGAGTCGTGCAAAGATACCATACTTGAGATCATTCTAGTATGAGATTATGCCTTTAAGTCGTGCCTCGACACGTAGGAGGTATAGTCTCATATTGGGCATTACATTCTTCTGGTTGTTTGTCATAAGTATCTGGTGCTGGGACTTGCTGCTCTGGCTCAACGACTTTAGGATCTTCAGCCGGCTTAGTCACCTTTGCCTTCTTACTAGGCTTGGCTTGGCCACTGCATAGGTTTTGAAAAGTCAATACAATTACGAAAGCATAAAGGAGATTCAGAATAAAAGTAATTGTTGTTACCCAGGTGCAGTTTTGAAAGCCGGCAACTGGGTCTGAGATGAGTCACCAGAAGAAGAACGAGAAACCTCCTGGTAGTTTGAATCGGAAGAATTCAGTGGCCGACGAATGAGACCCGCCAGCGGGTAAAAAGAGTTCAAGTGCGGAAGGACCTCATTTTTACATTTCCGCCGGACTGGAGTATTCGGTAAGCCGGAGGATAATTCTTCACCTCCGCTGATTCGAGTCTATCGCCGGTTCTCGTGCTGCTATTGCTTCAAAAGAAAGTGAGGATCCAAATGAGCTAAGGGGTGTAAAAATCTTACTTTCCGGGTTACTCGTCGAATTTTCTGTCTTGGCAAAGGTTCTGAGCCGGAGGAAATAATGGTTATCTCTTCTTCAACTGCCTGGCTGGCCCCCGTGTCGTCCTGATAATAATCAGTGTCAATAAGATAATTGAAAAAGGAGCCAAGAGAGTCAAGGGCTACCTCCGACTCAGAGCTGTCATTTAGTTCAAACATATCATAAGCACTTGGTTTCTTCTTTGTCTTCTTGGCGGTTTCCTTGGCGGCTTTCTTGGTAGCCCTGGCCATTTTAGCAGCTTCATGATCATATTTTTTCTTCCAGAAATCGGATTTAGCCTGTGAAAGTCGGCAAAGTTGAGTTAACAGAATATTCGAATGATAAGGCAAGGTAAAGTGAAGTTAAGACTCACATCCGGTGCCGGATTAAGTTTGCAGAAAGGGTGCAGACCCACTTTGCTGCAGTTTCCCATGCCTTCATTCAGAAGGGTCTTGGTCATTTCAGTGATTGTTTCATCAGTCAAGCACTAGGGGCTGTGGCGTAATGGATCCTTTATACCACTCATGTAAGTACACATTAAGCCGGATCAACGACTCAAGGTCAAGGGTATGATCCGCCAAGAAACCCAGCACCAAACCAAGTCAATTCCAGTTAACCTATTTCCCTGCAGAGCCTTGACCTTCGCAATAGTGGGAGCAAGCTTTTTACGTTCAGCAGCGGTAAGCTTCTCGGGAAGAGGATGCTTTGGGTCAAGACGTTGGACATGATAACCCGGTAATGGATTTTCATCAGCCAGAGATGTATCTTTGCAGTAAAACCATGTTTGGTTCCAATCCTTGGGGTGACTCGGCAAGCGAGCATAGGGGAAGATGGCATCTCTTCTTCGTTGAATCGAGATTGCACCAAGTTCCAAGCTGGGTCCATTCGTGAACTCGTTCTGGCGGTTTAAATAAAAATATTCCCTAAAGGGCTCGAGATTGGGCTCGTCATGAAGGTATACTTCGCAGAAGACTTGGAAATTGCAGATGTTTGACATGGAATTGGGTCCGATGTCTTGAGGATGAAGTTGAAAGAAGTGCAGAACGTCTCGGAAAAACTTAGAACCAGGCGGTGAGAAGCCCCGATTCATGTGATCAGTAAAAACAATGACTTCATCATCCTTTGGCTGAGGTCCTTCTTCACCTAGATTGGGGGCGTGATAATGGATGACCGTTTTTACTCGTAAGTACCTGATGTCGACAAAGTCTTTGAGTGTATCCTCAGTGAAAACGGAGGGAACCCAATTACATGAAGTGAGTGTCTTTGGCAGCATTGCGAAGAGAGAAGTCTAAAGGAAAGAAACATTTTGCTGGTTCAAATTGATTCATTAAGCCAGAGATTAAGCTACAATATATATTCAGAATGGCAGCTTAAATGGGGCCTAATGATATATGGATAATTATAAACCGGTGATGTAAGCCACCATGGCAAGCACTGGTATTCAAGAATTGTCAAGAGCAAATTTTACTAAGTGTTGGGACAAACAGGTTTCATGGATTGGAGCTACACGATTGGATCTGCAGCAGTTCAGAGAAATAAAATAAAATCTAAACCTAAGGTGGCGGCAACAGAAAAGTGGGAATGTTTAGATGAGATCTGTTGTGATGTGGATGTTTGCTTGTGTTGGAGTTCTTCTTCTTCTTCTTCGTCAGTCTTGGGATAGGTTCCTGCCCGGCAGCCTGGGATAGCAGGATGGATGTCGTCGTGTTTTCATATGTTTCATCCGTAGTCGGATGTCTTGTGTATGATGTGTTGTATTCATGCAACTATTGTGTGACTTGTATGTATCCCCATCTATGTATGTAATGGTATGATGTAACGATATCCATCTTGCTAAGCGCTCGAAATGCGGTTGTGCCCCAATCACGAGGTTATCACGTGATCAGGATAGAATCGCATCTTGGGCGTGACAGTGGAGCTTTGGGGGCGGGCGCGTCATTGTGCGGAGGAGGTGTACAGAGACGGGTACTTCGCGAGGAAGGTCAAAGGTGCTAGGCGCCTCATTGCTGCGTGGAGGTGGGCCGATAAGCTCCAGCATGCCACGGACGAGGAGCTACGGTGGGCGCCCAACCAAATGGCAAGATCGTTCGCGCTCGTCGGCTAGCAAGAGGCAGATCAGTATGTCAAGCGCTGCGAGGCAGATGAGGCGGAGTACGGCCTCGGAGCTGGGAAGACGCCGCGCACCAGGGAGCTGCTGGCGACGGGCTGCCGGAATACTGCCCCCAGGAGGGATTAGTTTTAGTTTTGTTTGTTTTCAGTTTTATGCATTGTACATAGAGTTAAGTATCATCACGTATAAGTGATGATATTGTATATATTATGTGATGAACTAATGAACAATTAATATACATTATGAATTCCATTTCTCTGTCTGTTTTTGTATACTAATTTGTATCTAGCTGTTTCATCCACATATACAGAATAGAAAGCATATATACACAACATTGAAACATAACATATAAGAACGGAAAATAGAGTACACACATTGAAACAGAGCAATAAACAGAGAAATATTATGATTGTTGTGAATACATAGCGATCCATCTCTAAATGACTCAACAAAATAAAACGCGTCCATGACCAGCGGCCCTTTGTCAGGACCCCGATCCTAAGTCACACAGGTCTAGCCTGTAACACATCATATCACTTTGCGGCCTCACGCACGGTATCCCCACGGGTGCCACCTTACCTGGCCCAGGACCGTTTGCGCATTTTGGCACATGTATATGATAGTGTCGCTAGCATCCGTATGACAGAGAACCCGGGCCTACATGACTAGTTATAAACCAAAAGTGGCACTAAATTACAGAGACAAGCATACATGACCCAGCAACGAACGTGTCGGTCATCAACGTATGAACCCAAGGCGTAGCAAGCTACAAGGACTTAAAGGAACAACGCGTGACATTTCCCCTAAGGGACAGACACAGGAACGAAGAAGGACACATGCCGGCTAGCCTAAGTGTTCCGAAGCAGTAGCGAGCTACCAAGGCTCGGTGGAAGCACTAGGAGACATTTCCCTGTAAGATGGGCTACCAAAGGTAAACAACTAGGTGTCGGATCCCACACATAGCAAGACACATTACACGTACGCATAACATGCAAGTATGTGCTGTACAACATGGCATCACAACATAACTCAACAACTCATATAGATAAGGCCCAGAAGAGCCATCATAGCATTTATTACAAACAGAGGTCACATGACCCAACATACAGAGCATACAGGCAACGGAAGCATAACATGTCTGAGTACAGACAACTACAAATGAAGAAGGCTGAAAAAGCCTGACTATCTACAAGACCCTCCCAAGGGTACAAGATCGTAGCTGAGGTAACAAGCTAAACGTCGAAGTCCACGCAGAACCACTAGCGAGACTGAGGTCTCTCTGCAAAAACATAAATTAAGCAAACGTGAGTACAAAGGTACTCAGCAAGACTTACATCAGAACTAGCTACATATGCATTAGTATCAACAAGGCGTGGTGGAGTTTGACTGCAGCAAGCCAGCTTTCACTCGGTGGCTATCCTAAACTACGACTGCAAGTAACTCTTTTGAGGTGGCGCACACGAGTCCACATATTCACAAAACAATACACCACTATGGATCCGCTCCCGTCTCCCAACGAGAAGGCCATCCATAGCACTCACGCTTATCTTGCGTGTTTTAGAGTATCCACTTTCACTTGTCTATGAACTGTAATAGGCAACCCAGAAGTCCATTTCCGCGGACACGGCTATTCGAATAGATTATATATAACCCTGCAGGGGTGTACTTCTTCACACACGCTCTCGCCACTTACCGCCATATACACGTCATGTATCTCGGCAACCTTCAAGCGGAAGCCTGGCGAGGGTGTCGGCCACGACCTGACTAACCACACAAGTCTCTTGTAATGCCCCGGATGTAATACTTTCCCTTTTGGGTATATAATATATCTCCGGCTTCATCTATTTCCATTCCGGGTTCTTTGTCTTTCGGGTTTTCGTCGTTTTGTTGTGTGAGTGTGTGGCATTCATTCATATCATGTAGACATGTGCATCGCATTGCATTTGTGTTGTCGGTTGCATCCGGTTCCGCGTGTTTCTTCCCGTTGTCCGTTTCGCGTTCCGGAGCTCCCTCACGTGTCCGTGACGTCCCGTAGGCCTACTTTGTTGTTTGGGCGTTTTACGTTACCGGTGTGCCGCGAGGTTGTTGTCTGTGTTGTTGTTTTGTTGTGTGCAACCCGCCTCTCAAATCTCGTCTCGTTTGGACTCCGTTGGTTTTTCCATCCGTTGCTCGTGTGGGTCCGAAGTGCCTTCACTTCGTGTCCCGGAAACACCCCTGCTGCAGTCTTTTATCTCCTCCTAGGCCCTTTAAAACTATCCCCGCGATCGGATCCGCCGGATCGCGATCGGAGGGCTCCTAGCGCCCCTAAACTCCCTCCTAACCCTAAAAACTGCTATATATTAGACCCTAGTCTAATTTTGGCATCTCCATCTTCTTCCTCCTCCTCCCCCCTAATTTTTCTCAGATCTGCCTTCCACCTTCAGCCACTTGGCAGTTTTCCTCCCGAGAAAAAAACGCGCCTGGGGATCTACCCCGAGCCGCCGGGCGACGTCCTTCGCTCGAGCGCTGGAGTCAACGCTCCCGATCGAGGGTCCTTCCTCGCCGCGTCGTTCCCCACCGCCTGGGCTCCCGCAACGGCCCGTACGCTGCAGCCCCGGTCCCCACATCGCCGATTTCCTTCGCTCCGAGGTCCAGCAGGCCGCCTCCGTCGGGCCCTCCCAGCAGCCGCCCCGGCTGGGCCGGCTCTCCCCTCCACCGCGGCCCACACCAGCGCACCGCTCCACCGAGGCCGGCGCCTCCAGGCCACCTCCCGCGCCCCTCTCCGCGCCAGCCACCGCCGCCACTCCGCGTCGCCGGCTGGGCCTCTTCGCCCGAGCCCAGCATCGCTAGCCGCCAGCCCAAGCGCGCCCGAGGCTGCCTCCATCTCGCGGGCCGCGCGCCAGATCGCCACCTCCCCGAGCTGGGCTGGCCTCGCCCCGGCGCCAGGCCCAGCCAGCGCTAGCGGCCCAGTCCGCGTCGGGCCTTCCAGCCGCCAGCCGCGCCTCCGACCCGGGCCGCCGCCTCGTCCGTTTCCCTCCGCAGCCGGGCCGGATCCAGCTCCTCCGGCCCGTTTTCCTCTGGATCTGAGGTTATTTCAAAAAACCCTAAGTCCCAGATCTGTTTTTCTGTTCTGTAATGCTAAGTTTGAACTGCTCTAACTTTTTGCCCGATGCTCCGTTTTGCGCGTGTAATATGTCCAGACGTTCGTGGAGTTGTGCTCTACGTTTTACCTGTTGTTTTCATGCATGTTAGAGATCATCTAGGGGCTTGTTTTGCTGTTGCAAGAGTGCATCTTGATATAAACTGCTGTTGTGTGTTATTTTCATGCCACCTTTGCCATGTGATATCTTTTAGCTCGTTTGTCCAAATGATGCAAATGACATGTCCACGTGTTCGTCTTGCCACGAACTACGTGTTGTATGTGATAGGTTGCATGGTAGATTTATTATTGCCTTGTTATCATCGTTGTAAAGTGCCATGTTCATATGATGTGTTTTCACTTGTTATGAAATGCCATCTTGTTGAGCTTGTTGTAATCGTTGTGTTCACCTCAATGATGCATGCTTGTGTGTTTCGGGATCACCTTCATGTGCACTTTGATGAGGTGCTTACCCTTTGCCATGTTTAGTTTCGAGGTGACTTAAACATGCTCTTTTATATGCCATGATGATATTGCTGTTTTAGGACTTGGTGATTTTTCACTAAGTCTGAAATCTGTAACGTTCCGATGCCATGTTCGTGTGATGTTCTAGGACAAAGCATGATAGTTTTGGAGTGGATTTTGATTGTTCCTTGTAGTATATATTGTTGTCTTTCCATTCATGTCCTCACATGTCCATTTGAGTGGCTGTATCATGTTTATCTTTTGCTCTAAAGTTTCAATAAAATTCTGCTGCCAGAATTTTATTGTCAAGTTCAATATGTCCAAGATCATTGCTATTGATCCGTGACTCCGTTGGGGGTGCACTTTGGACATAGTTGCTGTACTATATGTCTAGTTTGTGTTCAAGTCCTTTGCCATGCTTTTTGGGTGCTGTAGCTTAATTATTTTGAGCTCCAAAGATGCTATGTTGATGTAATTTTCAGCTTTCGCTCAAATCTTGTTTCGGGCATAACTTTTAGCTCGTAACTCCGATTTCAGCGAATCTTATATCAAACTTGGTTGATTTTCTGTGTAGATTAATAATATCAGATTGTTATCTTGTTTTGAGGTGTTTTGCTTGAGTGATATTTTACGTGCTCCGTGTGCATCCTTAGTGCATCCATCATGCATTCATGTTTTTCGAGTGCGCATTGCATCTTGTTGATTGGTGCTTGGTGTGATTGTTTTGTTTAGAGCCGGAAGCTGAGACCGAGTACGAAGTTGAGCACGAGGTTTCCAACGAGGTTGAGCACGAGGACCCTTCTTACGATCCGAACGACTTCTCTTCAGGCAAGATGACCGAACCCCGATAACATTACTATCTTTGCCTATTGCTAGTAGTCTCGATCTTTAGTTTTGCCTCGATGCCCATGATCTTCTTGTCAGCCTCCTACTTGTAACCAATTGCCATGTTTAACCAACCCACCTATGCAAACCGTTGCTTGGCTAAGTACGCTTCGCTCAGCCCTTCTTATAGCTTTGCTAGTTGCAGGTGAAGATCGAAGATGCTTGCTTCATGTTGAAGTTTGGTTGGGCTATATCACACTATATAAATGCTTAAAATGAAATCATCTATATATTGGCAAGGGTGGAAGGCTAAGCCTTTTGCTTGGTGATTTGTTCCACTCATGCCGTTAGGAACCGTATAAACCGGTGTTATGTTCCTTGATTATGCGTTCCTAACACGGTTGGGGTGTATGGGACCCCCTCGATAAACCGCTAAGTGCTAAGTCTTTTCCAGCAAGTCCCAACATTGGTACTATTTTGCCTAATAACAAACTAAACTTGCATAGGGAGTAATTAACCCTCTTTCTTAATCAACAACCCCGGGCCAGTGCTCCACATGAGTGTTGGTCCGAAACGGGGGTTCTGCGGGGCCACCTCAAGGAAACTCGAGGTTTGGTAAAAACCTGTAGAATCGCCCATCCGGTCGTGGCCTGAGACGAGATACGCGTGGCTACTATCAGGGTGTCGGCACGCCGGGAGGATTTGCTGGATTAGCCTTACCTTAGCTCGGTATATCTTGAGCACGGGATTCCGAGGATACTCGGGTCTTCCCACTTTGGAGTTGCGACTCCGCGGATCGTGGGCTTGTAATGGGTCAAGTTGGAACACCCCTGCAGGGTTTGAACTTTCGAAAGCCGTGCCCGCGGTTATGTGGCAGATGGGAGCTTGTTAATTCCGGTTGTAGATAACTTGACACAATGTTACCAAGACACTACCAGCGTGTGTTCCGTGATCGTCAATTTCCGAATAGGGATTCGGGAGTTGAACACGGAGGGGTTATGATTGTGGAGCTTGTTAGCTAGGATCACTTCGTGATCACTTCTCGCCGAGGCCTTCTCTTCTCGCTCTCACTTACGTAAGCTAGATGCTAGTTGCTGCTGCAGACTTATTCTTTTCTTCAGCCTTTTCCTCCCCCAAAGGCTTTGATAGTCTTGTTACCCGGAGACGGGATTGCTGAGTCCTCTGTGGCTCACAGTTACTTCACACACCAGATGCAGGTCCAGCTGTGAGCTATCCAGGTGATGGCACCGAGCTGGATTGGGAGTACGACGAGGAGCGTAGTCGGTACTACGTGTGCTACCCGGACGATCAGTAGTGGAGTCTCTTACTAGGATTCGATCCGCCTGTGGTTTATTTATCTGAGTTTGGTACTTTGACATTTGGCTTTTGCCCTTAGAGGGTTGTGATGTTCTTAATGTATGATGTTTGAGACTTGTACTGTAATTTTGTGACGTGGCGAGTGTAAGCCAACTATTTTCAGTTTACTATCCCCTCTTTTACATGAGTTGTGCAAAGATTACCAAACGCTGAACTCACAGGTGGAGGAGGAGGAAGACGCTTCGGATGTTTCCATTCGCATGGGTGATTATCGTTTTATGGCTAAACCGGTGATTCTTGGTAATTCTGACATCGACCTCATCCTCGGAATGGATTGGCTTTCTCAGCACGATGCTCACATTGATTGCGCTCAAAAGGAAGTCAAATTGACTCATTCTGATGAAGATGTGATTATCTTCGCCTCCAGGGATAATACTATTCGGCTTTTATCTCTTAATGATAAGGGCGAAATTAATGCCATAGATCAAATTCCAGTGGTGAACGAATATCAAGATGTCTTTCCAGAAGAACTTCGAGGCATGCCTCCACACCGTCAGGTGGAGTTTGTCATTGAACTCGAGCCGGGCACTGAGCCTGCGTGCCGGCGTCCATACAAGCTCTCTCCGGATGAATTGAAGGAATTGAAGAAGCAGCTTGATAAGCAGGAGAGTATGGGTCTCATCAGACCGAGTACATCTCCGTGGGGCTGTGGCGTCTTATTTGTCAAGAAGAAAGATGGCACGGAGCGTCTCTGTGTTGACTACCGGCCATTGAACAAGAAGACGATTAAGCACAAGTATCCGCTCCCCAACATCAATGAACTCTTTGAGCAGCTCAAAGGAGCTAAAGTGTTCTCTAAGCTTGACCTCCGAATGGGCTATCATCAAATTCGCATTCGCGAGGAAGACATTCCCAAGACGGCCTTCAGAACGAGCTACGGTTCATACGAGTATACTGTCATGTCCTTCGGTCTCGCCAATGCTCCTCCTACCTTTTCAAGGATGATGCATTACATCTTCAACCCCTATACGGGCGAGTTCGTGCTTGTGTATCTGGATGATATTCTGGTGTTTTCCAAGAATGAAGAAGATCACGAAAAGCACTTGCGTCTGGTTCTTGATCGACTCCGAGAGCATAAATTCTATGCCAAGTTATCAAAGTGCGAGTTTTGGCTCGATAAGGTTTTGTACCTGGGCCACATCATCTCAGCTGACGGTATTGCGGTTAATCCCGAGAAAGTTGAAGCAATTGTCAACTGGGAAGCTCCTCAGAACGTCAAGCAGCTCCGCAGTTTTCTGGGTCTTGCCAGCTATTGCAGAAGATTTGTTGAAAACTTCTCCAAGATTGCCAAGCCTCCTTCCAACTTGCTTCAGAAGAATGTGAAATACTTTTGGTCTCCCGAGTGTGAAGTGGCTTTCAAAACCCTCAAAGAGAAGCTTGTCTCTGCTCCAGTTCTGACTCCTCCGGATGAAACCAAGCCCTATGAAGTATTCTGCGATGCTTCTCTTCAAGGCCTTGGTGGTGTGCTTATGCAAGATAAGAGAATTGTGGCATATACTTCTCGGCAGCTCAAGCCAAGTGAGAAGAACTATCCCACACATGATCTCGAGCTAGCAGCTGTGGTACATGCTCTGATTACGTGGAGACATCTGTTGTTGGGCAGAAAGGTCGACATCTTCACTGATCACAAGAGCTTGAAGTACATCTTCACACAGCTGCATCTGAACCTCCGCCAGACTCGTTGGGTCGAAATGATCCAAGAGTACAATCCCAGCATTGAATACACTCCAGGCAAGGCGAATGTGATTGCAGATGCGTTGAGCAGAAAGGCATATTGCAACAGCCTTCTTATCAAGCCATACCAGCCTGATCTTTGTGAAGCATTCAGGAAGCTCAACCTTCAAGTTGTTCCGCAGGGTTTTCTTGCAAATCTCCAAATTGCTCCTACCTTGGAAGATCAAGTCCGTGAGGCCCAGCTCAGTGATACCATGGTGAAGAAGGTGAAACATGGGATTGCAAAGGGCACTCCAAAATACAAGTGCTTCCGTGTGGATGAGAGAGATACCTTGTTCTTCGAGGACAGACTCGTTGTTCCCAAAGGTGATCTCAGGAAGCTCATAATGGAAGAAGCTCATGATTCTCTCCTTTCCATTCATCCTGGCAGTTCCAAGATGTACCAAGATCTCAAGCAATCTTACTGGTGGACACACATGAAAAGGGAGATTGCCCAATTCGTGAATGAATGTGATGTATGCAGAAGAGTGAAAGCAGAACATCAACGTCCAGCCGGTCTTCTCCAACCTCTTCCTATTCCTGAGTGGAAGTTCGACCACATTGAAATGGACTTCGTCACTGGTTTTCCTAAATCCAAGCGAGGCAATGATGCTATCTTTGTGGTGATTGACAAGCTTACCAAAGTCGCTCACTTTCTTCCAGTCAAAGAATCAATCAATGCAGCTCAACTTGCAGAGCTGTACACTTCCAGAATCGTGTCCCTACATGGCATTCCTCAAGTTATATCCTCAGACCGTGGCAGCTTGTTCACATCAAGGTTCTGGGACTCCTTTCAGTCCGCCATGGGCACTAAGATCAGGTTCAGCACTGCCTTTCACCCTCAGACTAGTGGTCAAGTCGAGCGTGTGAATCAGATCCTAGAAGACATGCTCAGAGCCTGTGTCATCTCCTTCGGCATGAAATGGGAAGACTGCCTTCCATTTGCCGAGTTCTCTTACAACAACAGCTTTCAAGCAAGTGCAGGCAAAGCACCGTTTGAAATTCTCTATGGCAGAAAGTGCCGTACCCCTCTCAACTGGTCTGAAACAGGCGAACGTCAACTTCTTGGCAATGACTTGATCTCAGAAGCCGAAGAAATGTGCAAAGTCATACGTGAGAATCTCAAGGCCGCGCATTCGCGTCAGAAGAGCTACTATGACGGAAAGCATCGTGATCTGGCTTTCGACATCGGTGATCATGTCTATCTCCGAGTTTCTCCGATGAAAGGCACCCAAAGATTCGGTATCAAAGGAAAACTTGCTCCTAGATACGTCGGGCCTTTCAAGATTCTTGGCAAAAGAGGCGATCTAGCCTATCAACTCGAGCTCCCTCCAAACTTTGCAAATGTTCATGATGTCTTCCATGTGTCTCAACTTCGCAAATGCTTCAAGGCACCTGAGCGCATGATTCCGTTTGAGGAGATTGATCTTCAACAAGACCTTTCCTACCGAGAGCATCCAGTTGCAATTCTCGAAGAAACCGAACGCAAGACCCGCAACAAGTCCATCAAGTTTCTGAAAGTCAAGTGGTCACATCACACAGACCGAGAAGCTACCTGGGAACGAGAAGATCATCTTCGTTCCGAGTACCCTTCCTTTTTCCAGTCCTAGATCTCGGGACGAGATCTTTTTGTAGTAGAGGAGAGTTTGTAATGCCCCGGATGTAATACTTTCCCTTTTGGGTATATAATATATCTCCGGCTTCATCTATTTCCATTCCGGGTTCTTTGTCTTTCGGGTTTTCGTCGTTTTGTTGTGTGAGTGTGTGGCATTCATTCATATCATGTAGACATGTGCATCGCATTGCATTTGTGTTGTCGGTTGCATCCGGTTCCGCGTGTTTCTTCCCGTTGTCCGTTTCGCGTTCCGGAGCTCCCTCACGTGTCCGTGACGTCCCGTAGGCCTACTTTGTTGTTTGGGCGTTTTACGTTACCGGTGTGCCGCGAGGTTGTTGTCTGTGTTGTTGTTTTGTTGTGTGCAACCCGCCTCTCAAATCTCGTCTCGTTTGGACTCCGTTGGTTTTTCCATCCGTTGCTCGTGTGGGTCCGAAGTGCCTTCACTTCGTGTCCCGGAAACACCCCTGCTGCAGTCTTTTATCTCCTCCTAGGCCCTTTAAAACTATCCCCGCGATCGGATCCGTCGGATCGCAATCGGAGGGCTCCTAGCGCCCCTAAACTCCCTCCTAACCCTAAAAACTGCTATATATTAGACCCTAGTCTAATTTTGGCATCTCCATCTTCTTCCTCCTCCTCCCCCCTAATTTTTCTCAGATCTGCCTTCCACCTTCAGCCACTTGGCAGTTTTCCTCCCGAGAAAAAAACGCGCCTGGGGATCTACCCCGAGCCGCCGGGCGACGTCCTTCGCTCGAGCGCTGGAGTCAACGCTCCCGATCGAGGGTCCTTCCTCGCCGCGTCGTTCCCCACCGCCTGGGCTCCCGCAACGGCCCGTACGCCGCAGCCCCAGTCCCCACATCGCCGATTTCCTTCGCTCCGAGGTCCAGCAGGCCGCCTCCGTCGGGCCCTCCCAGCAGCCGCCCCGGCTGGGCCGGCTCTCCCCTCCACCGCGGCCCACACCAGCGCACCGCTCCACCGAGGCCGGCGCCTCCAGGCCACCTCCCGCGCCCCTCTCCGCGCCAGCCACCGCCGCCACTCCGCGTCGCCGGCTGGGCCTCTTCGCCCGAGCCCAGCATCGCCAGCCGCCAGCCCGAGCGCGCCCGAGGCCGCCTCCATCTCGCGGGCCGCGCGCCAGATCGCCACCTCCCCGAGCTGGGCTGGCCTCGCCCCGGCGCCAGGCCCAGCCAGCGCTAGCGGCCCAGTCCGCGTCGGGCCTTCCAGCCGCCAGCCGCGCCTCCGACCCGTGCCGCCGCCTCGTCCGTTTCCCTCCGCAGCCGGGCCGGATCCAGCTCGTCCGGCCCGTTTTCCTCTGGATCTGAGGTTATTTCAAAAAACCCTAAGTCCCAGATCTATTTTTCTATTCTGTAATGCTAAGTTTGAACTGCTCTAACTTTTTGACTGATGCTCCGTTTTGCGCGTGTAATATGTCCAGACGTTCGTGGAGTTGAGCTCTACGTTTTACCTGTTGTTGTCATGCATGTTAGAGATCATCTAGGGGCTTGTTTTGCTGTTGCAAGAGTGCATCTTGATATAAACTGCTGTTGTGTGTTATTTTCATGCCACCTTTGCCATGTGATATCTTTTAGCTCGTTTGTCCAAATGATGCAAATGACATGTCCACGTGTTCGTCTTGCCACGAACTACGTGTTGTATGTGATAGGTTGCATGGTAGATTTATTATTGCCTTGTTATCATCGTTGCAAAGTGCCATGTTCATATGATGTGTTTTCACTTGTTATGAAATGCCATCTTGTTGAGCTTGTTGTAATCGTTGTGTTCACCTCAATGATGCATGCTTGTGTGTTTCGGGATCACCTTCATGTGCACTTTGATGAGGTGCTTACCCTTTGCCATGTTTAGTTTCGAGGTGACTTAAACATGCTCTTTTATATGCCATGATGATATTGTTGTTTTAGGACTTAGTGATTTTTCACTAAGTCTGAAATCTGTAACGTTCCGATGCCATGTTCGTATGATGTTCTAGGACAAAGCATGTTAGTTTTGGAGTGGATTTTGATTGTTCCTTGTAGTATATATTGTTGTATTTCCATTCATGTCCTCACATGTCCATTTGAGTGGCTGTATCATGTTTATCTTTTGCTCTAAAGTTTCAATAAAATTCTGCTGCCAGAATTTTATTGTCAAGTTCAGTATGTCCAAGATCATTGCTATTGATCCGTGACTTCGTTGGGGGTGCACTTTGGACATAGTTGCTGTACTATATGTCTAGTTTGTGTTCAAGTCCTTTGCCATGCTTTTTGGGTGCTGTAGCTTAATTATTTTGAGCTCCAAAGATGCTATGTTGCTGTAATTTTTAGCTTTCGCTCAAATCTTGTTTCGGGCATAACTTTTAGCTCGTAACTCCGATTTCAGCGAATCTTATATCAAACTTGGTTGATTTTCTGTGTAGATTAATAATATCAGATTGTTATCTTGTTTTGAGGTGTTTTGCTTGAGTGATATTTTACGTGCTCCGTGTGCATCCTTAGTGCATCCATCATGCATTCATGTTTTTCGAGTGCGCATTGCATCTTGTTGATTGGTGCTTGGTGTGATTGTTTTGTTTAGAGCCGGAAGCTGAGACCGAGTACGAAGTTGAGCACGAGGTTTCCAACGAGGTTGAGCACGAGGACCCTTCTTACGATCCGAACGACTTCTCTTCAGGCAAGATGACCGAACCCCGATAACATTACTATCTTTGCCTATTGCTAGTAGTCTCGATCTTTAGTTTTGCCTCGATGCCCATGATCTTCTTGTCAGCCTCCTACTTGTAACCAATTGCCATGTTTAACCAACCCACCTATGCAAACCGTTGCTTGGCTAAGTACGCTTCGCTCAGCCCTTCTTATAGCTTTGCTAGTTGCAGGTGAAGATCGAAGATGCTTGCTTCATGTTGAAGTTTGGTTGGGCTATATCACACTATATAAATGCTTAAAATGAAATCATCTATATATTGGCAAGGGTGGAAGGCTAAGCCTTTTGCTTGGTGATTTGTTCCACTCATGCCATTAGGAACCGTATAAACCGGTGTTATGTTCCTTGATTATGCGTTCCTAACACGGTTGGGGTGTATGGGACCCCCTCGATAAACCGCTAAGTGCTAAGTCTTTTCCAGCAAGTCCCAACATTGGTACTATTTTGCCTAATAACAAACTAAACTTGCATAGGGAGTAATTAACCCTCTTTCTTAATCAACAACCCCGGGCCAGTGCTCCACATGAGTGTTGGTCCGAAACGGGGGTTCTGCGGGGCCACCTCAAGGAAACTCGAGGTTTGGTAAAAACCTGTAGAATCGCCCATCCGGTCGTGGCCTGAGACGAGATACGCGCGGCTACTATCAGGGTGTCGGCACGCCGGGAGGATTTGCTGGATTAGCCTTACCTTAGCTCGGTATATCTTGAGCACGGGATTCCGAGGATACTCGGGTCTTCCCACTTTGGAGTTGCGACTCCGCGGATCGTGGGCTTGTAATGGGTCAAGTTGGAACACCCCTGCAGGGTTTGAACTTTCGAAAGCCGTGCCCGCGGTTATGTGGCAGATGGGAGCTTGTTAATTCCGGTTGTAGATAACTTGACACAATGTTACCAATACACTACCAGCGTGTGTTCCGTGATCGTCAATTTCCGAATAGGGATTCGGGAGTTGAACACGGAGGGGTTATGATTGTGGAGCTTGTTAGCTAGGATCACTTCGTGATCACTTCTCGCCGAGGCCTTCTCTTCTCGCTCTCACTTACGTAAGCTAGATGCTAGTTGCTACTGCAGACTTATTCTTTTCTTCAGCCTTTTCCTCCCCCAAAGGCTTTGATAGTCTTGTTACCCGGAGACGGGATTGCTGAGTCCTCTGTGGCTCACAGTTACTTCACACACCAGATGCAGGTCCAGCTGTGAGCTATCCAGGTGATGGCACCGAGCTGGATTGGGAGTACGACGAGGAGCGTAGTCGGTACTACGTGCGCTACCCGGACGATCAGTAGTGGAGTCTCTTACTAGGATTCGATCCGCCTGTGGTTTATTTATCTGAGTTTGGTACTTTGACATTTGGCTTTTGCCCTTAGAGGGTTGTGATGTTCTTAATGTATGATGTTTGAGACTTGTACTGTAATTCGGTGACGTGGCGAGTGTAAGCCAACTATTTTCAGTTTACTATCCCCTCTTTTACATGAGTTGTGCAAAGATTACCAAACTTGAGATCATTCTAGGATGGATTTATGCCTTTAAGTCATGCCTCGACACGTAGGAGGTATAACTCCATCCTGGGCATTACATCTCTCGTCCAGGTTTATCGCCTATTTGGGTTCCATCCGTGGGGAGATCCGTCCGGGGTGTCGCTCACGGCCCCAAACGATGTGTACAGGGTTCCCGCATCACCAAACGGGCGATCGGTACACCGTGCCACGTACCTGCCGTGTCACAGCCCACCCCGAGGGTCAGTGCTGCGCACGACCTCCAGTAAACTACAAACACCAGAAACTAATTGCAACTCCTGGACAGAGATCATGTTGATTAATAAGTCGAGAGAGTCAATTAAGGATCCCAATGTGTGGTAGTAGCTGTTTCATGGATCAACCAACACAGAACTTAGTTCCTGAGGACGGCTTCAATGAGACAACCCACCATGTACTCCTACATGGCCTCTCATCGCTACCTTTACCAAATCGTGTTCACACACTTAGCTCACACACAGTAGGACATGTTCATCACCCTTCCAATTCATCCCCGATGAACCAGACCTGACACAACTCTAAGCAATAGCAGGCATAACCAGAAAGCATGAATGAGTAGGCACAAGATGGCTCAAACAACTCCTACTCATACTAGTGGGTTTCAACTATTTACTGTGGCAATGACAGGTCATGCAATGGAAAGGGGTTCAACTACCGCAGCATAAGCAGTTCAATCGTTGTTGTCCTAATGCAGTAAAAGAGAGCAGGAGTGAGAGAGTGGGATTGTATCGGGATGCTCAATGGGGGTTTGCTTGCCTGGCACTTCTGAAGATAACATTGAGTCTTCATCGGTGTCATCGATCACATCGTCGGAACACGTCTACTGAAAGGGAACAACACCGGCAACAGAGAAAGAAACACAATCAATGCAATGCACAATATGATGCATGATCATGACATGGTATTACGTTATGATTTGAGCTAATGCAACCAGCAACACAATTAAATGAAGTTGGTTTGAACCCAAGATTCAAATTCAAACTCCATATGTGATTATTTAAATGCCATTTAATTGATTTGACCTAATCACCAGGTTTAACTTGTTCAAACATGCATGAAAATGCCATAAACAGATTCCTTGTATTTTTCTGATCATTTTTCATATATAAATTATTTTCATCTGAGCTACGGTTGATTTTATATGATTTTTAGAAGTTTAAGGCATTTTCTGGAATTTCTAAACCTTTCTGATTTATTTTAATTCCAGCAAAGCTTTACTGCGTCAGCACTGCGTCATCATGACGTCAGCAAGTCAACAGGGGCTGGTCCAGTCAAACCTGACCAGTGGGTCCCACTGGTCAGTCTCTCAGCACTAACTAAAAGTTTAAAACTAAACTAAACAGACACGGGATCCACATGTCAGTGTCTCGACTAATTAACTAAATTAGATAACACTAATTCAAACCTAACTCTAATTAGTCAGTGGCGTGGGCCCACATGTCAGTGAGCCAGGGCTAATCCTATTTTAATTAAACCTAAACTAGGTAGTTAGCAGTGGGGCCCGTATGTCAGTGGCCCTGGGGGGGTTAGTTAGGGCGTCATTAGGCTAAATAGCCGGCGCCACGTCAACAGGTGACGCCGGCGACCACAACAGCAGTGGGAGCTCGCCGGAGTTGGTCGGGGCGGCGCTGCAGGCCGCGGCTGGGCGTGCTGAGGGCACCAGAAGGAAGCCCTCACTCGCCCGCATCCATACACGCAAGTGGTAGGAGTTGGGGTGGCCGGAGCTCGCCGGAAACAAGCTCGCGGCGGCGCCGGAGTTCGGGCACCGTCGAGTTAGGCGCTGCGGGGCACGGGAAGGTGAGCTGGTGGGTGTTTTTGACTCGTGGGAGGGTGCAGAGCACGGTGCCGGGCTCGTTTTCAAGCCCAGGTGGTTGCAGCGACGGCGGTGACATCTCCGGCGGCGTGGAGTTCGCGGGCATGGTGGGGGTCGGAGCTACAGCATGCGCGTAGGTAAGGAGATAGAGGGAAGAGCAAGAGGGGCTCACGGCGGTTCGTTTGAAGAAGACGGCGAGCCCGGGGGCGGCCTGACGGCGACGAATCATCGACGGCGGTCACCGGACGCACAGGAGGGGAACGACGGCGTTGCGGGTGAGGGGGAGCTCCTGGCGCCGCGTGACATGAAGGAGAGGAAGAGGGGGGGCACGGCGTAGCTCTCGGGCATGGCGCTGCAGCGAGGGGGCGACGGCGGCCGCGGTGGTGACGAGCGGCGGCGACGGCTCCGTTCGGTCGCATTCGAGGGAAGTGGGGGAGAGAAACAGAGGAGGGGAAAGAAACGCGGGGAGAGGTCGAGGGGGTTCCAGGGTGTGCGTGGCGTCGCGAGGGAGATCCAGGGCGAAGGGAGGCAACTAGACAGAGTGGAGGTGGCCAGAGTGCGGCGACCACGCGCCGGCACGCGCGCTCGTCCTCCTGGCAAGGAGGAAGACGACAGGGAGGTGGCGGTGGCGGGCTGGGCCGCCAGCTGGGCCGTAGGTAAGGCCAGGTAGTCCTTCTCCTTTTCTCTAAATCTGTTTCTGTTTCTATTTTATCTTCTGTTTTATATTTTTTTTTAAATATCTTTTACCACTGTTTTGAAATTAAACAATTTCAAACAATGCCAAAAACTCCTCTGAATATTTTTATTTTGCTAGATGGACTTTTCCAGAAGCTCACAAAACATTTCAGGGGTATTTGAAATTATATTCTAATTATATGAATATAATTCAAATTCAAATAGCTAATGATTTAATTTCAAAGTCCCAAAATAATTCCTTAAAAATGTTCCTAAATTTTGGTTTGGTCTCAAAGCCTTGCCAAAATTATCAAACATTGATAAGGCATTTTGGGTTTATTGAATGCAAAATTTTAAAGCTGGACCTATTTGGATTTCAAGGAAAACAACTAGGTGTCGGATCCCACACATACCAAGCATTTCAATCATACACACAGTATGCCCAATATGTGCAAATACAACATTGCATCACAACAGAACTCTATGACTCAAAGTACTTTATTTAAGAGGCTCCAAGAGCCATACATAACATATCCATACAGGTAGGGGTCACATGACCCAACACTCAAGTCATACAGTCATACAAGCACAAGCGGAAGCTACATGTCTGAGTACAGACAACTTAGAAAATAAAACAGGCTTGGTGTAGCCTGACTATCTACAAGGCCCTTCACAAGCTCCAGATCTCCGTCTGGGTGACAAGCTACTCGTCGACGTCAACGTCTATGTAGAACCCATCAGAAGGGGCAGGGTTCTCCTCTGCAACAGTTATTAAGCAAACATGAGTACAAAGATACTCAGCAAGTCTTACCACATAACCTATCATACATGCAACATTATCAACAGGGGGCAGTGGAGTTTATAGCAGAAAGCCAGCTTTGACTCTTGGCTAACCTATACTACAACTCTCAACGGATTGCAATACATTACTACGTACACGAGTCCTCTACTCACCACAACAATACGCCACCGAGGATCCTCTTCTGTCATCCTACGGAAGGGCCATCCACGGCACTCACACTTATCTTGAGGCTTTTAGTAGTATCCATCAACTTGTCTATGAACTGTAAGAGTAACCAAGTAGTTCGTACCGCGAACAACGGCTATTCGAATAGATTGATAACCCTGCAGGGGTGTACTTCTTCACACATGCTCCCACCACTTATCGTCGTTTACTCGACGTGTACTCGGCAACCTTCAAGCGGAAGCCCAGCGTGGGTTTCGGCCACGACCTGACTAACTACACAAGTCTCTCGTCCAGGTTTATCGCCTATTTGGGTTCCATCTGTGGGGAGATCCGGCCGGGGTGTCGCTCACGGCCCCAAACGATGTGTACAAGGTTCTCGAGTCACCAAACGGGCAACCGGTACACCGTGGCACGTACCTGTCGCATCACAACCCACCCCGAGGGTCAGCGCTGTGCACGACCTCCAGTAAACTATAAACACCAGAAACTAGTTGCAACTCCTGGACAGAGATCGAGGGTAATTAATAAGCCGAGAGGGTCAATTAAGGATCCCAATGTGTGGTAGTAGCTGAAACTTGAACCACACATACAGATCTCGGGTCCTATGGACGATTCCAATGAAACAACCCACCATGTACTCCTACATGGCCTTTCATTGATACCTTTACCAAGCATATTCCACACTTCCTTCTCTTTATCGGTATGATCATTTCACTCTGATCCATCACGCAGATGAACCAGACCTGACACAACTCTAAGCATAGCAGGCAACATAAACAAATAGCATGGTGGATCACACATCACATGGCTCAATCAACTCCTACACATGCTAGTGGGTTTCAACTATTTACTGTGGCAATGACAGGTCATGCAAGGGAATAGGGTTCAACTACCGCAGCAAGTAGCAGTTCACACGCTATTGCCTTAATGCAGTAAAAGAGAGCAGGAGCGAGGAGATTGGGTTTGTGTCGGAATGATCAATGATTGCTTGCCTGACAGAGTGGTTGTCGGGTACTGCTCTTCAGCTGGATACGCAGAAGTATCCTCGGGAGCAGGACCTAACACGGAGAATACCGGCGATACAATCAATAGACAAACAAATGCAACAATATGATGCATGCTCATGACATGGCAAGATGCATGTGTTTTGGCTAATGCAACTATAACCAGAAGGGTTTGAGCCTGTTTGAATCAAAGATTCAAATTGGAATTCAAACTATTATTTAAGTAAGTGCATTATCATGTTTTAATGTATACACCAAGGTTAACTTGCTCAAACATGCATGAAAACAGTGCCATTGGAAAGATTGGATTTTTCTGATCATTTTTCTTATATAAATTATTTCCATACGAGCTATGGTTGATTTTATATGATTTTTAGAAGTTTTGAGTATTTTCTGAAATTCATAAATTATTTAAGATTTATTTTAATTTCCAGAAACACTTTACTGCGTCAGCATGACCTCATGCTAACGTCAGCAGGTCAACAGAAGATGGTCCAGGTCAAACATGACATGTGGGCCCGGCATGTCAGTGTCATAGCTAATTAACAAAGTTAATTAGTGTTAAGCTAGAAACTAATTAGCTGTTAGTGGGGTCTGGGCCCACACGTCAGTGACTAACCTAACTAACTAATTTAATTAACATTTTACTTAATTAAACTAGCTAATTAGGGGAGGGGTGGCCCACACATCAGTGACCCAGGGGTGGTCAACCCCCCGGTCAAACGAGTCAAACTCGTCGGCGAGGCCAAACACGACGGCGAGCTTCGGAAATCGCCTACAGGGTGCGGTTCGAGCTGCGGTTGGGCGCGTTGGAGTGCCCTCGCCGATGCGTGTCGAATGGTGGTGGCCACCGGGCCGATGGTGGTCGGTGGTGGCCGGAGGCGACGGCTACGAGCTCGGCAGCGGCGGCCGGCGTTCGGGCGTGTGTGGAGACGCGGCTGCGGTGGCCTAGGCGATGCGTGCGTGGCACCTAGCCCATCTACGTGCTACGGCGAGCGAGATGGACGTGCGTCCGTGACCAAATGGTCACCGGAGCATCACCGGCGGCAAGCACGGCGGCGGCGGGTTTCGGTGATCAGCGGAGCAGCAGCTACGCGGCGCAAACGAAGCGGAGGAGGGAGGGATTCGGTGTAGGGGCTCACAGCGGTGCTAGCGAGCTCGAAGGAGAGGTCGGGGGCGCTCTGCGGCTTCTTAATCGACGGCGAGGAGCTCCGGCGATCCGAGGTTGGGGACGACGGCGTGAAGGCGATGCAGGGCTTCCGGCGATCCGTGGCTCAGCGAGGAGGAAAAGGGCGTCGCGACGATCCTTCTGGACACGGTCACGGGACGAGGGGGAGGCTCTAGGTGCGGCAACGGCGAACGGCGGCGACGGGCGGCCTCGGTGGTGAGAGGGAGAGAGCCAAGAGAAGGAGATGAGGACGAGGGGAAGTGAGAGAGGGGTCGGGGCAGCTGTGTGGCGACGCATGGAGGCGTCCAGGCCGTCAGGGACGCAAGCAGGCAGGCTGGAGGTGGCCGGGCGCGTGCCGGCGCGCGGTGGCCACGCGCGCTGCCTACTGGCGCGACGTGGAAGGCGACAGGAGCGGCGCTGGGTGGGCTGGGCCGGCCTGCAACAGTGCTGGGCTCGAGGTAAGTTCTTTCTCTCTTTCTTTTTTTTCTATTTCTTTTCTGTTTCAATTCTTTTGCAACTTTGTTTAATTAATAAAAATGCTAGCACATTTTTATAACTCATAAAACTAGTCATGCCCACTGTATATAATATGAACAGTATGGAACATTATAGTTTATGATTATTTGAGCATTTAAAATATTTTATAGCATTTAAATGCCCAAATACAAATACCATATGATTTAATCCAAAGACCTTAGAGGTCCTAGAAAATTGTGCACCATTTTTGGCAAAGGTTTAAGACCAAGGCAGAAATGATGAACATTTTTGAAGGGCATTTTGGGTACATTGGAAAAGATTTTATCAAACCCTAGTTGTTAGAAGAGGGGTGCTGGGGTTTCTGTCATTCCCATTTCAAGTTTCTTTGATAAGTAAACATGATGCACACTCTAGCTAGTCCTAATGCAAGTGCTAACCAAAGTTGTCAGGACCCCGATCCTAAGTCACACAGGTCTAGCCTGTAACACATCATATCACTTTGCGGCCTCACGCACGGTATCCCCACGGGTGCCACCTTACCTGGCCCGGGACCGTTTGCGCATTTTGGCACATGTATATGATAGTGTCGCTAGCATCCGTATGACAGAGAACCCGGGCCGACATGACTAGTTATAAACCAAAAGTGGCACTAAATTACAGAGACAGGCATACATGACCCAGCAACGAACGTGTCGGTCATCAACGTATGAACCCAAGTCGTAGCAAGCTACAAGGACTTAAAGGAACAACGCGTGACATTTCCCCTAAGGGACAGACACAGGAACGAAGAAGGACACATGCCGGCCAGCCTAAGTGTTTCGGAGCAGTAGCGAGCTACCAAGGCTCGATGGAAGCACTAGGAGACATTTCCCTGTAAGATGGGCTACCAAAGGTAAACAACTAGGTGTCTGATCCCACACATAGCAAGACACATTACACGTACGCATAACATGCAAGTATGTGTTGTACAACATGGCATCACAACATAACTCAACAACTCATATAGATAAGGCCCAGAAGAGCCATCATAGCATTTATTACAAACAGAGGTCACATGACCCAACGTACAGAGCATACAGGCAACGGAAGCATAACATGTCTGAGTACAGACAACTACAAATGAAGAAGGCTGAAAAAGCCTGACTATCTACAAGACTCTCCCAAGGGTACAAGATTGTAGCTGAGGTAACAAGCTAAACGTCGAAGTCCACGCGGAACCACTAGCGAGACTGAGGTCTCTCTGCAAAAACATAAATTAAGCAAACGTGAGTACAAAGATACTCAGCAAGATTTACATCAGAACTAGCTACATATGCATTAGTATCAACAAGGGGTGGTGGAGTTTGACTGCAGCAAGCCAGCTTTGACTCGGTGGCTATCCTAAACTACGACTGCAAGTAACTCTTTTGAGGTGGCGCACACGAGTCCACATATTCACCAATCAATACACCACTATGGATCCACTCCCGTCTCCCTACGAGAAGGCCATCCATAGCACTCACGCTTATCTTGCGTGTTTTAGAGTATCCACTTTCACTTGTCTATGAACTGTAATAGGCAACCCAGAAGTCCATTTCCGCGGACACGGCTATTCGAATAGATTATATATAACCCTGCAGGGGTGTACTTCTTCACACACGCTCTCGCCACTTACCGCCATATACACGTCATGTATCTCGCCAACCTTCAAGCGGAAGCCTGGCGAGGGTGTCGGCCACGACCTGACTAACCACACAAGTCTCTCGTCCAGGTTTATCGCCTATTTGGGTTCCATCCGTGGGGAGATCCGGCCGGGGTGTCGCTCACGGCCCCAAACGATGTGTACAGGGTTCCCGCATCACCAAACGGGCGATCGGTACAACGTGCCACGTACCTGCCGCGTCACAGCCCACCCCGAGGGTCAGCGTTGCGCACGACCTCCAATAAACTACAAACACCAGAAACTAATTGCAACTCCTGGACAGAGATCATGTTGATTAATAAGTCGAGAGAGTCAATTAAGGATCCCAATGTGTGGTAGTAGCTGTTTCATGGATCAACCAACACAGAACTCAGTTCCTGAGGACGGCTTCAATGAGACAACCCACCATGTACTCCTACATGGCCTCTCATCGCTACCTTTACCAAATCATGTTCACACACTGAGCTCACACACAGTAGGACATGTTCATCACCCTTCCAATTCATCCCCGATGAACCAGACCTGACACAACTCTAAGCAATAGCAGGCATAACTAGAAAGCATGAATGAGTAGGCACAACATGGCTCAAACAACTCCTACTCATACTAGTGGGTTTCAACTATTTACTGTGGCAATGACAGGTCATGCAATGGAAAGGGGTTCAACTACCGCAGCATAAGCAGTTCAATCGTTGTTGTCCTAATGCAGTAAAAGAGAGCAGGAGCGAGAGAGTGGGATTGTATCGGGATGCTCAATGGGGGTTTGCTTGCCTGGCACTTCTGAAGATAACATTGAGTCTTCATCGGTGTCATTGATCACATCGTCGGAACACGTCTACTGAAAGGGAACAACACCGGCAACAGAGAAAGAAACACAATCAATGCAATGCACAATATGATGCATGATCATGACATGGCATTATGTTATGATTTGAGCTAATGCAACCAGCAACACAATTAAATGAAGTTGGTTTGAACCCAAGATTCAAATTCAAACTCCATATGTGATTATTTAAATGCCATTTAATTGATTTGACCTGACCAGCAGGTTTAACTTGCTCAAACATGCATGAAAATGCCATAAACAGATTCCTTGGATTTTTCTGATCATTTTTCATATATAAATTATTTTCATCTGAGCTACGGTTGATTTTATATGATTTTTAGAAGTTTAAGGCATTTTCTGGAATTTCTAAACCTTTCTGATTTATTTTAATTCCAGCAAAGCTTTACTGCGTCAGCACTACGTCATCATGACGTCTGCAAGTCAACAGGGGCTGGTCCAGTCAAACCTGACCAGTGGGTCCCACTGGTCAGTCTCTCAGCACTAACTAAAAGTTTAAAACTAAACTAAACAGACACGGGGTCCACATGTCAGTGTCTCGACTAATTAACTAAATTAGATAACACTAATTTAAACCTAACTCTAATTAGTCAGAGGCCTGGGCCCACACGTCAGTGAGCCAGGGCTAATCCTATTTTAATTAAACCTAAACTAGGTAGTTAGCAGTGGGGCCCGTATGTCAGTGGCCCTGGGGGGGTTAGTTAGGGCGTCATTAGGCTAAATAGCCGGCGCCACGTCAGCATGTGACGCCGGCGACCACAACAGCGGCGGGAGCTAGCCGGAGTTGGTCGGGGCGGCGCTGCAGGCCGCGGCTGGGCGTGCTGAGGGCACCAGAAGGAAGCCCTCACTCGCCCGCATCCATCCACGCAAGTGGTAGGAGTTGGGGTGGCCGGAGCTCGCCGGAAACGAGCTCGCGGCGGCGCCGGAGTTCGGGCAGCGTCGAGTTAGGCGCTGCGGGGCACGGGGAGGTGAGCTGGTGGGTGTTTTCGACTCGTGGGAGGGTGCGGAGCACGGTGCCGGGCTCGTTTTCAAGCCCAGGTGGCTGCAGCGACGGCGGTGACATCGCCGGCGGCGTGGAGTTCGCGGGCATGGTGGGGGTCGGAGCTACAGCATGCGCGTAGGTAAGGAGATAGGGGGAAGAGCAAGAGGGGCTCACGGCGGTTCGTTTGAAGAAGACGGCGAGCCCGGGGGTGGCCTGACGGCGGCGAATCGTCGACGGCGGTCACCGGACGCACAGGAGGGGAACGACGGCGTTGCGGGTGAGGGGGAGCTCCTGGCACCGCGTGACATGAAGGAGTGGAAGAGGGGGGGCACGGCGGAGCTCTCGGGCATGGCGCTGCAGCGAGGGGGCGACGGTGGCCGCGGTGGTGACGAGCGGCGGCGACGGCTCTGTTCAGTCGCATTCGAGGGAAGTGGGGGGGAGAAACAGAGGAGGGGAAAGAAACGCGGGGAGAGGTCGAGGGGGGTTGCAGGGTGTGCGTGGCGTCGCGAGGGAGATCCAGGGCAAAGGGAGGCAACCAGACAGAGTGGAGGTGGCCGGAGTGCGGCGACCACGCACCGGCACGCGCGCTCGTCCTCCTGGCAAGGAGGAAGACGACAGGGAGGCGGCGGTGGCGGGCTGGGCCGCCAGTTGGGCCGCAGGTAAGGCCAGCTAGTCCTTCTCATTTTCTCTAAATCTGTTTCTGTTTCTATTTTATCTTCTGTTTTCTATTTTTTTCAATATCATTTGCCACTGTTTTGAAATTAAACAATTTCAAACAATGCCAAAAACTCCTCTGAATATTTTTATTTTGCTAGGTGGACTTATCCAGAAGCTCACAAACATTTCAGGGGTATTTGAAATTATATTCTAATTATATGAATATAATTCAAATTCAAATAGCTAATGATTTAATTTCAAAGTCCCAAAATAAATCCTTAAAAATGTTCCTAAATTTTGGTTTGGTCTCAAAGCCTTGCCAAAATTATCAAACATTGATAAGGCATTTTGGGTTTATTGAATGCAAATTTTTAAAGCTGGACCTATTTGGATTTCAAGGTGCTAGGGTTTGAACATCCCCAATTCAAGTTTAACAAAATTTAAACATGATGACATGATGATCAGGCAAGGACCACAGGGGTTGATCTAGGAATGTGACACCCTTGCCTACGGTAGCTCTTGGCTCTGCCTGAACTCCTGCAGGCGTTCGTCCAAGCGGTGGACATGCTCACGGTACATCTGGAGCGCGATCTCGAGCTCGAAGTTGGCTATTTCATCGAAGATCACCAACTCGAGGATGCGACGGTGATGTTCCTCTACTGCGCCCAGGTCGACACCTGGGCCAATGAGGTGGCTGAGCCTAGCGACGAGCGCGTTGTCATCGAGCGGGCCGCAGATAAGGCGAACGGTCTGACCCATGCGAACAGCACGGTGGGCGTCTGGTGCAAGTACGGAGCAGCCGGCCTCTAGTGCAAGTACGGTGCAGACGGCATCTGCCCGCTCTTGGCGAGGAATGGGGGTACTTACAGGACGTGTACCCAGCTACGACGCCATGTCGACAACAAGCAAGCACCGATGGATCCGCTCTTGTTGTGCGGCACGTCGTACATCTCGCTCTGCGGCGCTCAAATGCTCTCGTTGTGCGGCGAGCCGTAGCCTATTGGCGCGGATGCGCCTAGCTTGCTCTGCGGCGCACCATCGATCATGTGGTGCGGCGAGCTGCAGCCTCTCGGCGCTGACATGCCTATCTTGATCCGCGGCATTGAAGTGCCGTGCGCCAAGGGTCTACTCAACCCTGGCGATGAGGCGCAGGACGACATTGTCCATCGCATTGCCGGGGAGCGCCTCGGCGTCCACGTGCCATGGCGTTTTCTCGTTTTCCTTGTCGAGGAGGTTGATGGCAGAGGCGACGCTTTGGTGGGTTGTCATGCTTGGAATAGGTGGGTGTGCTACAGGCTGCGCTTGTTGCCTCGGTGCGTCACGCGCCGCCTAGGTTTATGCACAATATCACTGAGTGGAGGTGGGTAACCGGTGAGCAAATGGTGCGAAATGGTGGTGTGTTCATCAAACACCATCAATGAATGTAAACTTAGCATAGAAGGAACATCGACCTAGCACAACGCGTGCGGGCACATTGCTCGCCCAAGGCTATGATCCATATACTTGTGTGCCCAACAGAGCACACTATTCACAGTAAAGAATATTGTTCCGTTTATCCTAGTAGAGAAGTGGAGGCAAGCGTCACAAGAAGAAGTAGATGATGATCAGATGATCGTTTATCCTAGTTAATTATGCATGTAATAGTTTACTTTGGCGTGTGGAAATGTCATGTGTGTACTAGGCACCTATGTATTTGGATGTTTAATTTGGTTCTGCAATCATGTCATTATTACTATATATATAAGTTGTTGTTCTGTATGCCATCACATCGCACACGTACCACACACATGTTGTTAGGTTCAACAATTCTGTTCTCTCTGCTCAACGCAAACAGTTCATCCAAGTGAACTGTATGTCATATATTACACACACCTAGATCTGGCTGACCGTTTCCGTTGTGTTGCCTAATCACAAACAATTCATCCGAGTGAACTGTATGCTGTATATTGCTCACACCTTGATCTGGCTGACCATTTCTATTGTGTTGCCTAATCACAAATAGTTCATCCAAGTGAACTGTATGCCATATATCTGAAAGTGCGTTACATCGACTAGAGGGGGGTGAATAGGCGATTTTTTCAAATTCATCACTCAGGAAATTCTAGCTGAGGAATTTCCTAAGCAACGAACTACTTACAGCGGAATAGATACTCAAGTGCATGCACAACAAAACAGTAGCATGGTCATCATGATGAAATGAAAGCAAACACAGAGTACGAGTAGCATGTAAACAGGATAAGCAGGTTGAAGACTGAGGACTGAATAAATTGGGTTGAGGAAACTGAGAAAGTATTCAGTCAAACTCTTCAAACAGTATAGATCAAGTTCATTAACACAGGAATGAGTAAATGGAAGGGTTGAGGAAATAGAACCAGTAAGCTTGGTGAAGACAATGATTTGTTAGACCAGTTCCAACTGTTGTGACGGTTGTACGTCTGCTTAGGGCGGCTAGGTATTTAAACCTGAGGACACACGGTACCAGACACCCAGTCCTGGACACACAGTCCAAGACACCAAGTCCTCACCGTATTCCCCTTGAGCAAAGGTCATACAGACCTCGCCTAATCACTCGTGGTAAGTCTTCACATGCGACTTCCAAACCTTCACAAACTTGGTCACTCGGCGATCCACAATTCCTCTTGGATGCTCTAGACCATTGACGCCTAACCGTCTGGAAGAACACAGTCTTCAAAGGTAACAAGCGTTGGTTCCACATAGGAACACTCTCTTCAGTGATGCTCAATCACTTTAGGGTTTTAGGTGTTGGGTTTTGGGTTTTTCCTCACTTGATGATTTTCGCTCAAAGTCCTCGGAGGATGGGTTGCTCTAATGACAAGTGTCAGTTTCTCTCGAAGCAGCCAACCAACTAGTGGTTGCAGGGGGCGACTATTTATAGCCTAGGGAGCAGCCCGACATGATAAGGCATAAATGCCCTTAAATGATATGACCGTTAGGTGGATAGAATATTTGGGACAACTGGTGCATATCACAACAATGGTCGGAAATTTGAGCTCTGAAATTCCTCAGGGCTATCATGTTCCTCACTTGTAGGCAATCCGCACTGGCGAATTCCTAACTCCTCAGTCAGAATAAATTCCTCAGAGAATAGAAGAACTTCGTCTCTGTCACTGAATAAATTGACTGAACTGTATGAGATTTCTAATGGCTTCACTCAAAAGGATTGGTAGTGTAGGCTTTGAGATGAGCATCACTTGGAAATGTGTTTCCTTAGTTTTACCTCAACCCCTTTAAAAGTACGATGTTTCCTATGACTCAATAAAGAGAAAATGAAACTACGAAAACAAAATTATTCACGCTTCATAGTCCTCACATGAATATCCAAGTCTTCAAGGTCACACCAATTTCCTCGTTTTCAAAGTCTTCTAGAAAACCAAAGTCTTCAACTGAAGACATACATTTTTAGGGGTCGACTTTCTTCGTAAATATCAAACTCCTCATAGACTTATAATACCTGTGTACACTCACAAACACATTAGTCCCTTAACCTATAAGTCTTCAATACACCAAAATCACTAAGGGGCACTAGATGCACTTACAATCTCCCCCTTTTTGGTGATTGATGACAAATAGGTTAAGTTTTCAATGGGGATAAACATATGAAGTGGAACAACTAATATTGAGGAATTTGATTACAAGATATAGAAGAACTCCCCCTGAAGATGTGCATGTTTGAGGATTTTGCGTGAGTAGCAAATGCACATTGTAGAGTAATATCATGGAGATCTCCCCATATATCTTGTAATTCATACACGCATTTAACATAAGATTGAAGAATTTGAAATGCATGATGAAATATGGTGTCTGACGAAATTCAGCATGCGTGCATTAAGGTACTGAGGAAATAAGCATGCAGAAAGCAGTTCAAAAAGTGTCAGACCACCATCGGACTTAAGCTTACAACTCATAAGAGCAAACACCTCAGAAGAACGAGAGTTGTAACTTAACGAAAATATAGCCCATATAGAGACCCGCTTGAAGACTAACTCAAATCCCCCCCCCCCTTTGTCATCAAATGACCAAAAGGGATGAAACATGAGGACTAACACCCCTGAAGAATATCATCATGATGTCGATGGAGGAGCGCCCGTGTTGTTGGGGTCGTTCGTTGATGTAGGGCATGCCGCAGTGTCGTCCAAATCTTCAGCTTCATCCGTTGCGCGCGATGAGGAAAATGAACTTGTGACTAGCTGAGGAACTTTGACCTTCTTGAATTTCTTCGAAGGTGGCTGAGACCAGTCAAAGTCCTGTTGGAATTCCATCTCCTTGAGTTCTTCAGCATTGAAGTTATGTGAAAGAATAGCCCAAGTGCGATCGAAGATTTCATGTGCATAGTAGTGATTCTTCTTCACAGTGTTCTGTGTGACAATCATATTCTGACGAATTGCAGCAAACGGGCGCTTGACCCACTTGTGATATCGATGAACTTTCTGATGAAGACTTAGAAGAAGCTCACGATGAGTCATCACTCATGGAACAGTTGCTTGAGGAATTTGCTTTGAAGCATTTGAGACAGTGTCTTGGGTTACAGAATCATCATTGGTAGAATACGATGCAGCTTCGCGAATCTGACCATCAAAAGGATGAGTACCTTCATCAATGATAGCAGCTTTGCCCTTTCCGTGAACGGAGGAAATGGTCCGTTTGAGGACTTCAACTGGAGGCAAATAGCTGAGGTGATTCTGAAAGTCAGCCTTGTATGCAATTGAAGACCTTATTCTGATGAATCTCATAATCTAGGGAGCATAAGGCTTCAACTCAAAAGGTGACAGTGCAACATTCGCCAAAGTCCTCATGAAGAAATCATGATAGTTGATGGGAATCCCATGCATGATATTGAACAGCAGATTCTTCATGATGCCAACAACGTCTTCTTCTTCAGAGTTGTGGCCCTTTATTGGACTGAGAGTTTTGATGAGAATGTGGTAGATGGTCCTTGGCACATAAAGCAAATTCTTCCCAAGGAAGGTTGTTCTTGGAGGGTGGCCAGCTTTCAAAGGCTTCATCAGCACTTGCATCAGATGATTTGGAAGTTCAGATTCCTCATACATCAATCTTGCGCCTTCGGCAGGAGGGTGAACAGGGATGGCACGAAGCAATTCAGATGTTGGAGCTTTGTAGTGTGTGTTGTCAGTCATCCAGTCAAGCACCCATGAATTGATGTCATCAGCACTACAAGTCATGTGCAAGGTTGCATAGAATTTAAGAATTAGTTCTTCATTCCAATCACAGATGTCAGAATAGAAGCTCAGAAGCCCAGATTCATGCAGCAAATTAGGCTCTGGCTCAAAGCATGGGATGGACTCCATGTCAACATGAGGAATTTGATGATGCTCAAATACCTTATCCTTGTCGAAAAGCAGTGAAGAATAGAAGTTGATCTGAGTGGTAGTCCAGAACCGCTTACGACGAAGTCTTGCTGAGTCGTAGGGGTTGAATTCAGTGAAGAATCTGTTGGGGAACGTAGTATTGCAGAAAATTTCCTACGATTACGCAAGATCTATCTAGGAGAAGCATAGCGACGAGAGGGAGAGTGTGTCCATGTACCCTCGTAGACTGAAAGCGGAAGCGTTTAGTAACGTGGTTGATGTAGTCGAACGTCTCCGCCATCCAACCGATCAAGCACTAAACGCACGGCACCTCTGCGATCTGCACATGTTCAGCTCGGTGACGTCCGTCAAACTCTTGATCCAGTTGAGTCCGAGGGAGAGTTTCGTCAGCATGACGGCGTGGTGATGGTGTTGATGAAGTTACCGACGTAGGGCTTCGCCTAAGCACCACGAAAATATGACCGAGGTGTGTAATAGTGGAGGGGGGCACCGCACACGGCTAAGAAATAAACTTGTGTCTCTATGGGGTGCCCCTTGGCCACGTATATAAAGGAGGGGAGGAAGAGAGGGCCGACCCTCATAGGGCGCGCGCAAGAGGGGAGTCCTACTCCCACTAGGAGTAGGTTTCCCCTTTCCTAGTAGGAGTAGGAGAAGAAGGAAGAGGGAGAGAGGGAGAAGGAAAGGGGGGCCGGCCCCCACCCCAATTCGGATTGGGCTTGGGGGGTGCGCCCTCCACTTGGCCACCTCCTCCTCTCTTCCACTAAGGCCCAATAAGGCACATTGATTCCCCGGGGGGTTCCGGTAACCTCCTGGCACTCCGAAAAATGCCCGAACTCATCCGGAACCATTCCGGTGTCCAAACATAGCCTTCCAATATATTGATCTTTATGTATCGAGCATTTCGAGACTCCTCATCATGTCCGTGATCATATCCGGGACTCCGAACTATCTTAGGTACATCAAAACACTTAAACTCATAATACCGGTTGTCATTGAATGTTAAGCGCGCGGACCCTACGGGTTCGATATCTATGTAGACATGACCAAGACTCATCTCCGGTCAATAACCAATAGCGGAACCTGGAAGTTCATATTGGCTCCCACATATTCTGCGAAGATCTTTATCGGTCAAACCGCATAACAACATACGTTGTTCCCTTTGTCATCGGCATGTTACTTGCCTGAGATTCGATCATTAGTATCATCGTACCTAGTTCAATCTCATTACCAGCAAGTCTCTTTACTTGTTCCATAATATATCATCTCGTGACTAACTCATTAGTCGTTTGCTTGCAAGGCTTATTACGATGTGTATTACCGAGAGGTCCCAGAGATACCTCTCCGACACTCGGAGTAACAAATCCTATTCTCGATCTATGCCAACACCACAAATACCTTCGGAGACACCTGTAGAGCATCTTTATAATCACGCAGTTACGTTGTGACGTTTGATAGCACACAAGGTGTTCCTACGGTATTCTGGAGTTGCATAATCTCATAGTCAGAGGGACATGTATAAGTCATGAAGAAAGCAATAGCAGTAAAAAATAAACAATCATAGTGCTAAGCTAACGGATGGGTCTTGTCCATCACATCATTCTCATAATGGTGTGATCCCGTTGATCAAATGACAACACATGTCTATGGTCAGGAAACATAACCATATTTGATTAACGAGCTAGTCTAGTAGAGGCATACTAGGGACACTCTGTTTTGTCTATGTATTCACACATGTATCAAGTTTGTGGTTAATACAATTCTAGCATGAATAAAAGACATTTATCATGATATACAAGGAAATATAAATAACAACTTTATTATTGCCTCTAGGGCATATTTCCTTTAGTCTCCCACTTGCACTAGAGTGAATAATCTAGATTACATAGTAATGATTCTAACACCCATGGAGTCTTGGTGTTGGTCATGTTTTGCTCATGGAAGAGGCTTAGTCAACGGGTCTGCAACATTCAGATTCTTATGTATCTTGCAAAATTCTATGTCTCCCTCCTTGACTTGATCGCGGATGGAGTTGAAGCATCTCTTGATGTAATTGGTTCTCTTGTGAAACCTTGATTCATTGGCCAAGGCTATTGCTCCAGTGTTGTCACAAAAGATTTTCATTAGATCCGATGAACTAGGTATTTCACCTAGATCGTATATGAACTCCGTCATCCAGACTCCTTCATTTGCTACTTCCGAACCAGCTATGTACTCCGCCTCACACATAGATCCCGCCACGATGCTTTGCTGGGAACTGCACCAACTGATAGCTCCATCGTTCAACAAAAATACATATCCAGTTTGTGACTTAGAGTCATCCGGATCAGTGTCAAAACTTAAATCAACGTAACCGTTTACGAGCTCTTTGTCACCTCCATAAACGATAAACATATCCTTTGTCCTTTTTAGGTACTTCAGGATGTTCTTGACCGTTGTCCAGTGATCCACTCCTGGATTACTTTGGTACCTCCCCGCTAAACTTATAGCAAGGCACACATCAGGTCTGGTACACAGCATTGCATACAAGATAGATCCTATGACTGAAGCATAGGGAATGACTTTCATTTTATCTCTATCTTCTGTAGTGTTCGGGCATTGAGTCTTACTCAACTTCACACCTTGTAACATAGGCAAAAACCCTTTCTTTGACTGATGCATTTTGAACTTCTTCAAAACTATATCAAGGTATGTGCTTTGTGAAAGTCCAATTAAGTGTCTTGATCTATCTCTATAGATCTTGATGCCCAATATATAAGCAGCTTCACCGAGGTATTTCATTGAAAAATTCTTATTCAAGTATCCTTTTATGCCATCCAGAAATTCTACATCATTTCCAACCAACAATATGTCATCTACATATAATATCAAAAATGCTACAGAGCTCCCACTCACTTTCTTGTAAATACATGTTTCTCCAAAAGTCTGTATAAAACCATATGCTTTGATCACCTCATCAAAACATATATTCCAACTCCGAGATGCTTGCACCAATCCATAGATGGATCGCTGGAGCTTGCACACTTTGTTAGCACCATTAGGATCGACAAAACCTTCTGGTTGCATCATATACAATTCTTCTTTGAGATATCCATTAAGGAATGCAGTTTTGACATCCATTTGCCAGATTTCATAATCATAAAATGCAGCAATTGCTAACATGATTCGGACAAACTTAAGCATCTCTACGGGTGAGAAAGTCTCATCGTACTCAACTCCTTGAACTTGTCGAAAACCTTTCGCAACAAGTCGAGCTTTGTAGACAATAACGTTACCATCAGCGTCAGTCTTCCTCTTAAAGATCCATTTATTTTCAATGGCTTGCCGATCATCGGGCAAGTCAACCAAAGTCCACACTTTGTTCTCATACATGGATCCCACCTCAGATTTCATGGCCTCAAGCCGTTTTGTGAAATCTGGGCTCATCATCACTTCCTCAAAGTTTGTAGGTTCATCATGGTCTAGCAACATGACTTCCAGAACCGGGTTACTGTACCACTCTAGCGCGGAACATACTCTGGTTGACCTACGAGGTTCCGTATTAACTTGATCTGAAGTTTCATGATCATCATCATTAGCTTCCTCACTGATTGGTGTAGGAATCACTGGAACTAGTTTATGTGATGTATTACTTTCCAATTCGGGAGAAGGTACAATTACCTCATCAAGTTCTACTTTCCTCCCACTCACTTCTTTAGAGAGAAACTCCTTCTCTAGAAAGGATCTATTCTTAGCAACGAATATCTTGCCTTCGGATCTGTGATAGAAGGTGTACCCAACAATTTCCTTTGGGTATCCTATGAAGACATATTTCTCCGACTTGGGTTCGAGCTTATCAGGTTGAAGCTTTTTCACATAAGCATCGCAGCCCCAAACTTTAAGAAACAACCACTTGGGTTTCTTGCCAAACCACAATTCATTAGGCGTCGTCTCAACGGATTTAGATGTTGCCCTATTTAACGTGAATGCAGTTGTCTCTAAAGCATAACCCCAAAACGATAGTGGTAAATCGCTAAAAGACATCATAGATCGCACCATATCTAATAAAGTACGGTTATGATGTTCGGACACACCATTACGCTGTGGTGTTCCAGGTGGCGTGAGCTGTGAAACTATTCCACATTGTTTCTAATGAAGACCAAACTCGTAGCTCAAATATTCGCCTCTGTGATCAGATCGTAGAAACTTTATTTTCTTGTTATGATGATTCTCTACTTCACTCTGAAATTCTTTGAACTTTTCAAATGTTTCAGACTTGTGTTTCATCAAGTAGATATACTCATATCTGCTCAAATCATCTGTGAAGGTAAGAAAATAACGATACCCGCCGCGAGCCTCAACACTCATTGGTCAGCATACATCAGTATGTATGATTTCTAATAAGTCAGTTGCTCGCTCCATTGTTCCGGAGAACGGAGTTTTAGTCATCTTGCACATGAGGCATGGTTCGCAAGCACTAAGTGATTCATAATCAAGTGATTCCAAAAGTCCATCTGCATGGAGTTTCTTCATGCGCTTTACACCAATATGACCTAAACGTCAGTGCCACAAATAAGTTGCACTATCATTATCAACTTTGCATCTTTTGGCTTCAATATTATGAATATGTGTATCACTACGATCGAGATCCAACAAAAAATATACCATTCTTCAAGGGTGCATGACCATAAAAGATATTACTCATATAAATAGAACAACCATTATTCTCTGATTTAAATGAATAACCATCTCACAACAAACAAGATCCAGATATAATGTTCATGCTCAACGCTGGCACCAAATAACAATTATTTAGATCTAAAACTAATACCGAAGGTAGATGTAGAGGTAGCGATCCGACGACGATCACATCGACTTTGGAACCATTTCCCACGCACATCGTCACCTCGTCCTTTGCTAATCTTCATTTAATCCGTAGCCCCGGTTTCGAGTTACAAATATTAACAACCAAATCAGTATCAAATACCCAGGTGCTACTACGAGCATTAGTAAGGTACACATCAATATATAACATGTATATCAAATATACCTTTATTTACTTTGCCATCCTTCTTATCGGCCAAATACTTGGGGCAGTTCCGCTTCTAGTGTCCAGTCCCTTTGCAGTAGAAGCACTCGGTTTCAGACTTGGCTCCAGACTTGGGTTTCTTCGTGGGAGTAGCAACTAGCTTGCTATTCTTCTTGAAGTTCCCCTTCTTTCCCTTGCCCTTTTTCTTGAAACTAGTGGTCTTATTAACCATCAACACTTGATGCTCCTTTTTGATTTCTACCTCCGCAGCTTTGAGCATAGCGAAGAGCTCGGGAATAGTCTTCTGCATCCCTTGCCTATTATAGTTCATCACAAAGCCTTTATAGCATGGTGGCAGTGATTGAAGAACTCTATCAATAACACCATCTTCATCAACTTTGCAACGAAGTTGAGTCATGTGGTTGTAGTACCGAGACATTCTGAGTATGTGTTCACTGATAGAACTGTTCTCCTCCATCTTGCAGCTATAGAACTTATTGGAGACTTCGTATCTCTCAATTCGAGCATTTTCTTGAAATATTAACTTCAACTCTTGGAACATCTCATATGCTCCATGACGTTCAAAACGTCTTTGAAGTCCCGATTCTAAGCCTTAAAGCATGGTACACTGAACTATCGAGTAGTCATCAGATCGCGTTTGCCAGACGTTCAAAGCGTCTACATTAGTCGGAGGGGGCTTGTCACTGAGCAGTGCTTCAAGGACATAATTCTTTTGTGCAACAATGAGGATAATCCTCAAGTTACGGACCCAGTTCGTGTAGTTGCTACCATCATCTTTCAAATTAGCTTTCTCTAGGAATGCATTAAAATTCAAGGGAACGGTAGCACGAGCCACTGATCTACAACAACATAGTCCCCACTGATCTAAAATTCAAGGGAACGGTAGAATGACCGCGCCCGTTGACTTTGACCCTGAGCTTGCTTCTAATTTCACTAAGTCCCCAGTTTTCAGTTTCTGATGCTGTTTTGCGAGGTGGATAACTTTTACTGTGCATGTCCGATTTGAGCATATGATATGTCAAAATGATCGTGGTGACTTGTACTATGCTTTGTTCCATTGTGCCATGCATGTTTGATTTCCTCTAGATGCTTAAATATCTGTTGCAAGAGTGCTACTTGTTATAAACTGCTGCTACTTGTTATTTTGTTGCTATGTTTGAGATGTGATAACTTGGTGCATGTTTATCCAAATGATGCAAATGATATGTCAAAATGTTCATCATGAGATGCTCTACATGTTGGTTGCTATAACATGCTTGTTGAGTTCAAATTGCCATGTTTATCTATGTTACAAAAGTGCATTTGGCTATTATGTCCTGAAACTTGTTACGAGATGCCTAGTTGAGGAGCTCGTTGCTATTGTTGTATTTGTCCCCTTGTCACATGCCTAGATGTTTTAGAATCTCCATGATGTGTTCTTTGATGTGGTGCATTTGACTTTCCATGATATGCCTTGTGTTGACTTAAACATGCTCACAAACATGCCATGTCGTTATTGCTGTTTTAACACTTAGTGAAATTTCACCACGTCTGGAATCTGTAATTTCCAGATGCCATGTTTGCTTCTTGTTCTAGGCAAATCCATGATAGTTTTGGGGTGACTATTGATGATTCCTTGTTGTATATGTTGTTGGCTATCCATTCATGCTCTCACATGCTCATTTGGGTGGCTGTAGCATATTTAACTCTTGCTCCCAAGTTGCTATAAAATACTGCTGTCAGGATTTTGTTGTCATGTTCAATATGTTTTAGCTTGTTGCTATTGATCCATGCCTCCTATGGAGATGCTCCAATGGACTTGTTTGCTGTAGGATATGTCTACTTCATGTTCATGCTTCTTATCACCATGTTTGAGTGCTGTAGCTTATATTTATCATGCTCCAAAGTTGCTATGTGGCTGTTAATTTCAGCTTGTGCATGTTTCTTGTTTCGGGTGTATCTTTTAGCCCGTTGCTCCATTTTGAGCAAGTCCTACATGTAACTTGTCGTGGAAATAACACGGCAGATGTCCGGTTTAGCGGACTTGATGATGGAACCATCGCACGGGTTAGCTTGAAAGGATTCATGGCACACAAAGGACACAAAGGATTTATACTAGTTCGGCCCCTTCGGAGAAGGTAAAAGCCTACGTCTAGTTGGTTGATATTGCTTGGGCGTCAGTTTACAGGGAGCGGATTCACTTTGCCTGCGTCTCGACGGATTGATTGTTGCTTGTCCCCGAACCGTCGCCGGGTCGTCCCTTTATATAGAGGTGACGCCTGGTCCGGTTTACAGAGTCCCGAGGCCGGCTCATAATCGTGTCCGCCTCGGTCTCTATCTTTTCTTTCTTATCTCTCAAGTTACATCTCTTGGCGGTTTACAAACCGTACTTCTATACATGGGCCTTGAAATCTCATGGGCCTTAATCTCTACTAAAATATTAAAACCATGTACGATATCACTAAGCCGGTTTACAATATCCGGTTTATACCTACTAACCATATCCCTGACATTAGGCCCCAGAATGATTTGAACTTGTTCATATCAGTCTTCTTTGTCTCATATAACTTTCTTCTGTCTTCATCTTTTTGTAAACCGGCTCTGACGTCATCTTCCGAAATCATTGAAGTCTGACAATGACATCACCTCCGCATTTAACGCCGTGAGTTGTACTGTAGCGTATTTTAAGGGTTATCCCGAAGATCGAGGCGTCACGGGATCTTTATCCGATTTCTGTCTCCTCGATTCTCGCACCTGTCGTTTCAGATCTGACTCCTGGCTATAAATACTGCCACCCCCATTCATTATCTCCTTCTCACTTCATCCTCTTCCTGCGTCTTCTTCCTCCATTGCTGCCCGAGCTCAAACCGCCGCCGACGACCGCCGGTTCTCCAGTCCTCGACCGGCCGCTGCATCAACCTGAGCCTCGACCAGATTAATCTCCACCGCTGATTCTCGCTGTCCCAGGTATGTTCATCCTCCTTGCTATTGATCTGCGTCCGCCATTGCTTCGCCTTGTTCTTCCGCCATTAGGGCTTCCAATGAAGCTTCACCTCTTCGTAGACACGTTTCTCATAGAAGATTTGTGACCCTTAGGCCCTAATCAGCAGATCTTCCGCTTAGTATTAGATTAGATCTCACCGTCATAATGCTGTAGATTTATCCGTTCCGCCATTAGAGCTCTCAACCAGCTTCGTCTTGTTCGTTCTTTGAGCCCGTGATTCGTAGTAGCTTTACTTTTCGATCTTCTCCATTTTTACTCCGCTGTAGATGCGTCGAATCTTTATTGCTCCTGTCTGACATGTAAATCCATCCTTTTGGTATAAAGTCTGTGTAGCTTTTCTTTGAGTCTTTTAGATTAGTTTCTTTTCCTCAGCATACTCAGATCTTTCCCCCTTAGCAATCATTTAGAAACCTGTTTTTCTCCTCGGTAGATTCGCTAAGTATGTTCCGGTTTAGATTGATATGCCATAAACCGGAAACGATATAATCTGACGCAATGATTTGAACTGTTCCTCTTCAACTGCCATTTAAACCGGAAATGATATAACTTGTTTGATGATTGCCGGTTTAACCTTGCCAGCTAGTTCTCAGTTTCCACCATTGTATAATATAAATAGATCCCGGATCATTGTTCGTTCATAATCCGTTTCTGTACTTTATCTTCTCCAGCACTTTGTTCAATGGCTAAGCAGTATGTTTCCTGCAATTGGGTCCGTTCCGTCGTGACTGAGGACGACTTAATCAAACTGTCGAAAATCGGCACATTAGGCCCTCAAGTTGAACTAAAATGGCGTGCTCCGGGTAATGAATGCCCTCCTACCCCTAGATCCGGGGAAGTCATCGTATTTCTGGACCACATCTCCAGAGGCTTCTCTCCCCCCGGTTCAAGATTTTTCCGGGATGTTCTTGCCACCTTCCAGCTGCACCCACAGGATATCGGACCAAATTCTGTTTCCAACATTTGCGATTTTCAAGTATTTTCTGAAGTGTATCTGCAAGAGGAGCCTTCAGTTGATTTATTCCGGGATTTCTTCCATGCAAACCGGCGTACGGAATTTACCAGCGGACCTCACCAGGAGCTTGGTGGGATCAGTATTCAGAAAAGGAGGGATGCAGTCTTTCCTCACGCCTCCTTACATACTCACCCTAAGGACTGGAACAAGTCCTGGTTTTATTGTGTAGACACTTCTCCTGAAGGTGAAAATCCTTTGCCGGGTTATCGCAAAACTCGTATCCCGGCGAATCACCCCTTGCCACAACGGCTTAGTGCTGCTGAACGGACCCGGTTTTCACCACAGCTCTCCAAGTTGAGAGCTTTTATGGCAAATGGTCTGATTGGCACTGATTTCCTTCGCTGCTGGCTATCCTGGAGCATCCTTCCCTTAAGCCGGCGCCCTAAGCTGATGTGCAAATACTCTGGTAAACCGGATGATCATCAGAGGTTTACTAAGGATAAGCTTTCTGAATCGGAGGTAGTGGAGTCAGCCAAGAAGATTGTCAATCATGCCTTAACAGATTGCTCTAAAGTTGGCTTGGCCCCATACTTTAAGAAGAATAAGCTGCCTGAAGTAAGTTTGTCTTGGGCTTGTACTTTATAAACCGTCCTCTTTGAACCGTTTTCAATTACTCTTTGTGTTTTCAATTAGGCTGATGACCCCTTCTGGAGAAGAAAACCTCAGGAAAAAACTGTAAAGCAGGCTCGCCGGAAGACCCCTGCGAACAAGAAGAGGAAAGCAGCCGTCGATGCCGGTTCTCCTTCTGAGGATGATGATCCGGATTCCGAGGTACGCTTTACTCCGGTTTAAATTCTCGCCTTCATATACTTGTAATCATATCTAATGATACCTTTTCACAGGAACTGCCTGAAGGTGATAACCCGACTGAGATTGAGGTAACTCTTATTTCTTCCGATTCAGAACCTCCTCCTCAAAAAATCCGTCGGACCGTCAGGAAATATCAATCTTCTCATCCCTATGCTAAGTTAGATCCTAACTTTACTTTGAAGAAGCAACAACACGAAGCCTTTCGCCGGACCACTCGCCACAGTGGCTTGCCGGTGGAATCATCTGGGATCTCCTTGACTCCGGTTCGAAAGCGCCGTGCTGAGGTGATACTCTCTCCGACTCCTCTTCATCCCAAGGCCGGACTTATCCGAAAACCCCTTAAACCGTCTGATCCTGACTATCAGGAAACTCCGCTATCTTCTTCCGGCGAATCGACCGCTACACAGCTTCCTCCTTTGAAGACTGTTCCGGGGTAACTCTCTTCACCTCTTCCGGTTTATGACTCCCCCCTTTCTCTTTATAATGTTAACTTATTTTGCCTGTTTTCCAGCAAACCGAAACCTAGCAAAAAGGCCAAGGCGAATAAGCCTGTTGCTGATCCTTCTACTGATGAACCGGTGATTGAACCGTCTATAGCTGTTCCTCCAGAAGGTACCCCTGCAGCTCCGGTTGAAGAACCTGCTCTTGAAACTCCTGTCACAGAAAATGTCCAAGACCCACCAAGTCCGGCCCGGGTTAATTCTCCTCAAGTTAACCCGGCATCTCCTGATCCGGCTCAAGTTGAAGTTATTCCTCCCAATGAACCCACTTCTCCTGACGTTGTGGTTACTGGCGCTGCTTATGTTGCTCCAGCTGAACCCACCGTTTTAGCAAAGCATACAGCTAAAACGGAAAAAATAGCTCAAGACAAAGGAAAATGGAGTACTGATATATCCAGTCTTTCCAGTATGAGCGCTCAAGATATTTATTCTGGATATTTGAACCGGCTCCACAGCAGCCGGGATTATGAAGCCAGCCTGGTGAACCTGATGAGAGAAAAATATGAAGTAAGTTTCCTCTTCTGACTTTGCTTTTTTGACGCATCTTTATCTCATGGCAGCCCCCAAGTTCCGGTTTATCTGCTTTACTGAAGGTAATCCGGAACTTTGTAGCTTGAACTGCTGATCCATACATTAGCCCCCAAGTATCAAGTAGATAACTTGGTTATGTAGTTGATACTTGTAATTTCAAATTGTCTGTGGTGCATTGCTTCAACTGCCATTAGCCCCCAAGTGTCAAGTAGACAACTTGGTTGTGTGCTTGAGACTTGTACTTTCAAATTGTCTTTGCTGTATTACTTCAACTGCCATTAGCCCCCAAGTGTCAAGTAGACAACTTGGTTGTGTGCTTGAGACTTGTAATTTCTAATCTTGCTTTTGAACTTTTGTCTACAGGCTGAGCTGAACCGGAATGCTCTGGAAATCAGTGAACTTCGAAGCCGGCTTACGGAGACTGAGTCAGCCGCTTCAAAGGCTAAGAAAGAACTTCAAGTGAGTTTAAAGACTGCTGAAGACTTGAAGAGGTTCTTTGACGAGGAGCGGACTACTTTTGAAGTCCAGAAAAAAGATCTTGAGAAACGTGTTCAGGATGCCGAAGGAGCACTTAACCCGGTTATTGAAGAATTGACCGGGTTAAAGCGCCAAATTGACTTGATGACTTCTGCTATTTTTGGTAAGCATAATCTGAACTCCTGTCTTTATCTTTGTAACCTGTGACTTGCACCGGTTTAACTTTCATTGTTGTATGTAGGACGCTGTGTCTCCCATCTTGGGGATGACTTACGGAAGAAACTCAAGGCCTGCTATACCTTGGTCGAACAGTTGTACTCTGGAACGCAAAGGATTATCAGTGCCACTTCCTTCGGTAAACCGGCTCCTTCAACTATCAAAGATACTTTGAATAGTTTGTCCATTCTGCCGGCTCGTCTTGAAGAGGTTAAGAAATCGGCTGCTCGAGGAGGTGCTCTTCTGGCCCTTACGAGGGCTAAAGCTTGGGTCCCGGACATTGATCCGGAGGAGGTGTTAACCGGATTTCCTGATACCAAGGAGGACGGTTCAACGTTTAATGAAAAGGATCTTTATGCTCTGACAAAGGAGATGCGTCCCCTCGCCAGCAAGATTGCGGTGGAGTCTGACTTGTCTCGATATCATCCATCATATAACCTGCAGAACGAGCGGGTGGAGCGACCGGTTTACGATATTGTAAACTTAATTCCGCCGGTTCGTCCTCACGCCTTTGCTCCTGATATTGATCCTGCTGAGCTTATCAACGATGAAGTATATTTCCGTGCCTTGGCAAAGATTGATTGGCGTGCACCGGATTTCCCACCGCTTCACGAGGAGGAAGACGTTCCGGAACAAGACGGTGGCCAACCATCTCAGCAAGGAGAAGCACAATCTTGAATGCTACTGTTGTAATCATGATTGTTATTCCGTCAAACAATGCTTCCAACTATTTGGCTTTTTATGCCTTGTAATAGGTTTAGCTGAAACTTAATGCGCTGTGATCCGACATTTGGTCTTCATGAAGTATTCGTTCGTTGACTTGTTGATTGATACGGATGCTTTGTTCTGTTCATAAAAATATCAAAAAACATGTCCTAGTGGCTTACCACTGGACGGATTAACTTGTTCTCTAGACACATCTAATAAGCATATCTTGAAAAAATAACTGTGATACCTGAGATGTATGTAGCCAATATACCTTAAACCGGTCAGGATGTTTAAAATCACCTTAATCGGTCTTCATCAATTCTAATAAACACCTGAAACTTTTTGGTTCATCTTATCGATAAATCTTTCTCATCTTGGTTCAGAAACTTGTAACTTGCACCTGATACTCCATCCGGGCTTGAATGAACTCTGGGCTTGGTCATAACTGGGCCGGGTTAATAAACTCCGGTCATTGTTTTGTCTCATACTGGTGACTTATAGCCAAAACCAGGCCGGTTTAAAAAACACCGGTCATTATACCTGATCGTGTACTGCCAACCTGTTGGCTCATCATGGAGTCGATCCGGGTTATGATGAACACCGGTTTAATTCTCGATGGTGTTCATGACCCAGACTTATAACATTATATATAGGTGGTCAACTTCTGGAGCTGTTCCACTCGGTTTAAAAGGTTATGGAACACAAAAAACATGAAGAAACACACAATTCTTGTAAATCAGACCATGTAGTCGAGGCTTTTTCAAAGAGCTGCCAGGCTCAAAAACAAGGTTCAGCCAATCAATGGGACGTGGGCAAACCTACTGTCCCAAGGAGCTTAGCCAAACACTGAACGTGAGCGTATCGACTGTTCAGAGGGCCGATAGAACCGCAAATAAAAACCGAGCCAATCATTGGGACGTGGGCAAACCGGACTGTCCCAAGGGGCCTAGCCAATCACTGAACGTGAGCGTATCGACTGTTCAGAGGGCCGATATAATTGTAAACATAGCCAATCATTGGGACATGG
>LR738709.1:157316690-157329736 GCA_902687465.1 Secale cereale
AAGGGGCCTAGCCAATCACTGAACGTGAGCGTATCAACTGTTCAGGGGGCCATATAATCGTAAACATAGCCAATCAATGGGACGTGGGCAAACCGGACTGTCCCAAGGGGCCGAGCCATCCCTGAACGTGAGCGTATCGACTGTTCAGGGGGCCATATAATCGTAAACATAGCCAATCAATGGGACGTGGGCAAACCGGACTGTCCCAAGGGGCCGAGCCATCCCTGAACGTGAGCGTATCGACTGTTCAGGGGGCCGAAGGAATCATAAATATAGCCAATCAATGGGACGTGGGCAAACCGGACTGTCCCAAGGGGCCTCTAAAGTTCCTCCTGACTCTGCAGGTTTTTCTTTTTATGGGGTTTTTCTCTTCTTGAACCGGATATAATCTCTTGTTCCCGAGAGTTCTACCGCTCCTTCACATATCCTGCAAAGATTAGTTTCTAAAACCGGCCAACATTGAAATATGATACTTGATAACAAACTGATATGGTTATTTGCCGCAAAATTTGTGTGTATGGAGAAAGGGCTGAGCCCCCGGTTTACCGAGGGTGCCGGTTTATTCATTATTCAAAATATATACATAGGATACATTGGAGCCCATGGCTCAAGTGTAGTATGGCCATAAATGAGCGATGTTCCACGGCCTTTTCGTCTCCTCTTCTGATGTCCGTGAATCCTTGTGTTCTTGAATGTCCACCAAATAATATGAACCGTTGTGTAAATTCTTGCTGACCACAAAGGGCCCTTCCCATGGCGGGGATAGCTTGTGCATATCTGTTTGATCTTGGATAAGCCGAAGTACCAAGTCACCCTCCTGGAATGTCCTGGTTCTAATCCGGCGGCTGTGATATCTGCGCAGATCTTGCTGATAAATCGCCGACCGTGCTGCAGCTATATCACGCTCTTCATCCAACCGATCCAAACCGTCTTGTCTTGACTCCTCATTAACAGCTTCCACATAGGCCGCTACCCTCGGTGAATCATGGCGTATGTCACTTGGAAGAACTGCTTCTGTGCCGTAAACCATGAAGAAAGGTGTATAACCTGTAGACCGGTTGGGTGTAGTGTTAATACTCCAAAGGACAGACGGTAATTCTTCAACCCAACACCCTGGGGTTCTCTACAAAGGTGTCATAAGCCGGGGTTTGATTCCTCGCAAAATCTCCTGATTTGCCCTTTCTGCCAGACCATTGGATTGGGGGTGAGCCACAGAAGACACGTCCAAACGAATATGCTCTCGTTGACAGAATTCTTCCATCTCACCCTGAGATAAATTGGTGCCATTATCTGTGATGATGCTGTGTGGAAAACCAAACCGGAATATTACTTTTTTGATGAATTTGACCGCTGTTGCCGCATCACATTTGCTTATAGGCTCCGCTTCAACCCACTTCGTAAACTTGTCTACTGCTACTAGTAGATGAGTCTTCTGATCTTGGGATCGCTTGAAAGGGCCAACCATGTCAAGCCCCCAAGTCGCAAAAGGCCAAGTTATTGGTATCATCCGGAGTTCCTGTGCCGGAACAAGGGCACGTCTTGAGAACTTCTGACAAGCGTCACACTTGCGGACCAGGTCTGTCGCATCTGCATGCGCGGTTAACCAATAAAAGCCATGTCGGAAAGCTTTAGCCACTAAAGATTTTGATCCGGCATGATGACCACAATCCCCTTCATGAATCTCTCTTAGAATCTCACAACCTTCCTCAGCTGAAACACACCGTTGAAATACTCCAGAAGTGCTACGATGGTGCAGCTCTCCGTTGGCAATTGTCATAGATTTGGAACGTCGGATTATCTGCCGTGCTTCGTCCTCGTCCTCTGGTAACTCTCCTCGGCTTAAGTATGCCAAATAGGGTAACGTCCAATCCGGAATAACATGGGTTGCTGCAACCAACTGTGCCTCTGGATCCGGAACAGCTAGGTCGTTCTCTGAAGGTACTTGAACCGAAGGACTGTGCAATTCATCCAAAAAGGTGTTTGGTGGTACCAGTTTACGTTGCGATCCTAGCCGGCTTAAAGCGTCGGCTGCTTCGTTCCTCCGCCGGTCTATATGCTCCACCTGATATCCTTTGAAATATCCTGCGACCGCTTCAACCTCTCGTCGGTAAGCCGCCATGAGGGGATCCCTTGAATCCCACTTGCCCGAAACTTGCTGTGCCACTAAGTCTGAATCGCCCAGGCACTTAACCCGGCTCAAATTCATCTCTTTTGCCAATCGCAAACCATGAAGAAGCGCTTCATATTCTGCTGCATTATTAGTACAAGGAAATAATAACCAGAGGACATAGCAAAATTTATCACCTCTGGGGGAAGTTAAGACAACTCCAGCCCCCGAGCCCTCCAACTGCTTTGAACCGTCGAAGTGAATCGTCCAATAAGTAAGATCCGGCTTCTCCTCAGGAGTCTGCAACTCCGTCCAGTCATTGATGAAATCGACCAATGCCTGAGATTTTATAGCGGTACGCGGTACATACTTCAACTCATGCGGACTGAGCTCAATGGCCCACTTGGCTACCCTGCCTGTAGCTTCCCTATTCTGGATTATGTCCCCCAACGGAGCTGAACTAACCACAGTGATTGGATGCCCTTGGAAATAATGCTTCAGTTTCCGGTTTGCCATGAACACCCCATATACCAACTTCTGCCAATGAGGGTACCTTTGCTTAGATTCGATGAGTACTTCACTCACATAATAAACCGGGCGCTGAACCGGATGTTCCTTCCCTGCTTCCTTGCGCTCAACCACAATCGCAACGCTGACTGCCCGTGTGTTTGCAGCAACATATAACAGCAAAGGCTCCTTATCAATGGGAGCAGCTAAAACCGGTGGTTTTGCTAGTTGCTGTTTCAGATTCTCAAACGCTGTGTTTGCCTCATCACTCCAAATGAACCGGTCCGTTTTCTTCAACATTTGATAAAGCGGGATCGCCTTTTCTCCTAAGCGACTGATAAACCGGCTCAGCACCGTGATCCGGCCAGCTATGCGCTGAACATCATTGATGCAAACCGGTTTTGTCAAAGATGTGATGGCCTTGATCTTCTGCGGGCTGGCTTCTATTCCCCTGTTCGAGACCAGGAATCCCAGAAGCTTACCAGCCGGGACACCAAAAGCACATTTCTCCGGATTAAGCATCATCCTGTAAGCCCGAAGATTATCAAAGGTTTCTCTGAGGTCTTCTATCATTGTTCTTTCCTCCTTTGATTTGACCACAATGTCATCCACATAAGCATGCACGTTCCTTCCTATCTGCCCTTTCAAACAATTCTGAACGCAACGCTGATAAGTTGCCTGTGCACATTTGAGCCCGAAGGGCATAGACACATAGCAAAAAGCACCAAAAGGGGTTATGAAAGATGTCTTCTCTTGATCTTCAACTGCCATCTTGATCTGGTGATAACCTGAATATGCATCCAGAAAACTCAGCCGCTCACACCCTGCTGTGGCATCAATAATCTGATCAATGCGAGGTAGAGCAAAAGGATCAGTCGGGCAAGCTTTATTGAGGTCTGTGTAGTCCACACACATCCTCCACTTCCCATTCTTCTTTAGAACCAACACCGGATTATCCAACCATTCCGGATGAAAAACTTCCACTATGAACCCTGCCGCCAAAAGTCTGGCCACTTCTTCTCCTATAGCCTTGCGCCTCTCTTCATTAAAGCGGCGTAGATACTGTTTTACCGGTTTAAACTTTGGATCGATATTCAACTTGTGCTCAGCGAGTTCCCTCGGTATACCTGGCATGTCAGAAGGTTTCCATGCAAAGATATCCCGGTTCTCACGGATGAACTCGATGAGCGCGCTTTCCTATTTAGGATCTAGGTTAGCACTGATGGTGAATTGTTTAGACGAGTCTCCAGGCACAAAATCCACCTGCTTAGTCTCTTCCGCTGACTTGAACTTCAAAGCCGGATCATGCTCGGTAGTTGGTTTCTTCAGCGGAGTCATATCTGCCGGATCAACATTATCTTTATAAAATTTTAACTCTTCCGTGGCACATACCGCTTCTGCATAAGCTGCATCACCTTCCTCACACTCCACTGCTATCTTACGACTGCCGTGCACCGTAATCGTGCCTTTATGACCCGGCATCTTAAGCTGCAAATAAACGTAACATGGCCTAGCCATAAATTTAGCATAAACCGTCCTTCCGAACAAAGCATGATATGGACTTTTAATTTTGACAACTTCAAAAGTGATCATCTCCGATCTGGAATCATGCTCATCTCCAAAGGTAACTTCTAAGTCAATCTTACCAACTGGATAAGCTGACTTACCTGGGACCACCCCGTGAAACACTGTGTTTGATGTCCTTAACTTTTTATCTGTCAGACCCATACGACGAAAGGTCTCGTAATATAATATATTGATACTGCTACCTCCATCCATGAGGACTTTAGTAAACTTGTATCCTCCCTCCTGAGGTGCTACCACCAACGCTAAATGTCCCGGATTATCTACCCGTAACGGGTGGTCCTCTCTGCTCCATACAATGGGCTGCTCTGACCATCGTAGAAATTGTGGCGTCGCCGGTTCTACTGCATTAACAGCCCGCTTTAAAACCTTCTGGTCTCTCTTACATAGACTCGTGGTAAAAACATGATATTGACCGCTGCTCAACTCCTTTGGATTACTCTGGTATCCGGATTGCTGATGTTGCTGCGGACGCTGTTGCTGCTGGTTTCCTTGGTTATTGTAACTCCCTTGGCCCTGCTGCTGATTATTCTGACTGTTGTAACCACCTTGATGATGCGATTGATTTCCCTGACCATGATAACCACCTTGATGATGTGATTGACTTCCCTGACCATTGTAACCACCTTAATGATGCGATTGATTTCCCTGACCATTGTAGTTTCCTTGACTATTTTGGCCGCCTGGCCGGGATTGATAACCGCCGTTGTTCCCTTGATAACCGCCGTTGCCCCTATATCCTGATCCGGAGTTGTTCCCTTGATAACCCGGACCGTAAAACCCGGGCCCTGAACCGCCGTTCGGGGGCCGGCTAGGAGGATTAAAACGGCCGTTCCCTGCTTTCATAAAGGACAGGCATTCTCTTATAGTGTGCCTTGCAATCCTCCCTCTTCCGCTATGCTTTAGACAGGGTTGATCCAAATCCTGCTCCCAACCCGGGTTTCCTCCGCCGGTTTGGAGAGTGGAACCCTGCTGATTAACCTGAAGACCGCCTTGAGCCTGTGTATTAGCACCAAAATCGGAGCTATTTTCTGCCTTCCGTTTGCCCAAAAAGCTTGAAGTAACCGGATTAACCGGCACCGGTTTACCAGACTTGCTGGCCTTCCCCGTTTTATCTCCTTCTGACTCCGGATACTTGGTATTATCTGAGTCTCCGTACTTCACCAGGGCGCTCATTAAAGTCCCCATGTCATTGCATTCCCGTTTGAGCCGTCCGAGTTTTAATTTTAAAGATTCAAACCGGCAATTGTTCTCCAATGTTACAATTGCTGTGCTAGGGTTGATGCCATTTGAGGAGTGCAAGATCTCTGCCACTCTGCGTACCCAAGCTGTTGTAGACTCCTGCTCTCCTTGCACACATGCTGCTAAATCTATCACCGACATTGGTTGCTTGCATGTATCCTTGAAGTTTTTGATGAACTGACTACGCAGCTCCCCCCATGACCCGATAGAATTCGGAGGTAGCGCCTTCAGCCAAGTCCGGGCCGTGCCCTCAAGCATCATAGTGAAATATTTGGCACAAGCCGATTCATCCACGTCCAGCATTTCCATGGCCATCTCGTAACTCTCCACCCAAGCTTCGGGCGGTAAATCGGCTGTGTAATTAGGCACCTTGCGAGGTCCTTTGAAATCCTTGGGCAACTTAACGCTCCGCAGGGCGGGGACGAGACATTGTATTCCAAAACCGCTCGCTGTAGCTCCTGTCCCTGTAGTGGCTGTGTGAACCGGCGTCGACTGACGAATTTCCTCCCTGGCCTCCGATCTAGGCCGGTTTAGGTCCGGGGCTGGCATCTCCGCCCTTGCCGGATTATCCTGCCTGTGCTGATGTCTCCTGCGCTCACTGCTAGACACTTCTGGCTCCTCCCAATGCCTAGAGTAACTTCGGTTGGGACGTGGTGTTGAATGTAACCTTTCCCTGCTATGAGAGTACGCTTGCTGCTGTATTAACGCCGTATTAAGCAGCTTCTGGGCCCTGCGCGCCTCTATCGCCACCGGGGACGTTTCTTCCACGGGTAAAGCGGCCAACCGTGCTGCCGCTGCAGCAATATTATCCAAAGGGTTTGAATAGTGTCCTGGAGGGACAGGAACATAAGGCGCCGATGTAATCCGACGCTCCCGTTCTGCGGCGGGCTGCTGAACCGGCTCATCCCGAGCCGGTGGGCTTCTCCGGTTTAAGGCCGGATTATTACTGGCCCCAGCCCCAGGTGTTTTGAACAAATTCGCAGATTCGTAACCCGGCGGTAGGCGGGATCGATACTTTCGCCCCCTTACTCCTTCCATAGAAGCCTGCTCCATCCTCAAATGAAAAGCTTGATCATCCAACTCTGCTTGTCTTATGGCTAACATCTCTCCTTCTGCCTTTAAATCCTCCTTTAACTGATCGATCCGGGCTTTCAACTGAAGAAGCGCCGCATCATGTTGCACCTTGTCTGCTGGAGCTACGACCTCCACTGCCTTAGCTGTGAACTCCTCGATCAAGGTGGATAGAACTTCAGTAAGGGAGGGATTTGAACCGCTTCCCCCTGCACCAGCCTCTGCTGTTGTTCCGTTCGTCGGGGGTTGTGAACCGGCCATGAAGACCGCCACCCGGTTTGGCGGGCCAAAGGGGTCCAGAATACTGTTTCCATCGGACTCGCCCTCAGACCGGCCGTCCCGCAACTGATACAGAGATTCAGTTTCCCCGGATGAAGACTCGTCATCTGAGTAGACGACAGTTGCACCATCAGATTCCGATCCGTCCTCGGCTTGGCCTCCGTGAATTGCTCCAACGAACACATGCTTCATGGCAGGCTGAATCCGGGCCGATCTCGCACGCTGAGCCGGCTCGACGATGTTGGGGAGGGTGTCCGGCTCAGGTCCCGGTTCACCAATTTTGCCAATGAAGACTTGGATGCTGCCGAAGGGGACCCGGTACCCGTATTCGATCGAATCGGCCTCCGGTCCCCAACCCGCGTCGTCGATGTAGATCCGGCCACGACGACTCTTGGTCATCCGGCCGACTGCGTAACCCTTTAACCCTTCGAAGCCGCCTTTCAAGAACTCGAAACCATCGTGCGCAGGCCCCACGGTGGGCGCCAACTGTCGTGGAAATAACACGGCAGATGTCCGGTTTAGCGGACTTGATGATGGAACCATCGCACGGGTTAGCTTGAAAGGATTCATGGCACACAAAAGACACAAAGGATTTATACTAGTTCGGCCCCTTCGGAGAAGGTAAAAGCCTACGTCTAGTTGGTTGATATTGCTTGGGCGTCGGTTTACAGGGAGCGGATTCACTTTGCCTGCGTCTCGACGGATTGATTGTTGCTTGTCCCCGAACCGTCGCCGGGTCGTCCCTTTATATAGAGGTGACGCCTGGTCCGGTTTACAGAGTCCCGAGGCCGGCTCATAATCGTGTCCGCCTCGGTCTCTGTCTTTTCTTTCTTATCTCTCAAGTTACATCTCTTGGCGGTTTACAAACCGTACTTCTATACATGGGCCTTGAAATCTCATGGGCCTTAATCTCTACTAAAATATTAAAACCATGTACGATATCACTAAGCCGGTTTACAATATCCGGTTTATACCTACTAACCATATCCCTGACATAACTTGTGTGTTTGTGCATGTAGATTCATAATATCCTCATGTTAACATGTTTTGAAGTATATTGCTTGTTGCATATTGTCATGCTCCTTGTGTTGTATCTCTGTGTTTCCTATGTTAACTTTCTATGCATCCTAAGTGCATCTGCAGTGCTTCCTTAGTGCATCTGTAGTGCTTCCTGTTTAGATTTGTCATGCATCATATCTTGCCATGTATTGCATCTTATAAACTTGTGTTGTTTTCTATGCTTCCTACCTTGCCATGTTGTGCTTCCTGTGTAGATTTTCTGTGCATCATAAGTAGACTTGTTTTGCATCATACTTGGTAGTGCATATTGTTATGTTCTTGAGTGGTTTGTTTACCGTATTGCTTGCTTCTTCTCGTTAGTGCTTGTTCCGTTGCGTCGTGAGGATTCGTTCATCTACCCATGGTTCTTCCTCAAGGCTTCTTCTTCGTCTTCTTCATGGATCTGTTCTTCTTCCTTGCGGGATCTCAGGCAAGATGACCATACCCTTGGATACCTTTACTATCATTGCCATGCTTAGTGTCTCGATGCTATCGTTACATGTCGCGCTACCCATCATTATTGCCAGCCTCTCCTTGTTGCCATGACAACCTCTAACCGTTGAAACCTTCCTAGCAAAACCATTGTTTGGCTAAGTTACCCGCTTGCTCAGCCCCTCTTATAGCGGTTGTTAGTTGCAGGTGAAGATGAAGTTCATTCCAGGAGGGAACTTGTTGTTGGAATATCACAATATATATTATTATTATTTAACACACCTATATACTGGGCATGGGTGGAAGGCTTGGCCTTTTGTTCGGTGTTTTGTTCCACTCATGCCACCTTAGGCGCCGATAAACCGGCATTATGTTCCTTGATTTTGCGTTCCTTACACGATGGGTGGTTGGGGACCCCTTGACAGTTCGTCTTTGAATAAAACTCCTCCAGCAAGGCCCAACATTGGTTTTAATTTGCTCATAATAACAACTTAACTAATTATTTGCATAGGGGGTCATGTCCCCGGGTTCTTAATTCTACATAACAGGGGGGCCAGTGCTGATGGTGTTGGTCCCAAACGGGGGTTCTGCGGGGCCACCACGGGGAAACTCGAGGATTGGTTTTAATCGTACTATCGCCCATCCGGTCGTGGCCTGAGACGAGATACGCGCGGCTACTATCAGGGTGTCGAGACACCGGGAGGTCTTGCTGGACTTGTTTTACCATTGTCGAACTGTCTTGTGCACCGGGATGCCGAGCCTGATCGGATTTCCCTAAGATAAGGAGTGATGATATTATATTTATCACTTCAGCTAATCGTGAGAGCTTGTGATGGGCTAAGTTGGGACACCCCTGCAGGGTTATGATCTTTTGAAAGCCGTGCCCGCGGTTATGTGGCAGATTGGAATTTGTTAATGTCCGGTTGTAGAAAACTTGGCAGATGATCCGAAGTAAAACACACAACTGTGTGAGTAACCGTGACTGTCTCTTTTCACTTTGAGAAGAGAACACGATGGGGTTATGTTTGACTCGTATGTAGCTCAGGATCTTTAGCGATCACTTCTAGTTTGCGACCGTTTGCGTAGATGCTCATCTTATTCTTGTACTCGTAAGTTAGCCACATATACTTTTGCTTAGCCGCTGCTGCAACCTCACCACTTTACCTCTTCCTACCTATTCAGCTTTGATAGTCTTGTTACCCATGGTTATGGGATTGCTGAGTCCTCGTGGCTCACAGATACTACAACAACAGTTGCAGGTGCAGGTTTCCGATGTCTTGACGTGAGAGCGTTGTTCTGTTGTTGGAGTTCTTCTTCTTCAGTCTTGGGTTAGGTTCCGGGTCGGCAGCCTAGGATAGCAGATGGATGTCTTTGTGCTTTTATTGTTTGTATCCGTAGTCGGATACTTGTATTGATATTGGTGTAATCATGAGACTTGTATGTATGTTGTATCCCCTATGTATGTATGTAATGGTACGATGTAATGATATCCATCTTGTTAAGCGCCCGAAATGCGGTTGTGCCCCAATCACGTAAGTGTCACGTGATCGGGTTAGAATCGCATCTTGGGCCTGACAAGTTGGTATCAGAGCCTCGACCGACCATAGGAGCCCCCTTGATTGATTGTAGCTTGGCCGTTGTTGAGTCTAGCAGAAAACTTTTCGGAGTCTAGTTATATCGGAGAGTAGGATTCTTTTTACTCCCCTGCCCCTTCGTCGCTCTGGTGAGGAATCTTGACGTAGGTGTTTTGAATTACTCCTCTTCCCCTTCAAAAAATTTTTAGGCTCTCGTGGTTAGTCTTTCGTTCGTTGCGTTGTTAGTTCTTTCATCTGGTGCATCTCTCGTCAAGTGGATTCAACCCTCTTCTTCTTTGCAAGTTCAATCCTCAGTTCTTTTCAACCGACAGTGTTTCCCCGTCCGATGTGGTCTTTTCTTTTACCACCCGCCCACCCTTTTGCTTCTCGGAGCCGGAGTCCTTAATCGAATATCCATCCTACTCGTGTGAATCCCTTGCATTCTTTCCTCAGTTATTTAAACTCATGAATTCTCGTCTAGTTCGTAATTCTTCATCTCTTTTCTTCTCCGGTGGTTCCAATTCTATTAGTATTCGGTGTTGTTCATATTATTTTTTCCCTCGGCTCAGATGTTTCTTCTTCGCTCGTTCGTCTTTTGTCATTTAATTATTCCGGAGTTCCGAAGAAATCTCAGGATATTCGTCTGTCTTCCAATTAATTTGAGGTTGTCACCTCATTCGAGTTTTTCAATTGTTCCGGTGCATCTTCTCCTTACAATCCTTTTCAACGGTGTTTTCTCTTCGGTGGGCTCATAACCCACAGGTCTTTCCCAGGATCTTACCTGACTCTTTATTTCCCGGAGTTCAGAAATTCTTTTCAAGTGTGACGTAAGTATGGATTCCATCAGTCACATGCCTTCTCCAAGATCGTTTCTAATTCTTTTCATCGTTGGTTCAACCTTTCTTCTTGTCATTCTTCCGGAGCATTTCATCAATTCTTTTCATTGTGTTCCTCCGAAGGCCATCATTTCAGAAGATTTCTTCATTCTCAGTTTTCAACTTCGTCCTCCAAATATTCTTCATTGATGCCTCTTCGTTCGCCTCACATTCTTCCGGTGATTGTTCAAGTATTCTTTAATCAGTTCACGATCTCTTTGTTCTCGTCATCCTATTTTCCTCAAGTGCTTATTCTTCCCGGCGATTCATCGTATTCACTCAATCTCAATTCCTTATGGTGGCTTGTCCTCTTGCATCGTTCAATTTCATTCCTTACGGTGGTCATTCTCGTTCTTCACTTGATTTTAATTCTTCACGGTGGTTCGTTCCTTTTTCTTCACTCGGTTTCAATTCTTCACGATGGTTCGCTCTACAATTCTTTCCGGTGCTATCATATCAATCCATTCATTTGATTCCAATCCTACCGGTGTTCATGAAGATTTTTCCCGAGTTCAAGTTATATCTCTCTTTAATCTTTTTCAATGGGTATAAGTAGTATGCGAATCCATTGCTTCTCATCAATTTAATTGATGGAGGATGAGCATAACATAATTCTTATTCGTTTTCGTCGAGTTGATTTAATCCCTTCCTTCGGAGTTTATTCTTGATGAATAAATTCTAGTTCCAAGTCCTTTTATCTTTTCTTCCCGGAGTTCAAGTTTTTATCGGTTATCTCGTCGGAACCCCGACTAATCATCGCAAGGCTCTAATCTTATTCTTTTTGCCCGTCATTTCTATATCATCATCCTTTCGTTACCGGAGTCCTTCGTGGAGGTTCATCGCAATTCAATTCATTCTTCAAATATTCAACTAATTCGTCTGGAGCAGCTCAAGCATTATTCTTTAGCCTCTCGAGTGCAAATAATTCTCTGAATTCTTTTGAAGTGGAGTTTTGCATTTCTTCCCTCATCTCACCTATTCAATATTTTGGTTGCGGCGGTAATTCACCTCAAGCTTTGAGATGTTTTTCATAAGTCCACAACAAGCTCATTCTTTTGTTGTTGATTTTATCAACAACTCCGTTCAAGTCTTTCTCTTGAAGATGTTCTTTCAATCCATTCGTGATGGAAGTTGTCATCTTCTTCCCCTTCTTCTCATTCCATTCTTTCAAAAAAAATCCGGAGGCTCTGTGTTGTTACTCTCGTCGAGTATCATATCATCTCCTCAAGATCTTGTTCCATTCCATTCATATTCAACCGGTGTGCTATTTCTTCCAGTTTCAGCCGGAGTGCTACACAAATTCCTTCGTGGAGATTTCTTTTCTATCTCTTTTAACCGGAGTGGTTTCGAATTCATTCTTATTCCGTCAACTCTTGCTTCATGCCTTTCAACCTCCTTGATTCTTGTCATATTCTTTGTTCCTCTTGTTTAACGAAGCCCTTGCAACTTCGTTCTTCTTCATTGCATTCTTCTTCCTTTCGAGTGGCTCAACCTCTCAAGGTTCTTTGGTTTCGTTCTTTTGTCTTCGAAGAACTTTGTTCTTCCTTTTCCTTCCCGTCTCGTTCCTAAGATCTCGGGACGAGATCTCTTGTTAGTAGGGGAGTATTGTGACACCCCGAGACCGGTGCGCCAGATGTCAGTCAGTTATTCGTTGTCAGTGCCATGTCATCTGCTTGCGTGTGCATCCTTGCCTTGTCATCTTGTGTGTTGCATCAGCATGTTTTCAAAACTTGCATCCGCCCGAGTCTCCTCGTTCCTTCCCGTTGTCCGTTTCGAGTTCCGGAGCTCTCTCACGTGTCTGTGGCATCCCCGAGGCCTACTTTGTGTTTGGCCATGTAACGTTTCCGGTTTGGTGTGAGAATTGTCGTGCGATGTTGTTTTGTTGTGTGTAACCCGCCTGTCAAATCTCGTCGCGTTTGGAGTTTGTTTGATGCTCCAACAGTTATTCTCGTGGGCTGAAAGTACCTCCTCTTTGAGGCCCAAGACACCCCTCCAACAGCCCACCAACCCAACTCAAACCCTTCCCTTCATCTAGACCGTTCAATTGTGATCTCGTGGCCGAAAACCTCTCCTCATTTGGACAACCCTAGCTCCTTGTGCCTATATAAACGTCCACCCCATCCAATTTTTGCATCTAAAACCCTAATGTTTCCGACACTTCACCGCCGTGCTTCCGACTCGTCGCCGCCGTGCTTCAGACTCTTCGCTTCCGTGCTTCCGACCTCGTCTTCAACCTCGCTGCACCTGTGCTTCCGACTCTTCGTCGCCGTGCTTCCAACTCTTCGCCGCCGTGCATCCGACCTCGTCTTCAACCTC
>LR738709.1:157338143-157374118 GCA_902687465.1 Secale cereale
CGCCGCCGTGCTTCCGACTCTTCGCCGCCGTGCTTCCGACCTCGCCGCCGAGCCGTGCTTCCAAAGTCGCCGTGCCGTGCTTCCAAAGCTGCCGCGCCGTGCTTCCGAGCCAGCCGCCGCCGCCGTTCGAAGAGGATCGGGAGGAGCCCGATCCAGATCTGCCTCTCCGGGCCGAAACCCTAGCGGGCCGGGACCCGGTAGCCCGTTAGCCCGCGTGGATACGCCACCCACTTCGGCCCGACCCACGCCGGATCTGTTGATCGCGCCCGTTGACTTTGACCCTGAGGTTGCTTCTAATTTCACTAAGTTCCCAGGTTTCAGTTTCTGATGCTGTTTTGCGAGGTGGATAACTTTTACTGTGCATGTCCGATTTGAGCATATGATATGTCAAAATGATCGTGGTGACTTGTAGTATGCTTTGTTCCATTGTGCCATGCATGTTTGATTTCATCTAGATGCTTAAATATCTGTTGCAAGAGTGCTACTTGTTATAAACTGCTGCTACTTGTTATTTTGTTGCTATGTTTGAGATGTGATAACTTGGTGCATGTTTATCCAAATGATGCAAATGATATGTCAAAATGTTCATCATGAGATGCTCTACATGTTGGTTGCTATAACATGCTTGTTGAGTTCAAATTGCCATGTTTATCTATGTTGCAAAAGTGCATTTGGCTGTTATGTCCTGAAACTTGTTACGAGATGCCTAGTTGAGGAGCTCGTTGCTATTGTTGTGTTTGTCCCCTTGTCATATGCCTAGATGTTTTAGAATCTCCATGATGTGTTCTTTGATGTGGTGCATTTGACTTTCCATGATATGCCTTGTGTTGACTTAAACATGCTCACAAACATGCCATGTCGTTATTGCTGTTTTAACACTTAGTGAAATTCCACCAAGTCTAGAATCTGTAATTTCCAGATGCCATGTTTGCTTGTTGTTCTAGGCAAATCCATGATAGTTTTGGGGTGACTATTGATGATTCCTTGTTGTATATGTTGTTGGCTATCCATTCATGCTCTCACATGCTCATTTGGGTGGCTGTAGCATATTTAACTCTTGCTCCCAAGTTGCTATAAAATACTGCTGTCAGGATTTTGTTGTCATGTTCAATATGTTTTAGCTTGTTGCTATTGATCCATGCCTCCTATGAAGATGCTCCAATGGACTTGTTTGCTGTAGGATATGTCTACTTCATGTTCATGCTTCTTATCACCATGTTTGAGTGCTGTAGCTTATATTTATCATGCTCCAAAGTTGCTATGTGGCTGTTAATTTCAGCTTGTGCATGTTTCTTGTTTCGGGTGTATCTTTTAGCCCGTTGCTCCGTTTTGAGCAAGTCCTACATGTAACTTGTGTGTTTTTGCATGTAGATTCATAATATCCTCATGTTAACATGTTTTGAAGTATATTGCTTGTTGCATATTGTCATGCTACTTGTGTTGTATCTCTGTGTTTCCTATGTTAACTTTCTATGCATCCTAAGTGCATCTGCAGTGCTTCCTTAGTGCATCTGTAGTGCTTCATGTTTAGATTTGTCATGCATCATATCTTGCCATGTATTGCATCTTATAAACTTGTGTTGTTTTCTATGCTTCCTACCTTGCCATGTTGTGCTTCCTGTGTAGATTTTCTGTGCATCATAAGTAGACTTGTTTTGCATCATACTTGGTAGTGCATATTGTTATGTTCTTGAGTGGTTTGTTTACCGTATTGCTTGCTTCTTCTCGTTATTTCTTGTTCCGTTGCGTCGTGAGGATTCGTTCGTCTACCCGTGGTTCTTCCTCAAGGCTTCTTCTTCGTCTTCTTCATGGATCCGTTCTTCTTCCTTGCGGGATCTCAGGCAAGATGACCATACCCTTGGATACCTTTACTATCATTGCCATGCTTAGTGTCTCGATGCTATCGTTACATGTCGCGCTACCCATCATTATTGTCAGCCTCTCCTTGTTGCCATGACAACCTCTAACCGTTGATACCTTCCTAGCAAAACCATTGTTTGGCTAAGTTACCCGCTTGCTCAGCCCCTCTTATAGCGTTGTTAGTTGCAGGTGAAGATGAAGTTCGTTCCAGGAGGGAACTTGTTGTTGGAATATCACAATATCTATTATTATTATTTAACACACCTATATACTGGGCATGGGTGGAAGGCTTGGCCTTTTTCTCGGTGTTTTGTTCCACTCATGCCACCTTAGGCGCCGATAAACCGGCATTATGTTCCTTGATTTTGCGTTCCTTACACGATGGGTGGATGGGGACCCCTTGACAGTTCGTCTTTGAATAAAACTCCTCCAGCAAGGCCCAACATTGGTTTTAATTTGCTCATAATAACAACTTAACTAATTAATTGCATAGGGGGTCATGTCCCCGGGTTCTTAATTCTACATAACAGGGGGGCCAGTGCTGATGGTGTTGGTCCCAAACGGGGGTTCTGCAGGGCCACCACGGGGAAACTCGAGGATTGGTTTTACTCGTACTATCGCCCATCCAGTCGTGGCCTGAGACGAGATACGCGCGGCTACTATCAGGGTGTCGACACACCGGGAGGTCTTGCTGGACTTGTTTTACCATTGTTGAAATGTCTTGTGCACCGGGATGACGAGCCTGATCGGATTTCCCTAAGATAAGGAGTGATGATATTATATTTATCACTTCAGCTAATCGTGAGAGCTTGTGATGGGCTAAGTTGGGACACCCCTGCAGGGTTATGATCTTTCGAAAGTTGTGCCCGCGGTTATGTGGCAGATTGGAATTTGTTAATGTCCGGTTGTAGAAAACTTGGCAGATGATCCGAAGTAAAACACACAACTGTGTGAGTAACCGTGACTGTCTCTTTTCACTTTGAGAAGAGAACACGGTGGGGTTATGTTTGACTCGTATGTAGCTCAGGATCTTTAGCGATCACTTCTAGTTTGCGACCGTTTGCTTAGATGCTCATCTTATTCTTGTACTCGTAAGTTAGACACATATACTTTTGCTTAGCCGATGCTGCAACCTCACCACTTTACCTCTTCCTACCTATTAAGCTTTGATAGTCTTGTTACCCATGGTTATGGGATTGCTGAGTCCTCGTGGCTCACAGATACTACAACAACAGTTGCAGGTGCAGGTTTCCGATGTCTTGACGTGAGAGCGTTGTTCTATTGTTGGAGTTCTTCTTCTTCAGTCTTGGGTTAGGTTCCGGGTCGGCAGCCTGGGATAGCAGATGGATGTCTTTGTGGTTTTATTGTTTGTATCTGTAGTCGGATACTTGTATTGATATTGGTGTAATCATGAGACTTGTATGTATGTTGTATCCCCTATGTATGTATGTAATGGTACGATGTAATGATATCCATCTTGCTAAGCGCCCGAAATGCGGTTGTGCCCCAATCACGTAAGTGTCACGTGATCGGGATAGAATCGCATCTTGGGCCTGACAGCTACCGCCGTACTAAGCAAAATTAGAAGCATAATAAGATAAACATCACATGCAATCAAAATATGTGACATGATATGGCTATCATCATCTTGTGCTTTTGATCTCCATCTCAAAGCATCGTCATGATCTCCATCATCACCGGCTTGACACCATGATCTTCATCGTAGCGTCGTGGACGTCTTGCCAACTATTGCTACTACTACTATCGCTAACTCATAGTGGTAAAGTAAAGCAATTACATTGCTTTCGCAACTCATACAATAAAGAGACAACCATAAGGCTCCTGCCGGTTGCCGGTAATTTACAAAACATGATCATCTCATACAATAACATATAACTCATCATGTCTTGACCATATCACATCACAACATGCCCTGCAGAAACAAGTTAGACGTCCTCTACTTTGTTGTTGCAAGTTCTACGTGGCTGCTACGGGCTTAGCAAGAACCGTTCTTACCTACGCATCAAAACCATAACGATTTTTTGTCAAGTGTGTTGTTTTAACCTTCACAAGGACCAGGCGTAGTCACACTCGATTCAACTAAAGTGAGAGAGACAGACACCCGCCGGTCACCTTTAAGCAACGAGTGGTCATAACGGTGAAACCAGTCTCGCGTAAGGGTACGCGTAATGTCGGTCTGGGCCGCTTCATCTCACAATACTACCGAATCAAAGTATGACATGCTGGTAAGCAGTATGACTATTATCTTCCACAACTCATAGTGTTCTACTCGTGCATATCATCTACGCATAGACCTGGCTCATGATGCCACTGTTTGGGAACGTAGTATTTCAAAAAACTTCCTACGATCACGCAAGATCTATCTAGGAGAAGCATAGCAATGAGCGGGAGAGTGTGTTCACGTACCCTCATAGACCGAAAGCGGATGCGTTTAGTACTGCAGTTGATGTAGTCGAACGTCTTCGCGATCCAACCGATCAAGCACCGAACGCACGGCACCTCTGCAATCTGCACATGTTCAGCTCGGTGACGTCCATCGAACTCTTGATGCAGTTGAGGCCGAGGGAGAGTTTCATCAGCACGATGGCGTGGTGACGGTGTTGATGAAATTACCGGCGTAGGGCTTTGCCTAAGCACCGCCATAATATGACTGACGTGTGTAACAGTGGAGGGGGGCACCGCACACGGCTAAGAAATCAAATTGTGTCTCTATGGGGTGCCCCCTGGCCACGTATATAAACGAGGGGAGGAGGAGAGGGCCGGCCCTCATAGGGCGCGCCCAAGTGGGGAGTCCTACTCCCACTCGGAGTAGGTTTCCCCCTTTCCTAGTAGGAGTAGGAGAAGAAGGAAGAGGGAGAGAGGGAGAAGGAAAGGGGGCCCGGCGCCCCACCCCAATTCGGATTGGGCTAGGGGGGCGCCCTCCACTTGGCCGCCTCCTCCTCCTCTTCCACTAAGGCCCAATAAGGCCCATTGACTCCCCGGGGGGTTCCGGTAACCTCCTCGTACTCCGAAAAATGCCCGAACTCATCCAGAACCATTCCGGTGTCCAAACATAGCCTTCCAATATATCAATATTTATGTCTCGAACATTTCGAGACTCCTCGTCATGTTCATGATCACATCCAGGACTCCGAACTACCTTCGGTACATCAAAACACATAAACTTATTATACCGATCATCATCGAACGTTAAGCGTGCGGACCCTACGGGTTCGAGAACTATGTAGACATGATCGAGACTCATCCTTGGTCAATAGCCAATAGCGGAACCTGGATGTTCATGTTGGCTTCAACATATTCTACGAAGATCTTTATCGGTCAAACCGCATAACAACATACGTTGTCCCCTTTGTCATCGGTATGTTACTTGCCCGGGATTCGATCGTCGGTATCATCATACCTAGTTCAATCTCGTTACCGGCAAGTCTCTTTACTCGTTTTGTAATACATCATCTCGTGACTAACTCGTTAGTCATTTGCTTGCAAGGCTTATTACGATGTGTATTAACGAGAGGTCCTAGAGATACCTCTCCGACACTCGGACTGACAAATCCTATTCTCGATCTATGCCAACACCACAAGTACCTTCGGAGACACATGTAGAGCATCTTTATAATCACACAGTTACGTTGTGACGTTTGATAGCACACAAGGTGTTCCTACGGTATTCGGGAGTTGCATAATCTCATAGTCAGAGGAACATGTATAAGTCATGAAGAAAGAAATAGCAGTAAAACTAAACAATCATACTACTAAGCTAACGGATGGGTCTTGTCCAACACATCATTCTCATAATGATGTGATCTTGTTGATCAAATGACAACACATGTCTATGGTCACGAAACATGGCCATCTTTGATTAACGAGCTAGTCTAGTAGATGCATACTAGGGACACTCTGTTTTGTCTATGTATTCACACATGTATCAAGTTTTCGGTTAATACAATTCTAGGATGAATAAAAGGCATTTATCGTGATATACAAGGAAATATAAATAACAACTTTATTACTGCCTCTAGGGCATATTTCCTTCAGAATCGATGTTCAGCAAAGAAATCATCAACCTTGAAGTTTTGCTTTGTAGCATGAGGATTCTTCTGCTTGGGCTGAAGATTTGATGATGATGATTTTGCAGCCTCTTGATGCATAACTTCTCGAGCTGCTGCCTGAGGAATTTCAGCTTCACGTTCTTCAGCAGCAATTGGTTGTTCAATATCTTTAGCTGTTACAGGTGGAGCTTGTTCAGGAAAGGACAGAAGTGGAGTATGAAGTTCTTCAAAGCCCGCGTGAATTTCTTCAGTTTGAGTAGGGGACTGAGGAACTTGTTGCAGTGGTGTGGTCAATGTGGAATTCGGATGAGTCTTCTCCCAATAATCATCATTGAGTACTAGCGTTGTAGACCCAATGTCCACATCTTCATCTTCTTCCATTTCCTCAACGCCGGCCTCTTTAGCAGTGAATTGAGGCATGGGTGATGTCAGGGATATTACTAGCAGGTATGAACCGGCTAGTATAAACCGGATTAGAGTAAATATGTATAATTGTAATATTTAGTAGAGGCTACGGCCCATGAGATCTTAGGCCCATGTATAGAGTTATGGTTTGTAAACCGCCCGATGATGTAACTTGAGAGATAAGGAAGAAAAGAGCAGAGACCGAGGCGGACACGAGTATGAGCCGGCCTCGGGACTATGTAAACCGGACCGGGCGTCGCCTCTATATAAAGGGATGACCCGGCGACGGTTCAGGGACAAGCAAGAAACAACCCGTGGAGACAGGCAAGCAAATTGCTCCCTGTTCATCGACGCCCAAGCAATACCAAACCAAACTAGACGTAGGCGTTTACCTTCATCGAAGGGGCCGAACTAGTATAAACCCTCTGTGTCCGTTGTGTGCTTTTAACCCCTTCAAGCTAACTTGTGCGACGGTTCCATCATCAAGTCCGCTAAGCCGGACATCTGCCGTGTTATTTCCACGATAGTTGGCGCCCACCGTGGGGCCTCCGCACGATGGTTTCGAGTTCTTGAAGGGCAGCTTTGAAGGGCTCAAGGGCTACACAGTCGGCCGGATGACCAAGAGTCGCCGCGGCCGGGTCTACATCGACGACGCAGGTTGGGGACCGGAGGCCGATTCAATCGAATACGGGTACCGGGTTCCCTTCGGTGGCATCCACATCTTCATCGGCAAGATCGGCGAACCGGGACCTGAGCCGGACATCTTCCCCGACATCGTCGAGCCGGCTCAGCGTGCGAGATCGGCCCGGATTCAGCCCGCCATGAAGCACGTCTTCGTTGGAGCAGTCCACGGGGTCCAAACCGAGGACGGATCGGAATCCGGTGGCGAAACAGTTGTCTACTCCGACGACGAGTCTTCATCCTGAGAGACTGAGTCTTTGTATCAGTTGCAGGACGGCCGGTCTGAGGGTGAGTCCGACGGGAACAGTATTCCGGACCCCTTTGACCCGCCAAACCGGGTGGCTGTCTTTATGGCCGGTTCACAGCCTACGGTGATCGGGGCGACAGCAGAAGCTGGTGTAGGAGGGAGTGGCCAGGCCCTCTCACCCGCTGACGTTCTATCCACCTTAGTCGAGGAGTTCATAGCCCATGCCATGGCAGAGGTAGCTCCAGCAGACAAGGCGCAACATGATGCAGAGCTCCTTCAGTTAAAGGGCCGGGTTGACCAAGCAAGGGATGATCTGAAAGCAGAAAAGGCTATGATAGCGATGAGGCAAGCGGAATTGAATGATCAGGCTTTTCACCTAAGGATGGAGCAGGCCTCTACATAGGGGGTAAGGAGTCGGAAGTACCAGTCTCGTTTACCACCGGTTTATGAAGCGACGGATCTGTTCAGGACGCCAGGGGCAGGAACTAGCAATAGTCCAGCTTTAAACCGGAGGGCACCCCCAGCGAGGGACGAGCCGGTTCAGCAGCCTACTGCAGAGCAAGATCGACGGATCACATCTACACCTCACGTTCCTACCCCTCCGGGTCATTACTCGAATCCTTTGGACAATACCGTTGCAGCTGCGTCACGCTTGGCCGCTTTACCTATTGAGGGGACGTCTCCGGTGGCATTGGAGGCACGCAGGGTCAAGGATCTACTCGACACGGCGTTGATACAACAGCAAGCATATTCTCATAGCAGGGAGAGGTTACATTCAACACCACGTCACAGACGGAGTTACACTAGGCATTGGGAGGAACCAGAAGTGTCTAGTAGCGAACGCAGGCGGCATCGGCACAGACAGGATAATCCGGCAGGTGCGGCTGCACAAGCTCAGGATGTAAACCGGGTTAGGTCGGTAGCCCGGGAGGAAATCCGTCAGACGACGCCGGTTCACACGACCATGACGGAGACAGGAGTCACAACGAGTTCCTTTGGGGTACAGTGTCTTATCCCCACTATACGGAGCGTGAAGCTGCCCAAGGATTTCAAAGGGCCACGTAAGGTGCCTAATTACACCGCAGATTTGGCTCCTGAAGCTTGGGTTGAGAGTTACGAGATGGCCATGGAGATGCTGGATGTAGATGAAGCGGCTTGTGCAAAGTACTTTACTATGATGCTTGAAGGTACAGCCCGGACCTGGCTAAAGGGTTTACCCCCAAATTCTATCGGGTCATGGGGAGAGCTACGTCGCCAGTTCATCAAAAATTTCAAGGATACATGCAAGCAGTCGATGTCAATAGTGGATCAAGCAGCATGTGTGCAAGGAGAGCAGGAATCTACAAGTGCATGGGTGCGGCGAGTATCAGAGATCTTACATTCTTCAAATAGTATCAATCCCACTACGGCAATAGTGACTTTAGAGAACAATTGCCGGTTTGAGTCTCTAAAGCTAAAACTGGGACGGCTTAAACGAGATTGTAACGATATGGGAACTCTCATGAGTCCTCTGGTGAAGTATGGGGACTCGGACAACACTAAGTACCCAGAAGCGGAGGGAGACAAAGCAGGGAAAGTCAACAAGCCCGGTAAACCGGCGCAGGGTAATCCGGCTACAACAAGCTTCTTGGGCAAGCGAAAGGCGGAGGGTGGCTCTGATTTCGTGGCCAATACCCAAGTTCAAGATGGTTTCCAGCGCAATAGGGGCAAACCACCCCCACAAACCGGCGGAGGAAGTGTTAGTTGGGACCAGGAGTTAAGTCAGCCTTGTCCGAAACATAGCACAAGGGGACGACCAGCGAAACACACTATAGGAGAATGCAGGCCCTTGATGGAAGCCATAGCGGGCCTCTTCAATTCTAATGACAGGCCTCTGAATGGTGGTTCAGGCCCAGGGTTCTATGGTCCGGGTCATCAGGGAAACAGCTCCGGATCAGGATATCGGGGCAATAGCAATGGTTATCATGGCCGGGCCAATAATCAATATGGTCAAGGTGGTTATAATAACCAGGGTAATCCGCCGCATGGTCAGGGTGGCTACAATAACCAAGGCAGCCAACAGCAGGGCCAAGGTAATCACAATAACCAGGGTAATCAGCAGCGTCAGCAACAGCAGCCGCAATCCGGATATCAGAGTAATCCGAAGGAGTTGAGCAGTGGGCAATATCATGTGTTCACCACGAGTCTGTGTAAACGAGATCAGAAGGTTCTAAAGCGGGCAGTCCACGCGGTTGAACCGGCGACACCGCAATTCCTGCGCTGGTCAGAGCAGCCCATTGTATGGAGCAGGGAGGATCACCCGATGCGGGTAGATAATCCAGGCCATTTGGCCTTGGTGGTGGCACCACATGTGGGAGGTTATAAGTTCACTAAAGTTCTTATGGACGGCGGTAGCAGCATCAATATCTTATATTACGAGACCTTCCGTCGAATGGGCTTGACGGATAAGAAGCTGAGGCAGTCAAACAGGGTGTTCCACGGGGTGGTCCCAGGTAAGTCAGCTTATCTAGTTGGGAAAATTGACTTAGAAGTTCCCTTTGGAGATGAGCATGATTCTAGGTCAGAGATGATAACTTTCGAAGTCGTCAAGATCCGGAGCCCTTATCACGCTCTGTTTGGGAGGACGGTTTATGCCAAGTTTATGGCCAGACCGTGTTATGTTTACCTGCAGTTCAAGATGCCGGGTCACAAGGGCACAATCACGGTTCACGGAAGTCGCAAGGTTGCGTTGGAGTGTGAAGAGGGAGACGCTGCTTACGCGGAGGCAGTATGTGCTACCGAGGAGTTAAAATTTTATAAGGACAATGTTGATCCGGCAGATATGACCCCGTTGAAGAAGCCAACTACAGAGCATGATCCGGCGCTGAAATTTAAATCGGCAGAGGAGACCAAGCAAGTTAATTTTGTACCGGGCGATTCATCCAAGCAGTTCACGATCAGCGCTAACCTTGATCCCAAATAGGAAAGCGCGCTCATCGAGTTCATCCGTGAGAACCGGGATATCTTTGCATGGAAACCTTCTGACATGCCAGGTATACCGAGGGAACTCGCTGAGCACAGTCTTAATATTGATCCTAAGTTTAAACCGGTCAAGCAGTATCTGCGCCGCTTCAACGAAGAGAGGCGCAAGGCTATAGGAGAGGAGGTGGCCAGACTTTTGGCTGCAGGGTTCATAGTGGAAGTTTTTCACCCAGAGTGGTTGGCTAATCCGGTGCTGGTGCTCAACAAGAATGGAAAATGGAGAATGTGTGTGGACTATACAGACCTCAATAAAGCTTGTCCAACAGATCCTTTTGCTCTCCCTCGCATTGATCAGATCATCGATGCCACAGCGGGATGTGAGCGGCTAAGTTTTTTGGATGCATACTCGGGATATCACCAGATCAAGATGGCAGTTAAGGACCAAGAGAAGACAGCTTTCATAACTCCTTTTGGTGCCTTTTGTTATGTATCTATGCCTTTTGGGCTCAAGAGTGCCCAAGCAACTTATCAGCGTTGCGTGCAGAACTGTCTTAAGGGGCAGATGGGGAGAAATGTTCATGCTTATGTGGATGATATCATGGTGAAGTCAAAGAAGGAAGAGACACTGATAGAGGACCTCAAGGAGACCTTTGACAATCTTCGGGCCTATAAGATGATGGTTAATCCGGAGAAGTGTGCTTTCGGTGTTCCGGCAGGCAAGCTCCTTGGGTTTTTGGTGTCAAACAGAGGAATAGAAGCTAATCCGGAGAAGATCAAGGCAATCACATCTTTAACAAAACCGGTTTGCATTAATGATGTTCAGCGTATCGCTGGCCGGATCACAGCATTGAGCCGGTTTATTAGCCGTTTGGGGGAGAAGGCAATTCCGCTTTATCAGATGCTGAGAAAGACGGATCGGTTTATATGGAGTGATGAGGCAAATGCTGCGTTTGAGGATTTGAAGCGACAGCTGGCAAGGCCACCGGTCCTGGCTGCCCCTGTTGATAATGAACCTTTGCTGTTATACGTCGCCGCCAACGCACGAGCAGTTAGTGTGGCGATCATGGTGGAACGCAAGGAAGCAGGGAAAGAATATCCGGTTCAGCGTCCGGTTTATTACGTGAGTGAGTTACTCATTGAGTCTAAGCAGAGGTACCCACATTGGCAGAAGCTGGTGTATGGTGTGTTCATGGCAAACCGGAAGTTGAAGCACTATTTCCAGGGTCATCCGATAACCGTGGTTAGTTTAGAACCGTTGGGGGACATAATCCAGAACAGAGAAGCTACGGGTAGAGTGGCGAAGTGGGCCATTGAGCTCAGCCCGCATGAGTTGAAATATGTGCCACGCACCGCTATAAAATCTCAGGCATTGGTGGATTTCATCAATGATTGGACAGAATTACAAACACCAGAGGAGAAGCCAGATCTTACTTACTGGACGATTCACTTTGACGGTTCAAGACAGTTAGAAGGCTCGGGGGCTGGAGTTGTTTTAACTTCCCCGCGAGGTGATAAGTTTTGTTACGTCCTCCGTTTATTATTTCCTTGTACTAATAATGCAGCGGAGTATGAAGCGTTACTTCATGGCTTACGGATGGCAAAGGAGATGAACTTGAGCCGGGTCAAGTGCTTTGGCGATTCAGATTTGGTGGCACAGCAAGTTTCAGGCAAGTGGGATTCAAGAGATCCTCTCATGGCAGCTTACAGACGAGAAGTAGAAGCAGTGGCTGGATATTTCAAAGGGTATCAAGTGGAACACATAGACCGGCGAAGGAATGAAGCGGCGGATGCTTTAAGCCGGCTGGGTTCTCAACGTAAACCGGTACTACCAAATACTTTTTTGGATGAGCTGCACAGTCCATCAGTACAAGTACCATCCGAGGAAGACCTGGCTGTCCCTGATCCGGAGGCACAGTTAGTTGCAGCACTTCATGTTATTCCGGATTGGACGCTGCCCTATTTGGCGTATCTGAGCCGAGGAGAGCTGCCAGATGATGAAATAGAGGCACGACAGATAGTCCGGCGTTCTAAGTCCATGACAATTGCAAACGGGGAACTTCATCATCGCAGCATCTCTGGAGCATTTCAACGGTGTGTATCAGCCAAGGACGGTTGTGAGATTCTTCACGAGATCCATGAAGGGGATTGTGGTCATCATGCCGGTTCAAAATCATTGGTGGCTAAGGCTTTTCGACATGGTTTCTATTGGTTAACAGCTCATGTTGATGCGGCGGATCTAGTCCGGAAGTGTGATGCTTGTCAGAAGTTTTCACGACGGGCTCTTGTTCCGGCACAAGAGCTCCGGATGATACCAATAACCTGGCCGTTTGCGACTTGGGGGCTTGATATGGTTGGACCCTTTAAGCGATCCTAAGATCAGAAAACTCATCTACTTGTGGTGGTGGATAAGTTTACAAAGTGGATTGAGGCAGAGCCTGTGAGCAAGTGTGATGCAGCCACAGCGGTCAAATTCATCAAAAAGGTAATTTTCCGGTTTGGCTTTCCACACAGCATCATCACAGACAACGGCACCAATTTATCTAAGGGTGAGATGGAAGAATTTTGTCAACGAGAACATATTCGCCTAGATGTATCTTCTGTGGCCCACCCTCAAACCAATGGTCAAGCTGAAAGAGCAAACCAGGAGATTTTGCGAGGTATCAAACCCCGGCTTATGGCTCCTTTGCAAAGAACCCCAGGATGTTGGGTTGAGGAATTACCGTCTGTCCTTTGGAGTATCAACACTACGCCAAACCGGTCCACAGGTTATACACCTTTCTTTATGGTATATGGTGCTCAAGCGGTCCTTCCAAGTGATATCCGTCATGATTCACCAAGGGTGACAGCCTATGTTGAAGCGGCCAATGAGTAGGCGAGACAGGACAGTTTAGACCGGCTGGATGAAGAGTGTGATATAGCAGCAGCACGATCTGCGATTTATCAACAAGACTTGCGCAGGTATCACAGCCACCGGATCAAGAGCAAGACATTCCAGGAGGGAGATTTAGTACTCCGGCTCATCCAAGACCAAACAGATATGCACAAGTTATCCCCGCCTTGGGAAGGGCCCTTTGTGGTCAGCAAGAATCTGCACAACGGTTCATACTACCTGGTGGACGTTCGAGAACACAAGGATTCACGGACATCGGAAGAGGAGACAAAGAGGCTGTGGAACATCGCCCTCTTACGACCCTATTATACCTGAGCCATGAGCTCCACTGTATCCTATGTATATATTATGATTAATGAATAAACCGGCACCCTTGGTAAACCAGGGGCTTAGCCTTTTTTTTCAACACATATATTTTATGAGGACAACCATATATATATTATCATCTGTCATATTTCAAACATATCGATCAGTTTAAAGCTGATTTTGCAGAATATATACTTAGAAGCAATAAAACTCCCTGAAGAGTGTAAGGTCACATCCGGCTCAAAGAGGACGCTTCATGGAAACCCTCTGGATGGTAATCCGTCCAGTGATTGGTTCAAGAATCACCCATGGTTCTATGGAACCATGGAGGCCCTCTGGACAGGCGACAGCCATCCAGTGATTGGCTTATGATTTACCCATGGTTTCATGGAACCATGGAGGCCCTCTGGACAGGCGACAGCCATCCAGTGATTGGCTTATGATTTACCCATGGTTTCATGGAACCATGGAGGCCCTCTGGACAGGCGACAGCCATCCAGTGATTGGCTTATGATTTACCCATGGTTTCATGGAACCATGGAGGCCCTCTGGACAGGCGACAGCCACCCAGTGATTGGCTAAAGATTTTCTTATGGTTCCTATGGATGATTCGGCCACATCCATTGACCGGCCCTCTGGATGGTAAGCCCATTCCATTGATTAGCTAAACCTTGCTTTGAGCCTGGCAGCTCGTAAAAAGCCTCGACTACACGGTTTTTATTTGCATTTTTTATCTTTATGTGTTATGGTTCTTTAATCCGGAGTGGGACAATTCAAGAAATTGACCACACATCTACAAAGTTAAAAATCTGGGTCATGAGCACCAGTATGAGTAAAAAGTCTGGGTTATAAAACACCAGCAAGAGTCAATCCGGTGTTCATCATCACCCGGAACAATCATCATGATCTAAATCGGCAACTTTTATAAGACCCGGGATTATTAATGGGTCTATCAAAAGACTCCCTTCAAAGAGGCAAAATTCGCCGGATTAAGAGTATCAAGCATGCTTGATCTCAGGTATAAGGTTATTTTTGATGTAAGTATACACTTGTTTGATATGTTGTGAGAACAATTTAATGGGTCCAACGGTAAAACCGTTAGGACATATCTTCATTATCTATGCAGGAACAGATGATATATAAGATAATCCATATCAGCCCAAGTTGGCAATATCAAAACACAAAGTCGGAATATCCGGATCAACGGGGACAAATGTTTTCAGCTATCCTATTACAAGGCATAGCAAGCCTGACGGATTAAAGATTGTTCGGCAAAATGGGACTGCAATTACAACAATAAGCTATGAGTTATGCTCCTTCCTGCTGAGACGGCTGGGCATCAACTTGATCCGGAGTCTCCTCCTCTTCTTGAAGCGGCTGGAAGTCAGGGACGCACCAGTCGATTTTCGTTAAAGTACGAAAGTACATTTCTTCGTTGATGAGTTCAGACGGATCGATATCTGGAGCGAAGGTATGAGGGCGCACTGGAGGGATTAGATTGACGGTATCATAAACCGGTCGCTCCACCCGCTCGTTTTGCAAGTCATATCCCGGATGATACCTGGATAAATCTAATTCGGTCGCAAGTCTGCTGGCCAGAGGACGCATCTCCTTCATCAAGACATGGAGATCCTTTGCGGTGAAAGCCGATCCGTCTTCTTTGGTATTTGGATACCCATTAAAGGCTTCTTCCGGATCAAAGTCCGGAACCCACGCCTTCGCTCTGGTAAGCGCCACGAGGGAACCGGCTCGAGCGGCAGACTTCTTAACTTCCTCCAGACGCACCGGCAAGACAGACAGCTTTTGCAATGTGCCTTGGATGGTAGTAGGGGTCGGTTTATTGAATGATGTTGCACTTATGATCCTTTGAGCACCGGAATAGAGCTGCTCGACCAAAGTATAACATGCCTTGAGTTTTTTCCGTAAGTCATCCCCAAGATGGGTGACACGGCGCCCTGCATATGTTTATCACAATTAAACCGGTACGGATAGAAGATTGCAAGGATGAAAGCAGGAATACAGATTAAATACTTACCGAAGATTGCAAAAGTCATCAACCCTATTTGCCGCTTTAAATCGGATAACTCTTCAGTCACCGGATTAAGAGCTTCTTCAGCATCCTTGGCCCTTTTCTCCAGATCTTTCTTTTGAACCTCAAAGGCGGTCCGCTCTTCTTCAAAGAATTTCTTCAGTTGTTCAGAAGTCTTTAAACTCAGCTTCAAATCTTTCTTGGCCTTAGAAGCAGCAGCCTCCGTTTCAGCAAGTCTGCTCCGGAGTTCACTGATTTCTTCATCCCTCCGGTTTAAATCAGCCTACAAGGAAGATCAAGTGGTAAGCGGAAGTAATTTAAAGACAAAAGTCTCAAGCACACAAACAAGTTGTCTACTTGACACTTGGGGGCTAATGAGCAGTTGAAGCAATAATCAGAAGTAATTTAAAGACAAAAGTCTCAAGCACACAAACAAGTTGTCTACTTGACACTTGGGGGCTAATGGGCAGTTGAAGCAATAATCAGAAGTAATTCAAAGACAAAGTCTCAAGCACACAAACAAGTTGTCTGCTTGACACTTGGGGACTAATGGATAATTGAAATATTGAGGGAAAAGTCAAGTCCCAGGCACATAAACCGAGTTATGCCCCTGGCACTTGAGGATATAGACAGAAAGGCATTGAAAGTCAAAATAAGATGCAAGGGATTACCTCATACTTGTCCTTCATCATGTTAATCAAGCCTGCTTCATAATCTTGACCAGTGTGGAGGCGGTTCAAGTACCCGGAATAGAGTTCCTGGGCACTCATGTCAGCAAAGGTGGACAATTCAGTACTCCATTTACCCTTTTCTTTGTGCAGCTTCTCCGCTTTAGCCGTATGTTTGGCTAAGACAGTGGGCTCAGCAGGAGCGGTATAAGCCGTATGAGTTATTTCCACCTCCGGAGAAGCAGTTGTTGGTGGTGGGGTTGCAGTATGAGCCGGACTGGGAGGAGCCGGATTGGTCTGAGGAGAATTGGCCCGGGCAGGACTTGCCGGTTCACGAACATCCTCAGTATTGGGATTCTCAGGCATAGTAGTGTGATCGGCAGGAGCAGGATCTTCAAGTGGAATTGTAGGTTCACCTTCCGGAGGAATAGCTGAGTCCGGATCAGCCGCCGGATCATCAACGGCAGTCTCAGCAGTTGGTTGGTTGACTTTTGGTTTTTTGCTAGGCTTTGGCTTGCTGAAGGAAGTTGGAAAAACAAGTTAGAGCTATAAGACAAAGTGCAATCATAAACCGGATAAATTTAAAGACTTACCCTGGGACGGTTTTTAGGGGTGGAAGCTGTGTGGCAGTTGATTCACCGGAAGAAGATAACGGAGTCTCCTGATAATCAGGGTCAGACGGTTTAAGAGGTTTGCATATAAGCCCGGCCTTGGGATGAAGAAGGGTTGGAGAAAGTATAACCTCAGAGCGGCGTTTCCGGGCCGGAGTAAGAGATATTCCGGATGATTCCACACCAAGGCCGCTGTGGCGAGTGGTCCGGCGAAGAGCTTCATGTTGCTGTTTCTTCAAAAGAAAATTAGGATCCAATTGAGCATATGGGTGAGAAAACTGATATTTCCGGACTGTCCGACGACTTTTTTGTGGAAGTGGTTCTGAATCGGAAGAAAGGATAGTTACCTCAACTTCGGCCGGTTTATCTCCTTCAGCCAACTCCTGTGAAAAGTTATCATTAGATATAGATATGAGTAAAAGCGAGCAAGGTAAAGCCGGATTAATTCATACCTCAGAGTCCGGATCATCGTCCTCAGCGTGAGAACTGGAGCCACCGACTGCTTTCCTCTTCTTGGAGGCAAAGGTTTTCCGGCGTGGCAGTTTTCCGGCCTTTTCCTGAGGCTTCCTTTTCCAGAAAGGATCATTGGCCTGTTCAAAAAGGTAAAAGATAAATTGAAAGAACCATTTAAAGGAATGGATTACAGGCATAAGAAAGAAAGTGAGACATACCATAGGCAGCTTATTTTTCTTGTAGTATGGAGCCAGTCCGGTTTGGCTACATTCTTCTAAAGTGATGTCAATAATTTTCTTGGCGGACTCGGTGACTTCTGACTCAGAAAGTTTCTCCTTAGTAAAACGTTGAGGGTCATCCGGTTTACCAGAGTATTGACACATCAAGCTTGTGCGCCGGCTCAGAGGAAGGATACTCCAAGAGAGCCAGCAGCGCATGAAATCCACGCCGGTTAAACCATTAGCCATAAAGGCCTTTAACTTGGAAAGTTGAGAGGCAAACCGGGGCCGCTCTCAGGAGCTGTGGCGCTGCGGCAGAGGGTGATCCTCCGGAAGATGGTGCTCGCGATAACCCGGTAATGGGTTTTCCCCTGCAGGTGAAGTATCAATACAATAAAACCAAGATTTATTCCAGTCCTTGGGATGTGTGTGAAGAGCGGCATGAGGAAAAACTGCATCTTTCCTTTTCTGAATACTGACCCCGCCTAGTTCTTGATGCGGTCCACTAGTAAATTCAGTCCGCCGGTTTAGGTGGAAAAAATCCCGAAACAGGTCAACTGACGGTTCTTCTTGCAAATACACCTCAGAAAAAACTTGGAAATCACAGATGTTGGAAACAGAGTTGGGACCTATGTCCTGAGGATGAAGCTGGAAGGCAGCAAGTACGTCCCGGAAAAACTTCGAACCGGGAGGAGTAAAGCCCCGAGCAATATGGTCAAAGAAGACAATAACCTCCCCCTCTTTGGGAGTGGGAGGACACTCGCCTCCTGGAGCTCGCCACTTTAAAACGGATTGAGGGCCTAAAGTGCCAATTGACACAGCTTTGGCTAAATCGTCTTCCGTAATAATGGAAGGAACCCAATTGCAAGACACGAATTGTTTGGCCATGGCAGCAGAAGAGCAAGTGCTGAAAGGATAAAGTGTAAAACCGTGTTATTCGAGTACAGCGGTATAAACCGGAAGATATATGCAAGGATTACGCAACGGTTTAGGCAAGGGACTAATGATACGGATAACCCGGCAGTAACAGGGAGCTATGTTACTACCGGTTCATGACAGCAATGGAGAAAGAGCTAAACCGTCGCGTTTGTCTTTAAAAAAATTACGGAGCATGTACATGACAGTTTAAACCGGAGTATACTTAATAGATCTATAAAGGAGAAGAAACAGGTTTTCACAGACAGCTAAGGCGGAACAGATCTGAGCGCGCAAGAAAAATAAAAAACAAATACAAGGATATATGGGAAGAACTACAAGGGTCCTATATAGAGCGGATAATCTACAGGTTAAGATCTGAAGCATATATCAGTGGAACCAAAGCAAGTCTAAAAAGCAAGGATCAAAGGTTGAAATTTCGGTGAAACTTGGCATCTACGATGAACAGATGAAACTACCGCTGAAGTTTAATGGAGGAGATGTGAAGAAGAACCCTAGAGGTCACGGATCTACAGTGAGGAAGAAGATAAAGTACCTGAGAAGTGGCGGCGGAGTCTTTTCTGGTCAAGCTCAGGTCGATGCAGTGGCCGGCGAAGATGTAGATTCAATGGTCGACGGCGGCGGCTTGAGCTCGGGCGGCAATGGAGTCTTGAGCTCGGGCGACGGAGGAGGAAGAATGAGCGGAAGAAGATAATGAATGAGGACAGCGGTATTTATAGAAGAAAGGCAGAGCCGAAGCGACAGGTGCGGGATTCAAGGAGGCAAAAGATTGGATAAAGATCCTCTGACGCCTCGATTTTCGGGACAACCCTTAAATAAAGCCGATGGACAACTGGGTACGTTAAATGCGGAGGTGATGTCACGGTCAGATTAAGTAATTCTCGAAGATGACTTCGGGCCGGTTTACAAAAATGAGAAGACACAAGAAGGAAAAATGCAAGACATGGGAGATTGATGTGAACAAGTTCAAATCATTCTGGGGCCTAATGTCAGGGATATTACTAGCAGGTATGAACCGGCTAGTATAAACTGGATTATAGTAAATATGTATAATTGTAATATTTAGTAGAGGCTACGGCCCATGAGATCTTAGGCCCATGTATAGAGTTATGGCTTGTAAACCGCCCGATGATGTAACTTGAGAGATAAGGAAGAAAAGAGCAGAGACCGAGGCGGACACGAGTATGAGCCGGCCTCGGGACTCTGTAAACCGGATCGGGCGTCGCCTCTATATAAAGGGACGACCCGGCGACGGTTCAGGGACAAGCAAGAAACAACCCGTCGAGACAGGCAAGCAAATTGCTCCCTGTTCATCGACGCCCAAGCAATACCAAACCAAACTAGACGTAGGCTTTTACCTTCATCGAAGGGGCCGAACTAGTATAAACCCTCTATGTTCTTTGTGTGCTTTTAACCCCTTCAAGCTAACCTGTGCGACGGTTCCATCATCAAGTCCGCTAAACCGGACATCTGCCGTGTTATTTCCACGACAGGTGATGACCAGAGGGGTTGAAGGGATTGCTTCCGCTTCAATTTCGTCATCCAACTGCTTTGAAGGAAGCAGCAGAAGGATTTTCTTCAGAAGTGTCATCAGGAATCTCATAATCCTCACCAAAGGGAACAATCTCCTTTGATGGCACAATGGAAATCGGAACAACATCAATGGGATTCGTGACGGAGCTTGAAAAATTCCTCACTTTCTTGGGAGCTGAGGATTCTGCAGTTGATGATGTTTTCCTTTTCTTCACAGTTGCCTTCTCTACAGCCTTTGTCTTCTTCACTTCTGATGCAGAAGGAAGTTTGATAGTCTCCATATGTGAAGGCTTTGCAGGAGGTGCAGATGACATAGGTTCAGTTTCTTCAGGCACGACTGTTGTAGTCGCCCTGGCATTCTCAGTTTCTTTAGGCGATGCTTCAGTTTCTTCAACATCCCTGGGTTGTTCTTCAGGCGCAACATTGGAAGTTGCCTTGGCAGTTTCTTCAGCGACTGGAATTTCTTCGTCAGTCCTGGCACGTTCAGTTTCTTCAGCAGCGGCATTGTCAGTTGCGCTTTTAGTTTCTTCATCAAGATGAATTCTTCATGTGAGGAATTTTCACCACCAAGTTTGGGTGACTTGGAGAGTTTGACGAATCTGACCTTGGCTCCTAGCCAATCAGCACGGTATCTGTCAAATGCATCACTGAGGTCTTTGATCTTAGATTGCAGCTTCACAAGGTCCTCAGGAGTCATGTTCACTATGTTTTTCTTCAGAAGACGCTCCTTCTTGTACCGATCATTCTTGGCCCTTTTGGCTTGTTCTAACTTCCATTTTTCTTCACCAATGAAAGCAGTCAACATGTGACTTTGACCAGGAGTGAGATTCATGTAAGGGAGAGGTGTATTGGGATCCTTGTGCCAAAGATCAATGTAATCAAGGATCTTCTTAGGATCTAGCATGAGATGCACAGAACTGCCCTTGGCTCTAGCGGCCTTCATCTGTCTATCCCTGATCATTTCAGCAAGTTCTTCATCATCAGCTTCATCGTCATCAGATGAGACTTGAAAGGCCACTTTCTTCTGAGGACTTGGCCTCTTTCCACGACCAGCAGTGGTCTTCACTTCCAGCAAGGTCAGACCAGGTGAAGATTTTAGCAGAGCTGATGAACTTGCAAAGGCTCCTAAAGCAATTGAGAACCCTGCAGTCCGTTGACATGTAGCAAGGTGCACATGAGTTGAGGACTTAGCAGCAGCAGCTGAAGATTGTGTAGCAACAGAGGGAGTGGAGGCGGCCCTTGAGGAAGTTACCTGAGGAAATTGTCTGGAAGGCTTCGAGGAACTTGGCCTTAAGGGCATTGTTGTTGTGGAATTTGGATTGACTTCCGATTTCTTCAGCATGGCCTTCTTGGGCTTATTGGCAGAGGCCTCAGCAGCAGAGGCAGCAGTAACAGAGTCTTCATTGAATTTCTTGACTGCTTCTCTAGCTGCCCGTTGAAGCTTTGCTTGACGCTTTGCCCATTCCTTCGGAAATTCCTCACCACGCCTGATGCTTGAGGGATCCCCAAATGGCCAGGTGCCAAAGGAGGTCTTGTGCAAGGAGGGTTTACTGCGAATTTCTTCATGTACTTTGGAGTAACATAGCGGTATTCCCTTCATTCCTTTTACCACCTTCTCTCAATCCTCTGAATGCGCACTTTGCACTGATTTTTGTTCTCTTTGCCATGAGTTTCCTCATATGGAGTGCAATATTCATCATAGATGTCTTCAGGGATTTCAAACGCAGTGTTTGTCTCAGGTATCTTTCCTCCCTTTTGTGGTCTCTTGCATTTAGCCATTTTCCTCACTTGAGGATTTTGAACAATTGAGGTTTCTGAGGAAGTATGTAACTTTTCTTCGAGGAATGATGCAAATGAGTTAAGTTGATGAGAACCTAGAGATTCAGCAGCAGGCATTTGTACTTGTGAACAGAGTATAGGTGCGAAGAATTTGGCGAGGTCATATGCGTTCTCAAATTTTTTTCAAAAGTATCAAGTTTGAGGAATTTGACCATGGGAGTCTTGAAGACTTTCCCTAAGCGTTCTTGCTTTAGGTTCCAGAGTTGTATAGATCAGAAATCCACACAATTGAGGAATCATAAAGAAAAACACAACTTAGAGAAGCAAATCAAGAACAAATAGATTTAGGTGTTTAGGTAGTGGGATGTTGAAGAATAAACACCTTTCGAAGAAATTGTGAAAATCATGAGAGTCAAAGAAGGATAGCAAAATTAGATTTTAATTACCCTTGGTGACGAACACGATGAACTGGATGAACCTTGGTGAAGCTCGTCGGTCCAGATCTCCCAACCCCTAACTTGGCAGAAGGAGATAGCTACGGCGACGGCGGAGTGAAGATTTCCGCGGCCGGCCCGAGTACGACGACAAGGAGGTCAAGGCAGCGAAGCTCTTCCTCACCGGCGTCGATGGAGAGTAGCAGCGGTGCTAGGTCTGAGAGCTCGAGTGAGATGGAGGTCGAGCGAAGTAAATGAGGTGAGGTGAAAGGGGAGGGGTATTTATAGCCGATTTGAAAAACCACTCGTCCGAAGAAATTGGACGAATGTGCCCTTGCCCTTTGCTATCCTAGCTACATGTGTCACCCACGTTCTGAGGAGTAAAGATAGTGGAGATCGTGGGAGAGTTGTTTAATCCATCGTGGGATGCAGAACAGTTTGAGCAACAAAAGCTGCAAATTTTGGATACGAAAATTTTAACGTCCCGTTCACAAATTCTTCAGTTGTCAAGGACACAGTGAATATTTTGAACAAGTTTCAAATAGAACACATATGAAGAAATTGTGAATAGACTGGATTGAGTTAAGCATAGAGGGGAAGGGTCCGATCACATTCACTTAAAGGAAAAATCAGCTTGAAGTAATAGCAATAAGTGAATGTTGTAGAGGACATAAAAACTTATATATATATATATATATATATATATATATATATATATATATATATATATATATATATATATATATTTATTTATATATATATATATAACCCAACGTATAAGAATGATGATTTCAGACACCGCGTACAATTGTCATAGGGCTCTGAGAATCAATTTCTTCATTAATTTCTTCACACTTAGAGGGTTAGTCTTCATTGAATGAAGAAAAATGTTACTTCATGTGTTGCGCATCAAAGTCATCAATTTTGCATAGGTGTTAGGATGTGTGTCCTTTCAAAGATTCTAAGATATTTATCTCACACTACAACTTGCAAAATATCTTTTCATCCAAGGGCTTAGTGAAAATATCTGCCAGCTGTTCTTCAGTCTTCACATGGTAGATAGAAATGTCGCCCTTGAACACATGGTCACGATGAAAATGATGACAGATCTGGTTGTGCTTAGTCTTCTAGTGTTGAACTGGGTTGTGAGCAATCTTGATGGCACTCTCATTATCACAATAGAGTGGCACATTCTTCATGTTGATGCCATAGTCCTCGAGGGTTTGCTTCATCCACAACAATTGAGCACAACATGAACCAGCAGCAGTATTCAGCTTCAGTAGTGGAGAGTGATACACAGTTCTTCTTTTTCGAGGACCAATATACTAAGGTTGTCCGAGGAAATAGCATGTGCCGCATGTAGACTTGCGATCCACTCGATCACCAGCATAGTCAGAGTTAGAATGTCCGGTGAGATCAAAATCAGAGCCCTTGGGATACCATAATCCAAGTGTTGGAGTGTGAGCTAGATATCGGAGAATATGCTTCACAGCCTTATGGTGTGATTCCTTCGGTGTAGCTTGAAATCGGGCACAGATGCAAACACTAAGCATATTATCTGGCCTAGATGCACATGGAAACAATAAAGAGCCAATCATGGAGCGGTATACCTTTTGATCGAAGTCTTTACCATTTTCATCGGTGCACAGTTGGCCATTTGTGGGCATAGGGATTTTGATGCCTTTGCAATCTTGCATGCCAAATTTCCTCAGAACATCCTTGAGGTATTTCCCTTGAGATATGAAGATGCCATTGGGTTGTGACGAATTTGAAGGCCTAGGAATAATTTCAGCTCTCCCATCATGGACATTTGATATTCTTCATGCATCATGTAGCCACATTCTTCACACGCCCGAGGGGCCTGCTTGAGACCATAGAGGGCCTTGTTGAGTTTGAAGACTATGTCAGGATGTTTAGGATCTTCAAAACCTGGGGGTTGAGCAACATATACTTCGTCCTCAATCTTACCATTGAGGAATGCACTTTTCACATCCATTTGATATAATATGATATTATGATGGTTAACATAAGCAAGTAATATGCGAATAGCTTCAAGTCTAGCAACAGGAGCAAAAGTTTCATCGAAGTCAACTCCTTCAACCTGTGTGTATCCTTGAGCTAGCCTTATTCCTCGCCACAAGGCTATTTTCATCTTGCTTGTTTCTATAGATCCACTTGGTGCTGATGATACTGTGCTTCCGAGGATCTTGTCGCTTGACAATTTCCCACACGTGGTTGAGCTCGAATTGATACAATTCCTCTTGCATAGCTTGAATCCACCCAGGTTCTAGAAATGCCTCATCAACTTTGGTGGGCTCTGTGATAGAGACAAAAGCAAAGTGCCCACAAAAGTAAGATAAGTCTGAAGCTCTCGAGCGTGTGAGAGGACCTGGTGCATTGATGTCATCGATGATTTTCTCGATCAGCACTTCTTTTGCAACACGAGGAAGAGCTGGCTGACGAGTTTGGTCCGGCTGAGCATTTTCTTCAGCGGTAGTTTCTTCAGGAGCACCAGAATGATTTTCTTCATTGTCAGGAATGACTTCTTCAGCAGATTCTTCAGTGGGAATGATATCTTCAGTAGCTTTGAACTTAATGGATTCCTCAGGAGGTATTTCACCTGTCACAGTAAGCAGGTGCTCTCTTTGCGAGCCATTAGTTTCATCGAACCGCACATCTACAGTCTCAACAATCTCGTGGAGATGATTGATGAAGATTCTATAGGTGTGCGAGTCCTTTTTGTAACCAAGCATAAAACCTTCATTTGCTTTCGGTGCAAATTTGGAATTGTGATGAGGATCTCTAACCCAGCATTTAGCACCGAAGTCTTTGAGATAACTCACATTGGGTTTCTTGTCAGTGAGGAGTTCGTATGAGGTTTTCTTGAGGAGTTTGTGAAGATATACCCTATTGATGATGTGGCATGCAGTGTTGCTAGCCTCAGGCCAGAACCGAAGAGGCTTCTTGTATTCATCAAGCATAGTGCGAGCCATCTCAACAAGAGTCCCATTCTTGCGCTCCACAATGCCGTTCTACTGAGTGTAAGGGGCTGATAGCTCATGAGTAATACCAAGTTCATCAAGATAGTCATCAAGACCAGTGTTCTTGAACTCGGTCCCATTGTCACTCCGGATATGCTTGATCTTCACACTGAAATTCGTCGAGGCTCTTAGAGAAAATCAGTTGAAGATTTCCTGCACTTCATGATTAAATGTGATGATATGCACCCAGGTATAACGAGAATAGTCATCAACAATGACAAAGCCATAAAGAGATGCTGCATTTGTGAATGCAGGGTAATGTGTAGGGCCGAAGAGGTCCATGTGAACCAATTCAAAAGGACGAGTGGTAGTCATGATAATCTTTGAGGGATGCTTGGATTTGGTCATCTTTACATCTTCACAAGCCTCACAAAGATGATCTTTGAGGAATTTGACACCCTCAATTCCAAGGATATGCTTCTTCTTCACAAGTGTGTGCAAGTTCCTCATCCCAACACGACCGAGTCGTCGATGCCATAGCCATCCTTCTAAAGCTTTTGCAAGTAGACATGTGGCAGGTTGTGGTCCTGTAGAGAAATCAACAATATACAAGTCTCCTCTCCTAAAGCCTTTGAAGACTTTGGAATTGTCAGATTCTAAGACTAAAACACAATGATATTTGCCAAAGACAACACCATATCAAGATCACAAAGCATTGAGACAGACATGAGGTTGAATCCAAGAGACTCGACAAGCATGACTTTGTCCATGTGTCGATCTTTTGAGATTGCAATCTTACCTAGACCCAATACCTTGCTTTTTTTCCTTTGTCAGCGTAGGTGATATGCTTCAGGTGAGATGGAGATAAAGCAGAGTCCATCAATAGGTTCTTGTCACCGGTCATGTGATTTGTACATCCACTGTCGAGGACCCACTCAATAGCTTTGAGGGAGTCATCCTGTAGAATAATTAGTGCATCTTACAACATCAATTTCATCAGAATGAATTTCATCAATAATAGCAATATATGAAGAATGAGGACGTGAGAAATGAATGAATCATTTCTACATGATTAGCTTGCGTCCTTTCAAGCATTTTCAGGTCTCCAACACATTCTTCACACGATTAAGTTCGTCTGGAGACCTGACCCTGCATAAGAGATTAGTTCTTTTTCTTCACCACCCACATCTGGAGGGGTGGCAAAGAGTTCATCATTTTGTGAGCACCAATTGAGAATGGTGACATTGAAGCTAGTGCACTTCGTTTCACAGGAGAGGGGTTAGAGTATGAATATGAGCAAGCAGAGAAATTCTTCGAGGACTTATGAACATAATGATTTGAAGAATAATGCACATATTTATAATCCTTATTCTTTCCCTACAAAATAGAAGTGTTAGCACGATGATGATCATATGAGGAATTTGATCCACTTGAGGAATTTGGTCCATATGAGGACTTGGATCCATATGAAGATTTTTATCCATATGAAGAATTAGATCTGGGGTTCCTGTTCTTCACAGGTGCTATCATGAGGACATTCACTTGAAGATTTCCAAGGTGCCTCTTAGGGACCCAGATTTTCTTCATAGAGGGGCCATTCCTGCAGTTAGTTCCAACATATCTAGCAAATACTTCACCATCTGATTTTTGAACACTTTATAGTTGGAGTCAAATGACTCATCAGAAGAATGTGAAGATTCACAAGTAAAGCCAGATAAGGTAGATGGATCTACTGGAGGTCCTTTTGCAGCAACCCATGAGGTGTGGGATACTGCTCAGGTTTCCAGTAGGTCCCATCAACATTGAGTTTCCTCTCAAAGGCAATACCCTCTTTCCTAGGGTTTTTGTTCAGGATCTGCTTTTTAAGCACATCACAAAGAGTCTGATGACCTTTGAGGCTTTTGTACATGCCTGTCACATACAATTCCTTCAACACTGCAATTTCGTTAGTAGCATCGATGTTTTCCTCAGTTGAGGAAATTATCACCACAGAAACAGTCAAAGAATTTTTAGCAGTAGAAGCATTTGAACTTTCAGGTGAGGAATTTGTAGTTTCACTTTCAATGCATTTTAGACATGGTGGAATGAATTCTTCCTGAGCGAAGCTGATCTGTTGAGCAAGTAATGAATCGTTCCCCTTCTGAAGATCTTCATAACTCACCTTAATCTTTTCAAGATCTTGCTTTCTTTTAAGAAATTCATAAGAAAGTTTCTCATGATCAGTTAGGAGAGTGTTATGATGATCCCGAAGGTTATGAAACTTTGACTCTAGTTGTTGAAGATTATCAGTCAAGATTTGAGTTCAGTCCATTTCTTCACCTAACAGATCATCACTTCTTTCTAGCAGATTTTGAACCTTGTCAAATGCCTTTTGTTGTTTGATGGCAATATTAGCAAGTTTGGAGTAGCTAGGCTTGAAATCATCATCAGATTCATCATCACTAGACTCAGATGAGTAATAGTCGATTACCTTTGCACCTTTTGCCATGAGGCAAGGTGTGGAAGATGATGGTTCAGGTTCGAATGTCGTCGATTTGAGTGATTCCTTGAATTCATCAAACCAGGGGTCATAACGTGTTCAATGACCTTCATAAACGCCAAATATTCGGTCCCAAATGAGCTTTGCATTGCACAGATGCATGATGAGTCTGAATTGATCTCGAGATAAGGACGAGCAGATGATATCCTTTGTCTTGATGTCCAGACGAGTGTATTTGCGAATGTCCTTAGCATTAACCGTCTTGCATAGATCAGTAAGACCAATTTCAGTGACGACCCACAGCTCGATGTCCATTGCCATGAGATGCTTCTTCGTCATGGCCTTCCACTTAGGATAGTCATGACTATCAAAGATGGGACATGACACTTTCTTCAAGCCTGCGGTCGACATTACTAGAACTCCAGGTGGTTAAACCAAAATCACACGGAACATGGGAGTACCTTGCGCTGATACCAATTGAAAGTGCGTTATATCGACTAGAGGGGGTGAATAGGCGATTTTTACAAATTTGTCACTGAGGAAATTCTAGCTGAGGAATTTCCTAAGCAACGAACTACTTAGCAGCTGAATAGATACTCAAGTGCATGCACAACAAAATAGTAGCATGGTCATCATGATGAAATGAAAGCAAACACAGAGTACGAGTATCGTGTAAACATGATAAGCAGGCTGAAGACTAAGGACTGAAGAAATTGGGTTGAGGAAATTAAGAAAGTCTTCAGTCAAAGTCTTCAAACAGTACAGATCAAGTTCATCAATACAGGAATGAGTAAATGGAAGGGTTGAGGAAATAAAACCAGTAAGGTTGGTGAAGACAATGATTTGTTAGACCAGTTCCAACAGCTGTGACAGTTGTACGGTTGGTTAGGGCGGCTAGGTATTTAAACCTGAGGACACATAGTTCTGGACACCCAGTCCTGGACACACAGTCCAAGACACCAAGTCATCGCCGTATTCCCCTTGAGCTAAGGTCACACAGACCTCACCCAATCAGTCGTGGTAAGTCTTCACATGCGACTTCCAAACCCTCATAGACTTGGTCACTCGGCGATCCACAATTCCTCTTGGATGCTCTAGACCATTGACGCCTAACCGTCTGGAAGATCACAGTCTTCAAAGGTAACAAGCGTCAGTTCCACATAGGAACACTCTCTTCAGTGATGCTCAATCACTTTGGGGTTTTAGCTGTTGGGTTTTGGGTTTTTCCTCACTTGATGATTTTCGCTCAAAGTCCTCGGAGGATGGGTTGCTCTAATGACAAGTGTCAGTTTCTCTCGGAGCAGCCGACCAGCTAGTGGTTGTAGGGGGGCGGCTATTTATGGCCTAGGGAGCAGCCCGGCATAATAATACATAAATTCCCTTAAATGATATGACCGTTAGGTGGAGAGAATATTTGGGACAGCTGGCGCATAGCACAGCAACAGCCGGAAATTTGAGCTCTCAAATTCCTCAGGGCTATCATGTTCCTCACTTGTAGGCAATCCGCACTGGCGAATTCCTAACTCCTCACTCAGAATAAATTCCTCAGAGAACAGAAGATCTTCGTCTCTGTCACTGAAGAAATTGACTGAACTATATGAGATTTCAAATAGCTTCACTCGAAAGGATTGGTAGTGTAGGCTTTGAGATGAGCACCACTTGGAGATGTGTTTCCTTAGTTTTATCTCGACCCCCTTTAACAGTATGGTGTTTCCTATGACTCAATAAAGAGAAAATGAAACTACTAAAACAAAAGTCTTCACGCTTCATAATCCTCGCATGAATATCCAAGTCTTCAAGGTCACTCCAATTTCCTCATTTTCAAAGTCTTCAAGAAAACCAAAGTCTTCAACTAAAGACATACATTTTTATGGGTCAACTTTATTCGTAAATATCAAACTCCTCATTGACTTATAATACATGTGTACACTCATAAACACATTAGTCCCTTAACCTATAAGTCTTCAATACACAAAAATCACTAAGGGGCACGAGATGCACTTACAATATCGCACACACCTTAAGTTGGCTGCCCCTTTCTATTGTTATGCCTAATCACAAACAGTTCATTGGAGTGAACCGTATGCCACGCATCTCACAGACAACTGTACTATGAACCGTGTTTGATGTATCTGCCATCGCAAAAGTTTCACATCTTTTTTGACGGGTTTTTTTACATCTTCGTTTGCGATTAATTCATCGCACACAGTTTCATCGAAGGGTCTCTGATTGTAGTGTCGTGTTAGTAGCATCCTACAATAGTGTACATCCAAATGGATCTTCCCCGTCACATGATGCTTGCAAAGAGAGAGAAAATGCAATAGACGAGAACACTATTGACTCTTACATAAAAGTAAATACATAAAGTAAAAGATGTTGGGGAACGTTGCATGGAAAACAAAAAAATCTACACACACACAAGTTCTATCCACGGACATGCATAGCTACGAGAGGGGGAGGGCATCTTCATACCCTTGAAGATCGCTAAGCGGAAGCGTTTATCAACGCGGTTGATGTAGTCGTACACCTTCACGATTCGTCCCGATCAAGTATTGAACGTACGTCACCTCCGCGTTCAGCACACATTCAGCTTGATGACGTCCTCACCTTCTTGATCCAGCAAGAGGGGTGAAGTAGTATATAATTTCCGACAGCACGACGGCATGGTGACGGTGGTGGTGAAGAACAATCTCTGCAGGGCTTCGCCAAGCACAACAGAAACTATGATAGAGTATAAACTAGAGGGAGTGGGGTCGCCGGCACACGGCTTGGTGAATCTTGATGTGTTCCGGGTGCTAGCCCTGCCCCTCGATTTATATGTTGAGCCTTGGGTCGTTTCTTGGAGAAAGAACCCCCTTAATGCCAGTTTGGCATGCAAGGCAAGAGCCCTTCTCGGACTCCAGGACCAGACGCCAGGGTCATTGGCATTTGCTCGAGATGCCAGGGACCTTGGTGTTTGGCCTCCTGGCCTCCGCAAAACTCCCTTTTGCACTTTCCAAAAGCCTCATGGGCTTTACCCCTTGGCCCAAATAAAGTGTCCTCGTGCCCAAACATTTCAAGAAACATCTGTAACCCCTTCCGGAGACCAAACACAATTATCCCTTATATCAAACTTTACGTACAGACTATTCCGGAGCTCCTCATCATGTCCGTGATATCATCCAGGACTCAGAACAACATTCGGTCACCAACATACATAACTCATATAATACTATATCATCAATGAATGTTAAGCATGCGGACCCTACGGGTTTGAGAATGATTTAAACATGACCGAGACGCTTCTCCGGTCAATAACCAATAGCGGGACATGGATGCCCATATTGGTTCCTACATATTCCACAAAGATCTTTATCGGTCTAACCTTTATGACAACATACGTAGTTCCATTTTCCTATCAGTATGTTGCTTGCCCGAGATTCGATCATCGGTATCTCCATACATAGTTCAATCTCGTTATCAGCAAGTCTCTTTACTAGTTCCGTCATACATCATCCCGTAACTAACTCCTTAGTCACTTTTGTCACAAGCTTCTTGTGATGCTATATTACCGAGAGGGCCCAGAGATACCTCTCCGTCATACGAAGTGACAAATCCCAATCTCGATCCATGCCAACTCAATAGAAACCTTCGGAGATACCTGTAGATTACCTTTATGATCACCCAGTTACATTGTGACATTTTATGGCACACAAGGCATTCCTCTGGAGTCCGAAAGTTGCATGATTTCATGGTCGAAGAACATGTATTTGACATTAAGAAAGTAGTAGCAATAAACTGAACGATCATATTCTATGCTAACGGTTGGGTCTTGTCCATCACATCATTCTCCTAATGATGCGATCCCGTTATCAAATGACAACTCATGTCTATGGTTAGGTAACCTTAACCATCTTTGATCAACAAGCTTGTCTAGTATAGGATCACTAAGGACATGATATTTGTTTATGTATCCACACATGCATTTAATTTTCTGGTCAATATGATTCTAGCATGAATAATAAACCTTTATCATGAATTCATGATTGAGGAAATATAATAATAACCATTTTTATTATTGCCTCTAGGGCATATTTCCATCAAAAGATAGACCCCTTCGCAGAGGGAAGCACATGTTGTCATGCACTATTTGTTTTTTAATGTGAAAGCTCTTAATGTAAATGAATGTCACTTTATATTGCCCCTTGTGATAGCAACCTTTATTATGCAATTTGTCGCTTTTATTTCTTCACCATCACAAGTTCGTACAAAGCTTATTTTCCCTTACAATAAAAGATCATACATATTTATGAGCAACTTTTATTGCTTTTGCACCGATGACAACTTACTTGAAGGATCTTGTTCAATCCATAGGTAGGTATAGTGGACTTTCATGACATGAAATTGGGCTTAAGGTTTTTTTGGATGCACAAGTAGTATCTCTGCTTAGTGCGATATTTTGGCTAGCATAGGATAGTGAGCAAGCACCACATGTTAGAGGATCCATGACAACATAACTTCTATGTGAATACAAGCAAACATAACTCATTACGTTGTCTTCCTTGTCCAACGTCAACTATTTGACATAGAATATTTTAATGGGGATCATAATCATAAAAGTTTTCCAAGATAGTATATCTATATGTGTGACCTCTATTTCTTTGTTACTTTTCATGAATTGCAACAATGATCAATGCTATGTTTGTTAACTTTCAACAAATTTCATCAGTTATACTTCTTTTATGTGAAGTCATCACTCCCCATGGGATTAGCATATGATTTTTTTTCTCTTCATTCTTTTTATCTCTAAGATTGAAACAAGAAAGCAAAATAACTCAACTCAACTTCTCTTTATTATATAACTCTCACACTCGACTACATAGATAGATCGATCACGAATCTAGCACTCAAAATAGATCAAACTAAAACTTTATTCTTCTAAATCACGAAATAACCAAGGATCAAACTAAAATAGATAATGATGGTAAATGTGATGGTGGTACGATACCGGGACACCTCCCCCAAGCTTGGCACAAGCCAAGGGTGGTGCCCATACCCGTGTACTCAAGTCTCCTTCCCTGGTGGTGGTGCAATATTCTTGGCGATGATACCCATAAGGATGTGATTCTCCTCTTTGAGTCTATTGACTTGACACTTAAGATCCACGATTTCCTTTTGGAGCTTTCCAGTGACGGTTAATGCACCATCCACCAAAGAATGCATCCTCGCTGAAGGAGATGAAGCAACACTCTTCTTCAAGTTACGATAAGAAATTAATTGGGTATTGGGAGGTTTGACCGTATCTGGCAAGCTTGATTTCTTTAACTCCACCTTCATATCTCTAGGTTGGGGTAGAGAGGTTTCTTCTTGCACTACAAAAAAAAAGACAGATCCGTGACATTTTGGCCCGAACAAAAAAACATATGTCATGCGTATGACACTTTTATGACAAAAATTGTGACAAAAACCTGTATCATCATAGATGTGGTGGGCTCCTACTTCTATGACAAAAAATCAAGATATAAAATGGGATTTTTGTCTTGGGCGGGTCGGAGACGCACCCGCATGACATTCTTTGGGCCGTCCATGATGTAAACAATCATGGTAGAAGCGAGGGCGAGGAAATTTTTGGGGAAGTTCCCGGTTACTGTGGGTGGTCGGGGCAGAGTGATTCACGGAGGTTTGCGCGTTTCTCTCGTATACGTATGCGCGCGTGTGTGTGAGGTGTTGGGCTCTAACTGAACCCGAGCGACCAATCTAGCTCTCCCTCGCACCACCTCAAACCACTGAAGCCGATCGATCCTTCGCTGCGTAGCTGAACCCGAGCGATTCCTTCACTGCCTAACTGAACCTGATCGATCCTTCTCACTGCTTAGTGAAGCCGAAGGCCCCCGTACGTGTGATACATAGCCGGTTGGGTTGCCTCTCGATGAACATTGTGTGTTGCTACCTTGCGCATGATACACGTAGACACAAGTCGAGACAAATCGAATGATCGAGTCAATTGGTTGGTTGTGGATGAACAGTTCCCGGTGGGGGTTGGATGAACAGGACCCCGTGGTTTCTGTTGGATGAACGGGACCCGGAGGAGGCCACCACAGCCCAGCCGGTTATTGGGGCTGGATGAACAGGACCCCGTAGAGGGCTAGATGAACAGGACCCCGTGGAGGGCGGGATGAACATGACCCCATGGAGGGCTGGATGAGGTCGACGGTGTCGGATTGTGGGTTCCGGCAAATCCTCGAGGTTCGAACACTGGGGTGCGTACGAAGATCTCGCCTTTCCACCCTAGCTCGCTCACACACCGATTGCTTGGCCTAGCTCGCCATGGCCAAAGAACAAGAGACACAAGGGTTTATACTGGTTCGTGCCACCGTTGTGGTGTAATACCCTAATCCAGTGTGGTGTGGTGGATTGCCTTGTAGGCTAGGGATGAACAAGTACACGGGAAGAACATCCTCCTGAAGAGGGGTGTTCTTGTGCTCGGCGAGCTAGTGGGTGTAAGGGTGGTCTTAATGATCTGATCCCTCTCTATGGTCCTAGCTAGTCCTATTTATAGATGCCCGATTCCTCTTCCCAAATATTGTGCTCGAAGGGATCCCACAACGGCCAAGTTTGAAGGGGGACAACTAGTACAAGCTATCGTAACAAAAGGTGGTCTTCGCCTACCAAAGGCTCTGGTGGTGACGCCACCGTGGGCTCCGTGGTGACCTTCGTCCTGCCGTCCTTCTGGTCTTGGTCTTGTTGCACCGATATGGAAACCTTTGTCTGGCGCCTCGGGACTCATCGCCTATGCTTGCCCCTTCAGCACCAAAGGGGAAACTGGCACACTGCGCCCGTTGGCGCCCGCCCGGCCTTGGTCGTCATTACTCACGTCACGTGAACCTCGCGAGGTGCTCCTTGCCTTGATATATCCGCTCCTCGGGAGCCAGCCTAGCGAGGCCGCCCTAGGGGAGGTCTTGCGTCGTCCGCCTCGCGAGGCTTGGCCCCTCGCGAGGGTCTTGAGTGGTTTGCTGATGAAGATGGGTTGTACCAGGCCACTAGATGAGCCACGCTCTGGGCCGCAGGTAGGCAAGTCTAGGTACCCCCGTTCCCAGAACGCCGACATTAGCCCCCGGGCCCAAGGCACGCACGGACTTGGCTTCAAGCCGAAGCCAAGGGTCAAGTGCGGAGCACCGCAGGCCCCAAAAGCATGTGGCCTTGATTGACGTGTGGCGATTGACAGGACATGGGCATCTCCACTTCCCCACGCCGCCTCGGCAACCGCATGGCTGGCAAAAGGCAGGTGCGCGCGGCAGTGCCTTAATTGCTCGCCTTCGCCTTGCTCTATATCCCCTTTCTTGCTCCTCTCCCAAAGACTCCAGATCTGCACCGTCTCTCCCCCAAGTTCTCAACCGATGATGTCTGGTAAGGCAAGGGCCACCGCTCCATCCGCCTGGTATGAGCCGGCCTTGTGCGCGCCCGGCGTCTCGGAGAAGAACCTTACCACCGTTCGCCTAATGACGGCGGGGGACACCAATGAGAAGGGGAAGACCGCACTCCAGGCTGCCTTCGCTGAGCCAGAGGACTCAATGAGTACTTTCTATCCCTACTTCATGAGCAGTGTTGTCGCGGGGCTGGTTCCCCCTTTCTCCGATTTCTTCTACGCCGTCCTTAGCCATTACAAGCTGCATTCCCTTCATCTTCACCCCAATTCCATCCTCCTCTTGTCGATCTTCGCCTTTTATTGTGAGGCATTTATTGGGGTGATGCCGTCTGTGGCGCTGCTTCGCCACTTCTTTTGCCTCCGGACAAGGGCAAGCTTTGTTCAGGGTGTTCCAACTTCGTTGCGGCCAACGGGACCAACGTGATCTCAAAAGTCGGGAAGAAGGCTGAGAACTTCAGGAACAAGTGGGTCCTTGTGGATGCCAAGTGCTATCATCCTCGGTTGGTGCTGCCGATGGAGATGCCTGTGCCGAGCGACAGGTGGTACAGCGTGAAGCTTACTGACCCTCGGGCGAAGCAGGTGCTAGAGAAGATGACTGCCAACTTGAAGCCTGACGACCCCAATGCGACGAAGTTGATGGGGGCCATGATCGTCAAAGAATTTCTGGCGCTCCATGTAGCTCCACTTCAGGCGCGCTCGCGCCCATTGTGGAGGCTCGGGGGCGAGGCGGACGGTCTCCGTCTCCGCCCTGACACCCTATCGAACGAGGAGCCGGGCGCAGCTCTCCGCGTCCTGGTTGGGGGTGACCAGGGGTATCCTCGAAACACCCACGTCCCCCTGTACCGCCGCCAGGATGGGGCGAAAGTGGTGGCCTCCATGCCCACCTTCGACGGACGCGGGCTCGTGCCACTGGTGCCCTCCGAGGCCCAGGTGGCGTCGATTCCGGTGGAGCTGTCTTCAGGTGACTCCGATGGGGAGGAGGACTGAGAGGCGACCGTGGAGGGGGCCGGGGAGAACTCCCCCCCCCCC
>LR738709.1:157374217-157439048 GCA_902687465.1 Secale cereale
CACACACACAAGGCCGATCTCCTACGTGCCTTGCCCAATGACGCCGACGGCGACGACCGCCCGGTGAAGGAGGCCACGCCCGCTGCCGGGGTTACCACGAGGTCCAAGGTCACCCCCTTGAGGAAGCCGCCAACTAGGGTCCCAACGAAGAGCTGGTCGGCATTGATCTCCTGAGGCGACGCTCTGGCTCTGACGCCGCCTGGTGCTGCCGCTGGGCCAGCTGCTGCGGCCTGAGCTATTCCGGGGGTTCATACACCAATGCCGCAGGCTGCGGGGGCCTTGGGCTCCATGGTTCTGAAGAGGCCATGGGGTTACGTTGCCGTGGACCAGTAAGTACTCCATTCTAATTTTGTCTTCACTCTTGATTCCGTCGCTTATTTCTGATGTGTTCCCCTTGCACTGCCAGGACAGCGCTATCGGCGAAGAAGAAGAAGGAGGGGCGGCCACACCAGAGGCCCAACGGCCTGGCCTGGCTTCATCCTCTCCGGCGCCAACGGGCAACGGAGGCGCCGCCGCTTCTCCTGCTCGGGCGCCTTCACGAGGCCCAATGGACCATCCTCAGGAGGGGATGGACTCCTTGGTCGATCTGGCTTCGGAGGCGCCCATTTCTAGCTCACCTGCGGGTATGTCAGGCCCACGATGCGATTCTATCCCGATCACGTGACACTTACGTGATTGGGGCACAACCGCATTTCGGGCGCTTAGCAAGATGGATATCATTACATCGTACCATTACATACATACATGGGGGATACAACAATTCATACAAGTCACATGAATACAACAACATCAATACAAGGCATCCGACTACGGGTGCAAACAAGAAAAGCACAATGACATCCATCTGCTATCCCAGGCTGCCGACCCGGAACCTAACCCAAGACTGGAGAAGAAGAAGAAGAAAGAAATCCAACACAACGATCATCGCTCTCACGTCAAGACATCGGAAACCTGCACCTGCAACTGTTGTTGTAGTATCTGTGAGCCACGAGGACTCAGCAATCCCATAACCATGGGTAACAAGACTACCAAAGCTTAATGGGTAAGAAGAGGTAAAGTGGTGAGGTTGCAGCAGCGGCTAAGCAATATATGGCGGCTAACTTACAAGTACAAGAATAAGATGAGCATCTACGCAAACGGTCGCAAACTAGTAATGATCGCCAAAGATCATGTACTACCTACGAGTCAAACATAACCCCACCGTGTTCTCTTCTCAAAGTGAAAAGAGACAGTCACGGTTACTCACACAGTTGTGTGTTTTACTTCAGATCCTCTTTCAAGTTTTCTACAACCGGACATTAACAAATTCCAATCTGCCACATAACCGTGGGCACGGCTTTCGAAAGATCATAGCCCTGCAGGGGTGTCCCGACTTAGCCCATCACAAGCTCTCACGATCAGCTGAAGTAATAATAATTATTACCCCTTATCTTAGGGAAGGCCCGATCAGACTCGGAATTCCCGGTGCACAAGACATTTCGACAATGGTAAAACAAGTCCAGCAAGACCTCTCGGCGTGCCGACACCCTGATAGTAGCCGCGCGTATCTCGTCTAAGGCTACGTCCGGATGAGCACTACGTACAGGAGCAACCGAAAACCCCAGATAACTGGGTGGCACCGCAAGAGGCTCTAGTTTGGGACCAACACCATCAGCACTGGGCCCCCTGCTATGTAGAAGAATCCACGAGGGTGCGACCCCCTATGCAAATTTAATTAATTAATTAAGTTGTTATTATGAGGCAAATTAAAACCAATGTTGGGCCTTGCTAGAGGAGGTTTATTCAAAGACGAAGTGTCAAGGGGTCCCCATATACCCAACCGTGTAAGGAACGCAAAATCAAGGAACATAATGCCGGTTTATCGGCTCCTAAGGTGGCATGAGTGGAACAAAACACCGAGCAAAAGGCCAAGCCTTCCACCCATGCCCAGTATATAGGTGTGTTAATAATAATAATAGATATTGTGATATTCCAACAACAAGATTCGACATGGATCAATCTTCATCTTCACCTGCAACTAACAACGCTATAAGAGGGGCTGAGCAAGCGGGTAACATAGCCAAACAATTGTTTGCTAGGAAGGTGTCAAGGTTAGAGGTTTCATGGCAACAAGGAGAGGGGCTGACAATAATGATGAGTAGCGCGACATGTAACGATAGCATCGAGACAACTAAGCATGGCAATGATAGTAAAGGTATCCAAGGTTATGGTCATCTTGCATGAGATCCCGCAAGGAAGAAGAACGGATCCATGAAGAAGATGGAGAAGAAGCCTTGAAGAAGAACCACGGGTAGACGAACAAATCCTCACGATCGCAACGGAACAAGCACTAACGAGAAGAAGAAAGCAATACGGTAAATACACAACACAAGAACATGACAATATGCTCAAGCAAGTATGATGCAAGACAAGTCTATATATGATGCAATACATGGCAAGGTAGGAAGCACAGAAAACAACACAAGAACATGACAATATGCTCAAGCAAGTATGATGCAAGACAAGTCTATATATGATGCAATACATGGCAAGGTAGGAAGCACACAAGAACAACACAAGTCAACAAGTTTAAATGAGGCCGGAAACTACATATAACAAATCCGGTAAGTCCTCATATGCATAATTTGAAATTAGTCCAGACCTGAACAAACCTTAAGTTAAAGTTGTTAAACAGCAAGTTAACATGCACCAAGATGATCTACACGAAATTCTAGTCAAGTTTCATATAAAGTTTGTTTAATTCGGAGCTACGGTCTAGAAGATATGAGCAAACAAGACAAGCAAGGCAACGGTGCAAGATGCATCCAAACATCAAGCAAACACACTCAAAATATGAAAACAATATGATATTATGATTCTACATGCAAAATCACACAAGTTTCATATAAGGCACACCCAAAACGGAGCAACGGGCTAAAAGATACACATGAAACAAGATATAACAACAAGCTGAAGTTAACAACCACGTAGCAACTTCGGAGCAAGGTAAATATAAGCTACATCGCCCAAACATGATAACAAGAAGCATGGATGTGAAGTAGACATGTTTCTTAACAAGTAGGAACTTAGAACACACCCAAAAGCATGCTGGAACACATTTAAACAAGCATGGAAAGTTGCAATAAAATTATCCACACTTAGCCAAAATCTGGGAAGGTAAAAACATCATCACGATGCTATCTTCGGAGGCACAAAACAACATGCATATCAACTCTAATAAGAACATAAAGAGCATGGACATGTAGTAGACATATCCTACAACAAACAACTCCATTGGAGCATCTCCATAGGAGGCATGGATCAATAAAAACAAGCTCCACCAAATTGAACATGCTGATAAAATCCTGACATGTATAATTTATAGCAACTTGAGAGCAAGAAATAAATAAGCTACAGCAGGTCATATGAGCAAGTAAGGGCATGAATGGATAGACAATAACATGGACAACAAGACATGATCATTGGCTACTCCAAAACAAGCATGTATTTGACTAGGGCATCAAGCAAACATAGCATCAGGTTATAACAGATTCCATACTTAGCAGTTTTTCCACTAAGTATAAAACATCAACAACAACATGGCATGTTTACAAGCTTGTTTAAGTCACCTCAAGGCATATCATGGAAAGTTAATTGCACCACATCAAAGACCATATGATGGTGCTTCTAAAACATCTAGACATGTGGCATGAAGACGAACACATCAATAGCAAAGAGCAAGTGAAATCGGCAACTCATAACAAGTTTTAGCACTTAACAACCAAATGCACTTTTGCAACAGAGATTAACATGGACATATGGAACCTAACATGAAAGCTACAGCAACCATCATGTAATACACTTCATAATGAACATTTTGACATATCATATGCTCCATTTGGTTAAACATGCACCAAGTTATCATATCTCAAACATGGCAACAAAATAACAAGTAGCAGCAGTTTATTATAAGTAGCACTCTTGCAACAGAGATTAGAGCATCTAGATGGACTCAAACGAGCATGGCACAATGGAACAAAGTGTAGAGCATATCACCACGATCATTTTAACATATCATACACTCAATTTGGATAAGTACACACAAAGTTATCACTATGCAAACATGCACAAAAAATATGACAGAAAAGGACTTAGCAGTATTTTAGACTCCGAAAAAAAAACAGATTGAGCGCAGAACACTATTAGACGCACAAGGCGCGGGATAGGGCCGCTCACTCATGGGCCAAGCCCACTTCGGCGAAGGGGTTGAGGCAGGCCCGGGCCGGCTGGAGCGACTGAGGGAGCTGGGCCGCGGGCAGGGCGATGGGCCTCGGGCCCACGTGGACGCTGGTCGGCGAGGGAGCTGGAGCACGGCTGGGCCTCAGGCCTAGCGTTGTGGTTGCGGCCCAAGGAGCGGTGCGCTGGCCTGCGGGACGAGCTGGGGTCGGGGCGTCGTCCTCCCGCACGGGACGAGGCCGGCGGCGACCTGGGGCCTGCGGCGGCAGCTTGGCCTCCGGTGAGGCAGGAGCGACGGGGAGAAGCAGATCTGGCCGGGGATGGCCCGATCCGGCCGGTTGCACGACAAATCTGGCGCGGGGCTAGCAGATCGGCGGCGGCGGCGGCGGTTCCCTCGGCCGGCGAGGTCGATGGGCTCCGGCGAAGGAGGCCGACGGGGCTAGGCGAACGGGCAGGTGGCTCGGGCGCCTGCGGTCTGGCGGCGACAGTGCTTTGGGCCGGACGGGCCCCGCGCGGGCTTGGCGGGCCGCGGCGCTGCGGGGAACTGGGCGCGGGGGCGGCGCGATGACGTGTCAGCAGCGGAGTGGCTCGCGGCGGCGGTGCGGCTGACGTGGCGGTATCTAATTGGATGAAGCGACGTGTCCGGCGGACATGTCCGGCGGCGCGAGAGGGAGGAGGCTAGGGTTCATGTGCGAGAAATTTCGGGGGGAGACACATATTTATAGGCAGAGGGAGCTAGGTGTGTCCAAATGAGGAGCCGATCGCGGCCACGCGATCGTGATCGAACGGACAAGAGCATGGAGGGGTTAGAATGGGCTTGGTGGGCTGTGAGAAAGGGGTGCTAGGCCAAAAGAGAAAAGGATTCTGGCGGTTAACACGGTTAACCGTTGGGCTATCCAACGAACTCCGAACGCGACGAAACTTGACAGGCGGTCTACCTATTCTATAATAAGACCACGCGCCAAGTTTCAACCCATTCCGAGAACATTTTCCGGCCACTCACAAAATAAATATTCGGAGGCGCCGCGGGCGCGTGTGAGTGTGTCTGGGCTCAGAACGAACAACGGAAAGGATGGGCGGACTCGGGCGGATGCAAGTTTTGAAAACATGATGATGCAATGCACACAATGACATGGCAAAATGCAACACGCAAGCAAATGACATGGCAACGAAGACGAATAACTGGCTGACACCTGGCGCATCGGTCTCGGGGTGTCACAACACTCCCCTACTAACAAGAGATCTCGTCCCGAGATCTTTGGAACGAGACGGAATGGAAAAAGGAAGAACAAAGTTCTTCGAGGACAAAAGAGTGAAAGAAAAGAACCTTGAGAGGATGAACAACTTTGAAAGAAAGAATATAATGGAGATGAACGAGAAAGAGAAGCTCTATTACAAAAGAGGAACAAGGAACACACGAGAACCAATTAGGTTGGAAGGCATGAAACACGAGCTGAAGGTACAAGAATACAGTGAAAGCCACTCCGGTTAACAGAGATAGAAAAGGAACTAAAACGAAGGAATTTGGGCAGCACTCCGGCTGAAAATGGAAGAAATAGCACACCGGTTGAACATGAATGGTATGGAACAAGAACTGAGAAGATGAAACAAAAACATGACGAGACGAACAAGAAAATGCCTCCAGAAGAATTAAAGAATGAAATGAGAAGAACGGAGAAGAAGATGACAACTTTCACGACGAGTGAATTCAAAGCATCCTAGCGAAGAAAGGATGAACGGAGTTGTTGAAAAACAATAACGAAAAGAATCAACTTGTTGTGGACTTATGATAATCATCTCAAAACTTGAGGTGAATTATGCCACAACCAAAATATTGATGAGTTGAGAAGAGCAAAGAATGCAAAACTCCACTTCAAAAGAATCCGGAGAATTATTTGCACCCGAGAGGCAAGAATAAGAATGCTTGAGCTTGAACCAAAAGAATTTGATGAACACTAGAAGAATGAATTAAAACATGAGGAACCACCATGAAGAACTCCGGTAACAAAAGAATGATGAGATATAAATGACGGACGAAAAGAATAAGATTAGAGCCTTCTGATGATTTAAAAAGGCCTCCGACGAGATAACCGAGAAAAAATTTGAACTACGGAAAAGAAAAGATTAAAGTACTTGGAACTAGAATTTATTCATCAAGAATAAACTCCGAAGGAAGGGATAATCAACTTGATGAAAATAATAAGAATTATGTTATGCTTATCCTCCACCAATTAAATTGATGAGAAGCAATGGATTTGCACACTACTTATTTGCGTTGAAAAGATTAAAGAGGGATATATCACGAACTTGCAAAAATCTTCATGAACCACTGGTAGGATTGGAATAAAATGAATGAATTGATATAATAGCACCGGAAAAGAATTGTTGAGCGAATCACCGTAAAGGATTGAAGCCGAGTGAAGAAAGAGACGAACCACCGGTAAGAATTAAAATCGAATGATGAAAGGGAACAAGCCACCGTGAAGAATTGAAATTGAGTGAACACCAGAGAATGAATTGCCGGAAAGAATAAAGCACTTGGGAAATTTAGATACCAGAGAACGAAGAGATCGCAAAGTGATTAACGAATACTTAAATGAAGCACCGGAAGAATGTGAGACGAACGAAGAGGCATCGATGAAGAATATTTGGAGGACGAAGTTGAAAACTGAGAACGAAGAAATCTTCTGAAATGATGGCCTTCGGAGGAACACAAGAAAAGAATTTATGAAATACTCTAGAAAAATGAAAGAAGTAAGGTTGAACCAACAATGAAAAGAATTTAAAAGCGATCTTGAAGAAGGCATATGACTGATGGAATCCATACTTACGTCATACATGAAAAGAATTTCGGATCACTCCGGAAAATTAGAAGAGTCAGGTAAGATCCTGGGAAAAGACCTGTGGGTTATGAGCCCACCGAAGAGAAAACAACGTTAGAAGGAATCGAAAGAAGATGATGCACCGGACTGATTGAATGAATCGAATGAGGTGACAACCTCGAATGAAATAGAACACAGACGAATATCCTGTGATTTCTTCGTAACTCCGGAATAATTAAATGGCGAGAGACGAACGAGACAAGGGGAACATATTTGCACTGAGGGAAAGAATATGAACAACACCGAGAACAAATTGAACTGGAACCACTGGTGAAGAAAAGGAGATGAAGAAGGACGAACTGGACGAGAATTCACCAATTGAAATAATTAGTGAAAGAAAGCAAAGACTTCACATGAGTAGGATGGATACTCGATTAAGGACTCCGGTCTGAGAAGAAAAAGGGTGGGAGGGTGGGAAAAAGAAAGACGACTTCGGAAGGGAAACAACATCGGGTGGAAAGAACCGAGGATTGAACTTGCAAAGAAGAAGAGGGTTGAATCCACTTGACGAGAGATGCACCAGGTGAAAGAACTAACAACGCAACGAACGAAAACTAACCACGTGATCCTAAAGAAAATTGAAGGGGAAGAGGAGTAATTCAAAACATCTACGTCAAGAATCCTCACCAGAGCGACGAAGGGGCACGGGAGTAAAAATAATTCCTACTCTCCGATATAACTAGACTCCGAAAAGTTTTCTGCTAGACTCAACAACGGCCAGACTACGATCAATCAAGGGGGCTCCTATGGTCGGTCGAGGCTCTGAAACCAACTTGTCAGGCCCAAGATGCGATTCTATCCGGATCACGTGAAACTTACGTGATTGGGGCACAACCGCATTTCGGGCGCTTAGCAAGATGGATATCATTACATCGTACCATTACATACATACATGGGGGATACAACAATTCATACAAGTCACATGAATACAACAACATCAATACAAGGCATCCGACTACAGGTGCAAACAAGAAAAGCACAATGACATCCATCTGCTATCCCAGACTGCCGACCCGGAACCTAACACAAGACTGAAGAAGAAGAAAAAGAAAGAACTCCAACACAACGATCATCGCTCTCACGTCAACACATCGGAAACCTGCACCTGCAACTGTTATTGTAGTATCTGTGAGCCACGAGGACTCAGCAATCCCATAACCATGGGTAACAAGACTAGCAAAGCTTAATGGGTAAGAAGAGGTAAAGTGGTGAGGTTGCAGCAGCGGCTAAGCAATATATGGTGGCTAACTTACGAGTACAAGAATAAGATTAGCATCTACGCAAACGGTCGCAGACTAGTAATGATCGCTAAAGATCCTGTACTACCTACGAGTCAAACATAACCCCACCGTATTCTCTTCTCAAAGTGAAAAGAGACAGTCACGGTTACTCACACAATTGTGTGTTTTACTTCGGATCCTCTGTCAAGTTTTCTACAACCGGACATTAACAAATTCCAATCTGCCACATAACCGCGGGCATGGCTTTCGAAAGATCATAACCCTGTAGGGGTGTCCCAACTTAGCCCATCACAAGCTCTCACGATCAGCTGAAGTAATAATAATTATTACCCCTTATCTTAGGGAAGGCCCGATCAGACTCGGAATTCCCGGTGCACAAGACATTTCGATAATGGTAAAACAAGTCCAGCAAGACCTCCCGGCGTGCTGACACCCTGATAGTAGCCGCGCGTATCTCGTCTCAGGCCACGTCCGTATGAGCACTACGTACAGCAACCGAAGACCCCAGATAACTGGGTGGCACCGCAAGTGGCTCTAGTTTGGGACCAACACCATCAGCACTGGGCCCCCTGCTATGTAGAAGAATCCACGAGGGTGCGACCCCCTATGCAAATTTAATTAATTAATTAAGTTGTTATTATGAGGAAAATTAAAACCAATGTTGGGCCTTGCTGGAGGAGTTTTATTCAAATATGAAGTGTCAAGGGGTCCCCATATACCCAACCGTGTAAGGAACGCAAAATCAAGGAACATAATGTCGGATTATCGGCTCCTAAGGTGGCATGAGTGGAACAAAACACCGAGCAAAAGGCCAAGCTTTCCACCCATGCCCAGTATATAGGTGTGTTAATAATAATAATAGATATTGTGATATTCCAACAACAAGATCCGACATGGATCAATCTTCATCTTCACCTGCAACTAACAACGCTATAAGAGGGGCTGAGCAAGCGGGTAACATAGCCAAACAATGGTTTGCTAGGAAGGTGTCCAGGTTAGAGGTTTCATGGCAACAAGGAGAGGGGCTGACAATAATGATGGGTAGCGCGACATGTAATGATAGCATCGAGACAACTAAGCATGGCAATGACAGTAAAGGTATCCAAGGTGATGGTCATCTTGCCTGAGATCCCGCAAGGAAGAAGAACGGATCCGTGAAGAAGATGGAGAAGAATCCTTGAAGAAGAACCACGGGTAGACGAACGAATCCTCACGATCGCAACGGAACAAGAACTAACGAGAAGAAGAAAGCAATACGGTAAACACACAACACAAGAACATGACAATATGCTCAAGCAAGTATGATGCAAGACAAGTCTATACATGATGCAATACATGGCAAGGTAGGAAGCACAGAAAAACAACACTAGAACATGACAATATGCTCAAGCAAGTATGATGCAAGACAAGTCTATATATGATGCAATAAATGGCAAGGTAGGAAGCACACAAGAACAACACAAGTCAACAAGTTTAAATGAGGCCGGAAACTACATATAACAAATCCGGTAAGTCCTCATATGCATAATTTGAAATTATTCCAGACCTGAACAAACCTTAAGTTAAAGTTGTTAAACAGAAAGTTAACATGCACCAAGATGATCTACACGAAATTCTAGTCAAGTTTCATATAAAGTTTGTTTAATTCGGAGCTACGGTCTAGAAGATATGAGCAAAACAAGACAAGCAAGGCAACTGTGCAAGATGCATCCAAACATCAAGCAAACACACTCCAAACATGAAAACAATATGATATTATGATTCTACATGCAAAACCACACAAGTTTCATATAAGGCACACCCAAAACGGAGCAACGGGCTAAAAGTTACACATGAAACAAGATATAACAACAAGCTGAAGTTAACAGCCACATAGCAACTTCGGAGCAAGGTAAATATAAGCGGCATCACCCAAACATGATAACAAGAATCATGGATGTGAAGTAGACATGTTGCTTAACAAGTAGGAACTTAGAACACACCCAAAACCTTGCTGGAACACATTTAAACAAGCATGGCAAGTTGCAATAAAATCATCCAGACTTAGCCAAAATCTGGGAAGGCAAAAACATCATCACGATGCTGTCTTCGGAGGCACAAAACAACATGCATATCAACTCTAATAAGAACATAAAGAGCATGGACATGTAGTAGACATATCCTACAGTAAACAACTCCATTGGAGCATCTCCATAGGAGGCATGGATCAATAACAACAAGCTCCACCAAATTGAACATGCTGATAAAATCCTGACAGGTATAATTTATAGCAACTTGAGAGCAAGAAATAAATAAGCTACAGCAGGTCATATGAGCAAGTAAGGGCATGAATGGATAGACAATAACATGGACAACAAGACATGATCATTGGCCACTCCAAAACAAGCATGGATTTGACTAGGGCATCAAGCAAACATAGCATCAGGTTATAACAGATTCCATACTTAGCAGTTTTTCCACTAAGTATAAAACATCAACAACAACATGGCATGTTTACAAGCTTGTTTAAGTCACCTCAAGACATATCATGTAAAGTTAATTGCACCACATCAAAGACCATATGATGGTGCTTCTAAAACATCTAGACATGTGGCATGAAGACAAACACATCAATAGCAAAGAGCAAGTGAAATCAGCAACTCATAACAAGTTTCAGCACTTAACAGCCAAATGCACTTTTGCAACAGAGATTAACATGGCCATATGGAACCTACCATGAAAGCTACAGCAACCATCATGTAGTACACTTCATAATGAACATTTTGACATATCATATGCTCCATTTGGATAAACATGCACCAAGTTATCATATCTCAAACATGGCAACAAAATAACAAGTAGCAGAAGTTTATAACAAGTAGCACTCTTGCAACAGAGATTAGAGCATCTAGATGAACTCAAATGAGCATGGCACAATGGAACAAAGTGTAGAGCATATCACCACGATCATTTTGACATATCTTACACTCAATTTGGATAAGTACACACAAAGTTATCACTATGCAAACATGCACAAAAAATATGACAGAAAATGACTTAGCAGTATTTTAGACTCCGAAAAAAAAACAGACTGAGCGCAGAACACTATTAGACGCACAAGGCACGGGATAGGGGCCGCTCACCCATGGGCCAAGCCCACTTCGGAGAAGGGGTTGAGGCAGGCCCGGGCCGGCTGGAGCGACTGAGGGAGCTGGGCCGCGGGCAGGGCGATGGGCCTCGGGCCCACGCGGACGCTGGTCAGTGAGGGAGCTGGAGCACGGCTGGGCCTCGGGCCTCGCGCTGTGGTTGCGGCCCAAGGAGCGATGCGCTGGCCTGCGGGACGAGCTGGGGTCAGGGCGTCGTACTCCCGCACGAGACGAGGCCGGCGGCGACCTGGGGCCTACGGCGGTGGCCTGGCCTCCGGTAAGGCATGGAGCAACGGGGAGAAGCAGATCTGGCCGGGGATGGCCCGATCCGGCCGGTTGCACGACGAATCCGGCGCGGGGCTAGCAGAACGGCGGCGACGGCGAGCTCCGAGCTCGAACCCATGGCGGCGGTTCCCTCGGCCGGCGAGGTCGACGGGCTCCGGCGAAGGAGGCCGACGGGGCGAGGCGAACGGGCAGGTGGCTCGGGCGCCTGCGGGCTGGCGGCGGCGGCGCTTCGTGCCGGACGGGCCCCGCGCGGGCCTGGCGGGCCGCGGCGCAGCATGGAAGTGGGCGCGGGGGCGGCGCGATGACGTGTCAGCAGCGGAGTGGCTCTCGGCGGCGGTGCGGCTGACGTGGCGGGATCTAATTGGACGAAGCGACTTGTCCGGCGGACATGTCCGGCGCGGATGGACATGTCCGGCGGCGCGAGAGGGAGGAGGCTAGGGTTCATGTGCGAGAAATTTCGGGGGGATACACATATTTATAGGTAGAGGGAGCTAGGAGTGTCCAAAGGAGGAGCCGTTCGCGGCCACGCGATCATGATCGAACGGACAAGAGCATGGAGGGGTTAGAATGGGCTTGGTGGGCTGTGAGAAAGGGGTGCTGAGCCAAAAGAGAAAAGGCTTCCGGCGGTTAACACAGTTAGCCGTTGGGCTATCAAACGAACTCCGAATGCGAGAAAACTTGACAGGCGGTCTACCTATTCTATAATAAGACCACACGCCAAGTTTCAACCCATTCCGAGAACATTTTCCGGCCACTCACAAAATAAATATTTGGAGGCGCCGCAGGCGCGTGTGAGTGTGTGTGGGCTCAGAACGAACAACGGAAAGGACGGGCGGACTCGGGCGGATGCAAGTTTTGAAAACATGATGATGCAATGCACACGATGACATGGCAAAATGCAACACGCAAGCAGATGACATGGCAACGAAGACGAATAACTGGCTGACACCTGGCACATCGGTCTTGGGGTGTCACAGGGTATCGCCAGAGCTCAGGAGGTCTTGAACACACAACAGCCTACTTCCTCGATCGCGCCGCTAGCTCGCGGCCCTTCCGCTTCGTCCGACGCCCTGGAGGATGCTCTTTCCATGCTGACGCAGCTCCGGAATGACTTCCAAGGCACCAACCATCGTCTGGTGGCAGGGCGCTTGGAGTTGGTCTCAGGATGGCTAAACTCCGATGTGTCTGTTAGGGTGGTACTGAGCCAGGCCGTGGCGTCTTCCGAAGAGGACAAGCGGGCTGCCGGCCAAGCCGCAGCCGCCCGCGAGGTGGTGCTAGAGGATGCATAGGCCGCCAAGGAGCGCTGCCGGTTGATGGAGGCCGAGCTAAAGACCATGCACGACGAGTGCGCGGCGGAGAAGGAGTGAAAGCCCTAGAAGACGCCATCACCAGTCATGACGCTGAGTTGGAGCAGTTGGCGAGGGCACAGGCTACAGAGCGCAGCCGCCTGGAGAAGTTGGAGCAGGAGGTGGAAGAAGAGAAGGCCCAGTTGAAGACCAAGGCGGAGGTTCCTGCCGAGGATCGCGCGACCTTCAAATCCATTGAGAAGAGGTCCCGCCAGGCACTGGGGGCACTTTACAAGGAGGGTTTGGAGAAACCGCTCGCGATGGACGACAAAGGTCCCGCCCAACTGCTTCCTAATCTTGTTATGGCGCTCGAGGAGGTCGTCAACAAGATCGGCCCAATGGTGGAGGGGGAAGTTTGCGCGCTTTCCTCCTGAGCCTTGACGTGCGTCTTCATCCACCTGCATCTTCATGATCCTAACGCCAACCTTGGTGCACTGCTCTAGCATGTGGATGAAGAGCGCTGTGAGGCTGTCGTCGAAGCCGTGAAGGGCCGGGTGGAGGCATTGTTGAAGAATTTCCTCGCCATCGACCCCGCACCTCCAGCCGACGGCGTCGCCGATCCCGCGGCCAAGGCCAATGACGCAGGCCACGGCAATGCCGCTGTTGGGGAGGCGCTTCCTCACGACGGCACCCAAGACTAAAGAAGGGGCATGCTGGTGGACGACGGTGCTCCTCCCTATCTTTACTTTCCTGCGAACTTGCCTGCGACATGCGACGTGCCTCGTGGAGGCGCTAAAACTTTTGTTTGGTGTTTGAATGACAATTTGTCTTGTAATAATTGCTAGCTAGTCGCTGTCCCCTCCCTATTTGCTTTGTTGTTCTACGTCGGCAGAGCCCGGCCCCGGGCATACCTCAGCCGCCGTTGGATCGTCCGGATCACCAAGACGAGACCAAGGGGTGAGGGGCTACGTGGCCAGTTAGGCTCCTGAGTCACAATGCCCAGGAGTCCTCCTTGACGTGCAAACACCCTCTAAGAAGGAAGCGTGAAACCAGGCTTTAGCATTTTGCATCGACAGGGCCCGACCCCGCGCGTACCTCAGCCGCCGTTGGGTCGTCCGGATCACCAGGACGAGACCAAGGGGTGAGGGGCTACGTGGCCAGTTAGGCTCCTGAGTCACGATGCTCAGGAGTCCCCCTTGACGTATGAACAACCCTTGGGAAGGAAACGCGAGTGCAGACCTTAGTGTTCTACGTCGGCAGGGCCCGGCCCTGTGCATACCTCAGCCGCCGTTGGGTCGTCTGAATCACCAGGACGAGACCAAGGGGTGAGGGACCTCGTGACCAGTTAGTCCCTTGGGTCGGGATGCCCAAGGGTCCCCCATGCGACCTGGGAATAATGCAGCCCGAGGGGCGCTCCTAGATGAACAAACTGGAACATGTCACCTGACATAGTTGCTAAAGAGGCGCTGATGTAGCTGTAGACGCTCTATGCAGATGTCGCTTCTCACGAGCCGCTTGACTCCGGGGCCTCGCGAGGCACATGAGTTTCCCAGAGCTTGGGAAGAACCGAGGCCACCTCCGCCAAGGTCTCCTGATGCCTGGCCTCGCGAGTCGCTAGGACTTCCCGCATGTGGTGGTGGTGCAGGGCTGCCTGGTTCGGCAAGCCGAAGGCCATGCGAACGTAGCTGTGAGAGGAATGGTGCAGGAGAGCCCCTAGCAGCGCCGACGAGCTCGGCGATGCGGTCGAGCCAGACTTCGTAGAAGTCGTCGACGGGGCGGTAACGCAGGAGCTCCCGTGCCATGAGCAGCGCAGCCTGCGCGGCCGCGAGTCTGTGACGATTGTGGGATGACGAGCCTGCCGGAGTGAGCGACGGGGTTGCGGTGCGTCCCTCCCGCCGCACCGAGGGATGCAGCGACGAGGCTTGTTGCTTGTGTCGCGCCGGGCCGGTGGCGGCGTTGGCGGTAGGCAATGGAGAACGGCGAGGAGGTCCGCCGGCAAGAGCTGTCTGAGCAACATGGGCAGCGAGGGCGGCCCATCTCTCAGCACGGGCACGGCGAGCGTTGGCCATGGAACCAGCGGGACTATGGAGCGTGGATAGACGGAAGGGAAGCTTCAACGCACCCCTACCTGGCACGCCAAATGTCGGATTGTGGGTTCCGGCAAACCCTCGAGGTTCGAACACTGGGGTGCACACGAAGATCTCTCCTTTCCGCCCTAGCTCGCTCACACACCGATTCCTAAGCCTAGCTCGTCATGCCCAAAGAACAAGAGACAAGGGTTTATACTGGTTTAGGCCATCGTTGTTGTGTAATACCCCAATCCAGTGTGGTGTGGTGGATTGCCTTGTAGGCTGGGGATGAACAAGTACACGGGAGGAACAGCCTCATGAGGAGGGGTGTTCTTGTGCTCGGCGAGCTAGTGGGTGTAAGGGTGGTCTGAATGATCCGATCCCTCTCTATGGTGATGGCTAGTCCTATTTATAGAGGCCCGGATCCTCTTCCCAAATATTGAGCGGGAAGGGCTCCCACAACGGCCAAGTTTGAAGGGGGGCATCTAGTACAAGCTATCCTGACAGAAGGTGGTCTTCGCCTGCCAAAGGCTCTGGTGGTGACGCCGTCGTGGGCTCCGTGGTGACCTTCGTCCCGCCGTCCTTCTGGTCTTGGTCTTGTTGCACCAATATGGAAACCTTTGACTGAGTCCTCGGGACTCATCGCCTGTGCTTTCCCCTTTAGCACCAAAGGGGAAACTGGCACACTGCGCCCGCTGGCGCTCGCCCAGCCTTGGCTGTCATTGCTCACGTCACGTGAACCTCGCGAGGTACTCCTTACCTTGATATCTTCGCTCCTCGGGAGCTAGCCTAGTGAGGCCACTCCAGGGGAAGTCTTGCGTCATCCGCCTCATGAGGCTTGGCCCCTCGCGAGGGTCTTGAGTGGTTTGTTGATGAAGATGGGCCGTACCAGGCCACTGGATGAGCCACGCTCTGGGCCGCAGGCAGGCAAGTCTAGGTACCCCCATTCCCAGAACGCCGACAGACGGCGGATGAACAGTAGCCCGTGAAGGCTGGAGCGAGGCAGTAGATGGTGCATGAACAGTAGCATGTGGAGTCCCATTTTGCGGTACGCCACACCCGTCTCGATGAACAGGACCTCGTTTTGACCGTAGGTGCTCCAACAGAAGTTTGTTTCCTCCATTTTGTGGTACGCCACACCCCTTTCGATTAACAGGACCCCGTTTCATCCGTAGGAGGTCGAACACAACTCCTTTTCCTCCGTTTTGAGGTACGTCAGACCCTGAGCCAATGAACAAGACCCCGTTTCGACCGTAGGCGGTTGAACCAAAGGCCATTTCCTCCATTCTGCGGTATGCCTGACCCCGTTTCGGCTGTTCCATCCAAGCCGGCTGGCTCCCGTTGAACAAGATGCATTCTGACCTAGTCGGTTGCCTCCCGATGAACACCGCGATGTTTCTCCATTACAACCCCGCCCGTATGTACATACACGTGGCTGCTATACATACCGTTGTTGTTGTACGCATTCGAGACCCTCCTCGTATGTACGTACATGGCCATATTTTTTGTCATGTGGTTGTAGTTACGCATACACGATTTAGATGGGACTGCCTGAACTGCTATGTCGGGGGCTCTACTACAACAGGTGCCACTACTTACTCGGCCATGGTTCATCCTTGCAGAGAGACCGATCAACTAGGATGTACATGCACGTTTGCGACCAGACAGATAACCATACGCACTATTCGAAAAAAAAAAGATAACTGTACGGACGCTTCAACCTGGTAGGTCCCAGCTGTCAGTGGGATAAGGACACACATCCTTGCATGCCATGATATAGCTGGTGGGTCCCAGATGTCATTGAGAGGAATTTTTTTCTCGTAATAAGGAGGCTCTTCCTTGCGTTCGAAGATGTAGCTAGTGGGTCCAGCTGTCTGCCTCACCGTGTACAGTCGTATTCTGATGGCTGTCGTTCATTGACAATGTTGACCACGCCACGTCGAGAGCACCAAGGGGTGGACAACGGTGAGGCCTGCTAAGGGAATGATGCGGAGCCGAGGAAGACGAGGTAGTGCATGCCCACGCGAAGGGGAGTACGATGGTTCACTGGTTCCACTACGGTGTGAGGCCGCCGTCGCCAGAGAATAACAGGGGATGTGGGTGAGTAGAGGGAAGGCCTAGCCGGCGGTGGTATTAGGGTGGGGCGATGAGACATGCGCGGCAGCACTGCCGCCCGTGAGAGGCAGGAGCAGGCGGTCCCGTCGGCACTGGTTTGGGCGGCTGGAGCAAGAAGATCAGAGGTTGAAGAAGTTGCACGACTGTTGGATTAACATCCAATGGTCCAGCTGCTAGAATCATTTGTTGACTAAGTTGAAAAAGCCCTGCACACGCATCAGCTTAGTAGGCCCACAAGTCAGCCACCAAATTTGCCGGGTCCCAGCTGATATCGGAAGGAATAGTTTTTTTGCATAATAAGGAGGCACTTCCTTCCGTGCAAAGATATAGCCAGTGGGTCCCTGCTGTCACCAGGAACAATTCATTTTTTGTGTAATAAGGAGGCACTTGCTTGTGTGGATCCCTACTGTCACCCTCTCCACTTACATCCCTCTTCTGATAGCTACCGTTTGTTGACCATGTTGACCACGCTGCATCGAGATCACCAACGCGGTGGCGACAACGAGGCCCAAGAAGGGGACGACCCAGAACCGGCGAAGCCACACTAGCGGATGCTCACGTTAAGGGGAGTACGAGGGCTCACTGGTCGACTGCGGCGTGAGGCTACCGTCGTGGGAAAATAACAGGAGGTGCGGGTGGGTAGAGGGATGGCCTAGCCAGCGGTGGGAGTAGGGTGGGCCGGTGAGGCATGTGCGGCAGCACAACCGACCACGAGAGGAGGGAGTAGGCAGTTATGCTGGCGCTGGTTTGGGCGGCTGGAGTAGGAAATCAGAGATTGAAGAAGCACGACGGCGGTTGGATGGACATCCAACAGTAACTGGTATGTGTTGACTAAGTTGACAAAGCCTTGCGTATGCATTAAAAACAATTAGGACAGCATCATCGTCAACATAGTAGGCCCACAAGTCAGCCTCCAAATCTATGGAAACCAACATACAACCCATTTGCCATTATTTTTACTAATTTACAGCCCACTTGCTAATGCTTAAGGATATTTCGAAGCCCATATTCTTTTTATTAGCATTACAGATCATATTCTAGCCACAACTAAAAGATTCAAAAAAATGCATATGTCGATGGGGTCCGAACTATTTTAATCACGAAATTTCGAGTCGACCCGCAAAAAAAGATTTTTTTTGAGTCACATTAAAAATAATTTTATATCAAATTAAAATACAACAAAAAAATTCCCATAAAAATAATGAAATTTAAATTCTTGAGATCCTGAAAAATGAAATTTGAATCTAGTTGCCGGTTTTCTGTGTTTTTAAAATTTACGGCCCATTTCTTACTACTTATAGCCCATTTATTTTCTGGGGAAGCCGAATACATCCCTCCTCGTCTTGAAAGATTTGCAGCCTAACAGGGCTGAGAGAAGCAATTAGACCTCGGTTGGGCATTCTCCAAAAAAACTAGAACTAGGCTAGCCATTTTCAGGAAGAAAAAAGACATCAATTGGGCTCGTCATGTGCTTAAATAAATGCCAAGGCTGGACGGGACACAGCCCCCGCACAACGTAGTTGGTGCCGCTCCGTCTCTAAAACTAAAAAACAACCGGGCGAGCTGTTGGGTCCCTGGTGTTAGGTGCTCGTTCTGTAATTTTCTTGTTTATAGCCTACATTGACAATGGCGTGGGACCCAGAAGTCAAACCATTAGGAGGAAGCATTTTTGGGTTGTAATAATGAGGCACTTGCTTGCCTACTGCCATGACCCAAGTGGGTCCCTACTATCATCCTTTCCACGTACAGTCATCTCCTTGTTCCTCTCGGCTGTTGACCACGTTGACAACGCAAGATGGTGGTGCACCGCGCACGGCGAGCTAACCAAAGCGGAGCATGACGACGAGGCCTCGAACGAGAACGGAAGTAGGCAAGAGTATGACGGCGAGCCATGGAAGATGCAGCAGTGTATTCACAGGCAGAGGGGAGTACGAGGGGGTTGACTGGTTCGGGTGCGGGTCGGGGCTGACGTCGCCGGTGAGTAACAGGACGTGTGGGGGTATAGAGGGGACAAAATGGCCAATGTTTGAGCGTACGGCAGAGCGGCGGAGGCGCAACCATCCGTGTGAGGCGTGAGCAGGCGGGACCGACAACATGGTTTGGTTTGGGCGGCTAGAGGAAGAAGACAAGAGATAGAAGAAACACGGCAGATGTTGGATGTCAATCCAACGACTGGAAGGAAGAATTTTTGTTGACTAAGTCGACACCGCCTTGGATAGGCTTTGTCCTTGTGGGCCCCAAATGTCGGAATCCAAATACATCACCGCCATGCAGCCTTTCTTATGAAGAATAACAACTTTGTCGACGTTTTGGGAACGGGGGTACCCATACTTGCCTGCCTGCGGCCAAGGGTGTGGCTCATCAGGCGGCCTGGTACGGCCCAACATCTTTAGCAACCACTCAAGACCCTCACGAGGGGCCGAGCCTCGCAAGCCGGACGACGCAAGACATCCCCTGGGGCGGCCTCACTAGGCCGGCTCATGAGGATCGAAGATATCAAGGCAAGGGGTACCTCGCGAGGTCCTCGTGACGTGAGCAGTGATGACCAAGGCCAAGCGGGCGCCAGCGGGCGCAGAGTGCCCGTTTCCTCTTTGGTGCCAAAGAAGCAAGCGTAGGCGAAGAGTCCCGAGGCATCAGACAAAGGTTTCCATATCGGTGTAACGAGACCAAGACCAGCAGGACAGCAGAACGGAGGTCATCGCGGATCCCACGATGGTGTCACCCCCAGAGCCTTTGGCAGGCGAAGACCACCTTTTGTCAGGATAGCTTGTACTAGTTGTCCCCCTTCAAATTTGGCCGTTGTGGGATCCCTTCCCGCTCAATATTAGGTAAGAGGACCCGAGCCACTATAAATAGGACTAGCCACCACCATAGAAAGGGATCGGATCATTGAGACCACCCACACACCCACAAGCTCACCCGAGCTCAAGAACACCTCTCCTTAGGAGGTATTTCATCCATGTACTAGTTCTTCCTCAGCCTACAAGGCAATCCACGACACCACACTGGATTAGGGTATTACACCACAACGATGGCCCGAACCAGTATAAACCTTGTCCCTCGTTCTTCGGATCTGACGAGCTAGGCCTAGGGATCGGTGAGTAGACGAGCTAGGGCGGAAGGAGAGATCTTCGTGTGCACCCCAGAGTTTCAACCTTAAGGGTTTTGTCGGAACCCAAGATCCGACATTTGGCATGCCAGGTAGGGGTGTGCCGAAATTTCCTTCCCGTCGGTCCCGCTCTCCGTCCACCAAGTTCCCATGGCAGGCGTCCCTCCTCCGACCGGCTTGGCGGCCGCGCGCGGCGGTGCTCTGGGCCACCAGGCCTTCACCCTCGCCTTACGACGGGTGCAGTGGCCACCCAGGTTTAGGCCAGATCTACCACCCTGTTACAACGGGACAGCAGAGCCGACCGTCTTCCTCCAGACTTACGAAGAGGCCATCTCGGTGGCCAGCGGAGACGGCAAGGTCATGGCCAGCTGGCTCCCCATGGCGCTCACCGGCGTGCCACGCGCCTGGTTTTTCAGCTTGCCAGAATCATCCGTGGCGTCCTAGGAGGAGCTACGCGACCTCTTCGTCGCACGCTTCGTGGCGCCGGCGCCCCATGTCGTCGCGGCCCTCCTCGGCGGCTCCCAAGCGCCACCCTCCGGCCGCCACATCAAGCAGAACTTTCGCTAGGCGGGTGTCGCCTCCATACGCCAGGGGGATCCTCCTGGATGGGCGGCACCCAAGACCGACCTCACCTTCGACTCAGGGGACCACCTTGCTTCCACCACGGGCTCAGGCGCTCTCCCGATGCTCTGCACCCCCACCATCTGCAATGTTGCAGTCACCAAGACCCTCATTGATGGTGGGGCTGGCCTCAACGTGCTCTCAGTGGAGGCTTTCAGCTTGCTTCAAGTGCCGCTCAAGCAGCTGCGCCCCACCAAACCCTTCGGAGTCAGTAGCGGTTCCACCAGCCCTCTAGGGTAGATCCACCTCCCGATCACCTTCGGCACCCGAGACAACTACCGCACCGAGCTGATCGACTTTGACATCGCCCGCATCGGCCTCCCGTACAACGTCATCCTCAGGTGCCCCGCGCTAGCTCAGTTCATGGCCGTGACCCATCCGGCCTATAACCTCATGAAGATGCCAGGGAGCAGCGGTGTCCTCACCGTGGCAGGGGACACCAAGGAAGCTCTAGCGGCCCTCAAGCTCGTCTTCCAGACCACTGCGGCGGCGGATCCAGCCGATGAAGCCACCCTGGAACCAAGGGGGCTGCACCGGTCAAGAAGAAGCAACTTTTTCCCAAGACTGAGCCGAGACGAAGCAGATGCCGGTGGATGAAGACAAGGCGTCAGGTGTCGCCTTCACCATAGGTGCTGGTCTTCCCCCGGCTCAAGAAGAGGCGCTGGTTGGATTCCTGCGCGGAACAGGGATGTGTTTGCGTGGGAACCCAAGGACCTGGTAGGAGTCTTGAGGGGGTTGATCGAGCATCACCTGAACGTATGTCCCAATATGCGCCCCGTAAAGTAGAAGGCCAGGCGCCAATCTACGAAGAAGCAGTCCTTCATCGTGCAGGAGACTCGTAAGCTAGAAGCGGCGGGTGTCATCCGCGAGGTCCGGTACCCGGAGTGGCTGGCAAACCCCATCACCGTGCCCAAGAAAGGGGGAAAAGAGCGCATGTGTGTCGACTTCACCAACCTCAACAAAGCTTGTCCACAAGACCCGTTTCCTCTGCGCCGCATCGACCAGATCGTCGACTCCACCGCCGAGTGTGACCTATTGTGCTTCCTGGATGCATTCTCAGGTTACCACCAGATAAGGATGGCGCTGCAAGACATCGAGAAGACTGCCTTCCTCACCCCGTGTGGAGTATACTGCTACACCTGCATGCCGACCTTTCAGCGGTTAATTCACATCGCACTGGGAAAACAGCTCGGGAGGAACGCTAAGGCATACGTAGATGACATCATGGTAAAATCTCGGCAGGCTGCAACCCTTATCACAGATCTGGAAGAAACCTTCACCAACGTGTGCAAGGTAGACCTGCGGCTCAACTAGGAAAAGTGTGTGTTCGGTGTCCCGTTAGGCAAGCTTTTGGGCTTCCTGGTGTCGCACCGAGGGATCGAGGCAAACCCCGAGAAGGTCAAGGCCATAAAAAAGATGAGTCCGCCCAGGAACCTCAAGGAGATGCCGAAGCTGGCTTGCTGTGTGACATCACTCGGGCATTTCATCTCCAAGCTAGGGGAGAGATCCCTCCCCTTCTTCAAGCTGATAAAAAGGAAGGGTCCGTTCGAATGGATCCCTGAGGCTGATGCGGCGTTTGAAGACCTCAAGAGATACCTCACCAGTCCACCGGTAATGGTGGCACCCAAACCTCAAGAACCATTGGTGCTTTACCTTGCCGCAACACCACATTCAGCCAATGCAGCGTTGGTGGTTGTCTGAGAGGAGCGCCAAGACAAGACCTTGCAACCCAAGGGCGACACTCCCGAGGCCCCCGCAGGGCCGGAGGACGACCACGTCCTGCAAGACGACTCTCTTGAGGCTGCAGCTGCCCCAACTGACGACCAAGCCCCTGGAGCACCTTCACCCAGTCAGACTACACAGCCACAGGAGAGTCCGGACTTCACCCCCGTCGAGCACCCGGTATACTTCGTCAGCACGGTGCTCCGTGATGCCCGAGCACGCTACCCCATGCCGCAGAAGCTCCTACTTGCGCTCCTCGTCGCTTCACGTAAGCTGCGCCACTACATCCAAGGCCACCCCATCAAGGTCATCTCAGCTTACCCTCTGGAAAGGGTACTCCGGAGCCCAAACATGGTAGGAAGGGTCGCGGAATGGAATATAGAGCTGCAGGCACTCCAGCTAGAATTCAGCACCACCAGAGTCATCAAGGGGGGCGCACTTGCTGACTTTGTGGCAGAATGGGCCGACGTCCCAGGAGCCGAAGCGAGTCAGAACCAGTCCCTCTCGCCGAGGAGCAAAGCGTCGGATGGTTGGTTCATGTACTTCGACGACGCGTTCGCCCGCCAGGGCGCGGGGGCTGGGGCTGTGGTCATCTCGCCCACTCAAGACAAGCTCTACTATGTCGTGCAACTCTGCTTTCAGCCGGGCGACAAGGTCTCCAACAACATCACAGAGTACGAGGGCCTCATCGCTGGCCTCAAGGCGGCAATAGCCTGGGAGTGAAATGCCTCGTCATCAGGGGCGACTCCCAACTCCTAGTCAACTTCTCCAACAAGGTGTACGAGCCGAACGACGAGCATATGGAGGCATACCTCGTGGAGGTACACAAAATGGAGAAGCAGTTCTTGGGCCTGGAGCTGGAGCACGTGCCCCGTGGCACTAACAAGGAGGCCGACGACATCGCCAAGAGAGCGTCCAGGCGCTTGCCCGAAGAGCCGGGTGTCTTCGAGGAGAGGCTCCTCAGGCCCTCGGCATCACCTCCGTGAGAAGGGCCGGTGCAGCCTCAGGAGGAACTCCCCTGGCCACCGACCTCAGGAGCCCCCGCGTGCGGCCTGGCCAGAGGAGCCCGCCTGCTCCTGCCGCTCGAGCCTCAGGAGGGATGCTGGACCGAGTAACTTAAGTCATACCTAGTGCGAGGAGCGCTGCCAAAAAAGGAGGAGGATGCCGAATGCATGGCCCGACAGGCTACGGCATACTGCATCCAAGACGGTGAGCTTTACAGGAAGTGACCAAATGATGTTTCTTTGCGATGCATCTCCAGGAAGCAGGGAGGCGAGCTGCTGGCAGACATCCACGCTGGGGACTGCGGGCATCACTCATCATCCCGCTCCTTGGTCGGAAAGGCATTCCGTAGTGGTTTTTACTAGCCCACGGCGCTCAACGATGCAACCGAGCTAGTGAAATCTTGTGAGGCTTGCTAGTTCCATGCCAAACAAATCCACCAGCTGGCTCAGGGCCTGCAGACTATCCCGCTCTCCTGGCCATTCGTGGTCTGGGGGCTGGATATCCTAGGCCCTTTCCCACGAGCGCTCGGGGGCTACCGATACCTCTACGTACCCATCGACAAATTCACCAAATGGGCGGAGGTGGAAGCTGTCCAAACCATCCCAGCCGGCTCTGCAGTCAAGTTCATCAAGGGCCTCGTAAACCGGTTCAGGGTCCCCAACCGCATCATCACCGATAACGGCTCATAGTTCACTAGCAACCTTTTCAAGACATATTGTGCTAACATTAGAACGCAGATTTGCTACTCTTCTGTAGCCCACCCCAGAAGCAATGGCCAGGCCGAGCGCGCCAACGCAGAGGTCCTGAGAGGCCTCAAGACCAGGACCTTCAAGAAGAAGCTAGAAGCTTGCGGAAGGGGTTGGCACGACGAGCTCCCGTCCCTGCTATGGTCAATCCACACCACTGCCAACAAGCCAACAGGCGAGACCCATTCTTCCTCGTCTACGGAGCTGAAGAAGTCCTCCCTCACGAGGTCAGGCACCGCTCCCCACGAGTCCTGGCATTCGACGAGGCGCGACAGAGCGCCATGCAAGGGATGGACCACGTGCTGGGGGAGGAGCGCTGGAGTGATGCTTCACTCTGAGCTGCAAGATACCAGCAGGCGTTGCGGCGGTACCATTGCCGCAGCATCCGCCCCAGGACACTCGAGGTAGGTGATCTCTTCTTGAGGAGAGTCCTCTCCAGAGAGGGGCTACACAAGCTCTCACCCATGTGGGAAGGCCCATTCAAGATCACCCACGTCTCCAGACCTGGCGCCGTGCGCCTAGAAATAGGGGACGGCATCCCCGTCCTAAACGCACGGAACATCCGGCACCTCCGAAGGTTCTATTCGTGAAACAAGGCCCTGCGCCTGAGAAGATTAGGCTCCGTGCCTGCGAGGAACAAGGCCCTGCGCCTGAGAATACTAGGCCTTGTGCCTGCGAGGAACAAGGCCCTGCGCCTGAGAAGACTAGGCTCCATGCCTGCGAGGAACAAGGCCGTGCGCCTGAGAAGACTAGGCTCCGTGCCTGCGAGGAACAAGGCCCTGCGCCTGAGAAGACTAGGCTCCATTCTTGCGAGGAACAAGGCGCTGCGCCTGAGAAGACTAGGCTCCGTGCCTGCGAGGAAGAAGGCCCTGCACCTGAGAAGCCATGGCCCAGTGCCCGTGAAGCTAGGCTCGCCGTCGTTCGCCGCCTCGGATCTGCTTCCCCGCCGCCGACAGACGGCCACCGCACCACACTCAACAACTTGGCCATGGGATCGTCCAAGGCTGCACTGTCCTCCACAACTTCTCGTTTCCAGGGAACCACAAGAAGATCGCTAGAAAAACAGAAGGAGGACACAGCACTGCCAGCAGAAAGAGGTACTCCTCTTCCCTTATTCGTGCAAACCTTATGTCTCTTCTCACACCGTATTCATCCCACGAAAGAAACTAGTTGAGCGCTTCTTTTTGCATCTTCTTCATGATACTAAATGCACAATGTTTCCTTCCTTTACTATTTCACCTTTGCTAGAGGTCAGTAGCCCACCTGGATTTCAATTCAGGGTCAGTCAAACCGCAATTAAAAGAAGCAGCACCCGCTTATGCGCGCGGAGCACCTAGTCCGCATGTTCACCGGGGAGGTGGCGCATCGGTGTCTATCATAGGGGTGTGGGGCACAGGAGCTGCTTGCGCCCGATCTGGAGGTCGGCGGGGCTTTAATGGATTGCCGGGTGGTGGTGCCAAGCACGGCGGTGCGTTGAGGTCGAGGGGAGGGCGCAGGCAGGGTACTGGGCCGGTGGTCGATGCCGTTTCGAGGAAGATCGTCAACACTGACTGGCTGGAGGTAGATGAAGGCGATCTGCCCATTCTTTGTACATCGGACGGTGCAGAAAAATGGACTGACCTATTTGTTTTCAGTCGAATGTTATTTTCATATAATCCTGTAGTAATTTAGTGTGCCATGCATGTTGTAGAGCTATCATATGTCTCCCATCATTTATTTCTCACCGACCTGCTATCTGCTACCTTTACACTGTACTGATTGTGCACACACTTTACCCATACTCACACTATTGTTTTTTATGCATGGGTATTTTAGACTCTGACGCAATGTTGATGAATGCTGAAAAGGAAAGACAGAAGTCACTCAAGTGTAATTCAAAGATAAGCACTAAGCGTTTCAGCGCTCTAAAGGATGCAGTGTCAGCAATTGGAGACAATAAACGTAGCTCTGCAGTTGATGATCTCAATTGCCACACACAACCATCCCAGGTGCGTGCTTTAACTTCGCGTTGTCAAATGTGGTTGCATGTTGCATATGGTGTCTAGCTTGTATTGCTTCCAATTTGGTTAAATTGCATCTGCTCACTTTACACATTATACCTTTGATAATGACATGCCTTCCTGTTTTTGATACATACTACATATGTCTATTAACCATGTTCATACATCAAACTAATGCTCTTTTGTATCCCTCGTCAATCACTTATGATGAGACAGTCACCCGGGTGGGTTACAGTGAGACGCCATACTCATTTAAAGAGTGTAGTGTCATCCTCCCCACATGATTCTCAAGAAACAGCAAGGCTAAATGAAGATAGTCAACGTAGCTCTCTAGTTGATGACCGCAATTCCCCCACACCACCATCACAGGTGCTTGCTCTAACTTCGCAGTGTGATATGTGGTTGCATGTTGCATACGGTGCCTAGCTTGTAATGCTTCTAATTAGGGTAAATTGCATCTGCTTAGTTTACACATTATACCTGTGAATATGGCATGCCTTCCTATTTTTGGTACACACTACATCTATGTGTTAACCTTGTTCTTACATGAAACTACCTCTCTTCTGTATCCTGCATCAATCACTTACGATGAGTCACCTTTATTCGTTGCATATTGCATATTATTTCTAGCCTGTTGCCATGTATTGATTCTAATTTGGTCAAATACATTTGTTAGGGCACCCTTTTAATTTGGCAGAGTGATATTGGTTTCATCTTTCATATGGTTTCTATCTTGCATTGATTCTAACAAGTTCAAGCACCTTGTGCTTAGTTTACACTTTATACATCATACATGTCAATATGTCACACCGTCCTGTTTTTCATACATATTCCATCCTCCTATCATGTGGCCACCATACATGAAAGTAGTGTTTGTCAGTATCATGCATCAATGAGTTTTGAAGAGCAAATTTTATTCCTTTTTCTTGTGGGTTTGACTTGACAAGGCAAAATCAAGAAAGAGGAAGGAAAAGAGTAAGGAAGGCGATGATGGTGGTCCTCTGAAGCAACGTAAACGAAGCATCTGTACCGATTCTCCTTATACTGATAGTGCATTACAAGGTCCAAGTCTCCGCTCCCCTACTCCACCATCCAAGGTGCTTGCTCTAACTTGTCAGTGTGATATTTGGTTGCATGTTGCATATGGTGTCTAGCTTGTATTGCTCCTAATTAGTGTAAACTACATCTGCTTAGCTTACACATGATACGTGTGAATATGACACGCTTTCCTGTTTTTGGTACATACTATATCTGTCTATCACACCATGCTCTTACATGAAACTACTCTTCTTGTGTATCCTGCATCAGTCACTTGTGATGGAACACCTTTAAGTTGGCAGTGTGATATTGGTTTGCATCTTGAATATGATTACTAGCATGTATTGCTTTTAGTTTGATGAACGCCACCTATGTCGAGACAGTTTTAACTTGGCAGAGTGATATTGATTGCACCTTTCATATGGTGTCTAGTTTGCAGTGCTTCTAATTTGTTGAAGTGCCTTCTGCTTATTTACCACATCATAGGTGTGAATATGTCAAGCCGTCCATTTTTTCATACATATTCCATCCTCGTATCATGACTTTGCCTTTCATCAGAGTAGTGTTCGTCAGTATCATGCATCAATGAGTTCTGAATAGCGAATTATATTTCTGAAGAGCGAATTATATTCCTTTTTCTTGTCGGTTTGACCTCACAATGCAAAATCAATAAAGCTGAAGGAAATTGGCAAGGCATTGGATGATGGTGGTCCTTCCGAGCAACTGAAACGGAGGTTCTCTATAGATTCTACTCCGCCATCCTCCCAACAAAATTCACAAGACAACGCAAGGCTAGTTAGTCAACGTAGCTGTGTAGATGATGAGCACATCTCCCCTACTCCACCATCACAGGTGCTTGCTCTAACTTGGCACTATAATATGTGGTTTCATGTTGCGTATGATGTCTAGCTTGTATTGCTTCTAACTTTGTTGAATTGCATCTGCTTACTTTACACATAATGCCTATGAATATGACATGTGTTCCTGTTTCTAGAACATACGTGTACATGATGAGCACATCTCCCCTACTCCACCATCACAGGTGCTTGCTCTAACTTGGCACTATTATATGTGGTTGCATGTTGCATATGATGGCTAGCTTGTATTGCTTCTAACTTTGTTGAATTGCATCTACTTAGTTTACACATAATGCCTGTGAATATGACATGTGTTTCTGTTTCTAGAACATACGTGTACATGATGAGCACATATCCCCTACTCCACCATCACAGGTGCTTGCTCTAACTTGGAACTGTTATATGTGGTTGAGTTTTCTGTATGATGTCTAGTTTGTATTGCTTCTGATTATGTTGAATTGCATCTGCGTAGCTTACAACTTATACCTGCAACGATCACTTACCCATAAGACACATTTAATTTGGGACTGTGATGTAGGTTGCATCTTGCATTGTCTTCTAGCTTGTACTGCTCCTAATTTCTTGAAATGGCACTTATGACGAGACACTTTTTACCTGATAGAGTGATATTGGTTGCATGTTCATATGGTGCCTAGCTTTCATTTCTTCTAATTTTGTTGAAATGCCTTCCGCTTACTATTTTTTCATACATATTCCATCCTCCTGTCGTACGTGTGAATATGAAATGCTGTCTTTTTTGTATATATTCCATCCTCCTATCTTACGCTTGCCTTACATCAAAGTAGTGTTCGTCTGTATCATGCATCAACCAGTTATGCAGAGCTAATTTTTATTATCTTCTTGTGGTTTTGACTTCATAAGGCAATATAAGAAAATAGGAAGGAAAAGAGTAAGTTAGGGGATGTTGGTGGTCCTCCGCACCGATGCAAACATAGACTCTCTAGATTTGCCATTGCTACTGCTAATGAAGTTGAAGTCCCAAGTCTACATGATGAGTTCATCTCCCGTACTCTACCATCGCAGGTGCTTGCTCTAAGTTGACAGTGTGATAATTGGTTTCATGTTGCATATGTTGTCTAGCCTGTATTTCTTCTATTTTGATTAAATTGCACCTGCTGAGTTCATACGTTATACATGTGCATATGACATGGCGTTCTGTGTCTAGAATACACTACATCTATCTATCATACCATGTTCTTACATCAAAGTACTATTGTTGTGTATCCCGCATCAGTCACTCATGATTGGACACTTTTAACATGGCAGTTTGATAGTGGTTGCATCTTGCATTGATTTCTATGTTGTACTGCTTCTAATTTTTCGAATTGCCACTTATGACAAGACACTTTTAACTTGGCAGAGTAATATTGATTGCATCTTTCATATGGTGTCTAGCTTGCATTACTTCTATTTTCTTGAAAATCCTTCTGCTTAGTTTACAAATCGTAGCTGTGAATATGTCATGCCGTCCTGTTTTTCTTACATATTCCATCCTCATACGGTTGTCTTACATCAAAGTATTGCTTGTCTGTATCATGCATCAATGAGTTCTGAAGGGCGATTTTATTCTTTTGTGTTGTGGGTACGGCTTGACATGGCAAAGTCAAAAAAGAGCAAGGAAAATAATATAGTAGGGAGTGGTGTTACTCGTCGGGTGAAACGGTAAAGGATCTGCCGTCCAGATTCTACTGGTACTTATAGTGCAGTAGAAGGTCCAAGTCCACCAGCTAAATCTACAAACACAGTATCACCTGCTCCACCAGCTGCAGCGTCCGCTTCAACTGTACCAGCATCTCAATGAGTTACTCGTTGGTTTGCTCTGGAACTGGCCAGTTCCCAAGCTACCTTCACACCTTACACTACTTCCGAAGCACTGCTGACACAACAAGACTTGGCAAGATCAGATGAACCTCATGAGCATCAACACCAAGACGGTACCTGACCAAGTCAAGTTGCAGTTGCATGCTCCTTTATATGTACTCTCACAGTTTGATGTACAGTAACACTTTCCATATTCATTGTTGAACTAGCACCACGACGCAAGCGGAAACAGACATCGGGGATAATGCTTGACAGATTAACAAAATCTAAAGGAGGAAAAACGAAGATCCATTTTGAGGCAGGTTTAAAAAGGCCACGTGATGCTACAGAGTCAGCCAAGTTAGTATCAAAGGCAGCTGTTGTCGTTAGGTGTCATGCACGTATCCTCCCAACATGGATCCAGTACAGGAATGAGAAAGACGATACTCAGTTTAACACCTTCCTTGACCATTTATCCGTAAGTAATGTTATTCATCGCAATTAGTAATATTGTCTTGCTCTGCCCCATACTTTCTAGCTTCCTCCTAATAAGACTCACATTCTTTTTTCAACAGATGAGGTTTAAGTTGGATCCGAAAGATGATGCAACTAAACAAGCATGCACTCGTGTTTTTAAGTCTGCTCTGCGATAGTATCGGTACTATCTTAGAAAATCTCACTTTGAAGGCAAGGCTAACAATAAAATCGCCCAAACGTCTCTAGTGGAATATATTACAAATTAAGACTGGACAACCCTCGCTAAACACTGGTCTGATCCAAAGTATTAGGTAGGTTATATGTATTTGATCAGGCCACATATTGAACTTGTATTTATGTGTGTGCCTTACAAGTGTATCTTCTTCTAGGCTAACTGTTTGAAGAACAAGACCAACCGTTCTAAAGTGAAATTCCAACAGACAATAGGATCTCGTAGCTATATTGCACACTGTGAGGCTCTTGTAAATAGCTGCTACTTCCTTCTTTTTTCTGTGCCATATTATCGTATCTATATTGACTTGTTCCAAATACAGAGGAAAGCCTGTGCGGACTAAAAAGAACCTGAATCGAATGCAGTGCAAATCTTCAAGGATTGCCACACCAGAAAGTTGAAGGGCATGAGCACAGCAGTTCAAGCCGCTGTTGTAAGTCCTTACTCCTCCTTCCTTTGAACTGATTGGTACTATGATGTGTTCATTTAACTACTTGGTTTGCAGCCAATGTCAGTTACTCTGTTCACTTTTATAAACAGTTGTCTTAATGTATCATTTCACCTTACATGGTTTAAAAGAGATGAAGGATATTCTTTTGGTCTTGGTCTGTATTCTAGTTATTGTGTTCACGTGCGCACACAATGATAAAATAGTCTGTTTGTTTTATATTTGTTTGCCCATCATATGAATGATGTCATACTATGTTCATCCTACTTTAAACCATGTCTCTTTATCCTTAGATGTCAACGAATGTGAGGAAATAGACAATACAGTAGGCATGCTACATGGACATATGTTCTGAAAGTGATTTTATTATGTAGTTGGCACTACAATACATGCTAATGTATTACAGTAGTTCACCAAAATAAGTTATGTATAAACGTGTAACCTACTTTGTTTGTTTTTGTCTCATTAGTAACTTATCTGGTACACTAATCCACAAGTTCAAACTTTCAGGAAGCTATGGAAAAAATGATTCAACAGCCACAACCACCTGAAGGTGACGAGGCTACCACGGGCACAATGTCACCTCTTGCTGCAGTGCGTCAGTATCTCTCCACTAACAGTGCAAAATGCACCTTCCTGCGTAATTCTGGGTTGGTTGTCAAGGTAACCTCATCCAAATCGCCTACTGAACAAAATCTTCCTGCTAGACACAGTGATATATATGTGCTCCAGACACAAGTCCAATCCCTAATGGACGTCGTTTTGGAAACAAGAATAGAGGTTGACAAATGTCGTCAAGATATGAATGGTTTTGAAACCATACTATCGGGCATTCGCTTCGTTGTTCAAGAACAATGGCGGAAAAAAGGTGAAGATCATGCTGCTCCATCAAATTCTACGACCTGAAACATTAGCACTCAGGTCAAATGATCTGTGCTTCTATACATCTGATGGTGCTTTTATCTGCAAGGACTGTAAACTTTATGCCAACGGGCCTTTTGTTGTGATATAGCATTTATGATGCTGCCAAAGGTTGCAATAATTACGACGCTATTTTTGTATAGTGTAGGTTTATCTTAGTAATGTATTCGGCCGAAAGCTTCATGGGAGCCCAACATGTCAACATTCGTCGGGCCCATTCCAATTGGGCTAAAAACCATTATGGGCCGAAATTTGCATGTAGCCCACTAAAAATATCTGGGCCTATATCAGCATAAGATTTCATATTTTTATGGTAGGCATGTGCCCATAGTGGGCCTTTAACAGGCCTAAACATAATTTGGGACCTCAGTAACAATAGGCCGTTTACAGGTGTAAATATCTCGAGCCCATAAAAAACATGGGCCTTTAAAAGACTGAAAGTGAGATTGGGCCCATTTACGATGCGGATCTTTCACAGGCCAAAATTCGGACGGGCAATAAATGCGCCGGTCTAATACACGGGCCTTTAATAGGCCGGAAGTTCGGTCGAGCTAGATTATCATCATTTTTATATGGGCCATTAATGGGCCCGATATGACGTTGGGCCACATATGGCCCATGGATTTCGTTCGACGTTAACAGGCCCAAAATCGCAACAGGCCGAAAGTGGCCCAAATCTATAGTGGGCCTCTAACAGGCCGAATGTCAGACATGGCCGAATATGACCCAAATCCTTCACGGTCGTTTATGGGCTGAAAGTTTCAATGGCCTGTAAATGGGCCCAAATGAAGCAGGACCTTTAACAGGCCGGAAATACACCGGGCCGTAATTCGGCCCATATACTTAGCGGACTATTAACGGGCCAAAAGTGACCATGGGCCGCGATGATGACAAGTTTAGGACAGGCCGTTGACGGGGTGATTTGAGACTAGCCGTACGGGCCTTAACTGAGAATGTTGGGCCTTTAGCTGGGCCGATCCATTATGGTCCGCAAAATCTCGCGGGTCTTTAGCTGGGCCAGCCCATTATGGCCCGCAAAATCTTGTGGACCTTTAGCTAGGCCGGCCCATTATGATACGCAAAATCTCATGGGCCTTTTGCTGGGCCGGCCCATTATGGACCGCAAAATCTCGTGGGGCTTTTGCTGGGCTGGCCCATTATGGACCGCAAAATCTTGTGGGCCTTTAGTTGGGCCGACCCATTTAAACCTTATGGGCCACTTTTGGGCCGGTCCACGTGTCAACATATCATAGGCGCATCTCGCCCATTGGATGCGTGACACCTGTGCCAATGCGGGGCTGACACGTGTTTCCGTTAGCCAATCAGAATTTTACACGTGGAAAATCCCCATTGGTCCGGGCTGTTAACGGGTTATCGGATCCAAAACCGGACCCGATAGCTTAACAACGTTCTGTTACGATGGATGCCACGTGTCGGTCACCCTTGACAAAAGCACTTCTGTGACGCGCGATTTATCGTCATGGAAGTGAACACTTCCGTGATGATAATTTTGGTAATGTCATCGAACACTTCTACGACAACACAGGTAAGATTATCTTCATTCTATCATAAATTTATCGTGGATGTACATGCATGATAGAAAACGTGACCTACCGTGACAAACACGTATCGTCATGGAAGTGTATTTTTTTGTAGTGATAGACTCTTTTTGTATTATGATAAATTGCAATTGTTTCAATGACCAAAATCATAGTTTGTCAGTTTTCAATAAAGTTTGTTGTTCATACTTTATCTTGTGAATGAATTTTTACTTTAGCATGAGAAGTTTTATGATAATATATTGTTGTTTTTAATAATGACCATGATGCTTTCATGTCCGTATTTTGTTTTATCGACACCTCTCTCTCTCTCTAAACATGCGGTCGTGATTATCGATTTCGGCTTTCGCTTGAGGACAAGCGAGGTCTAAGCTTGGGGAGTTGATACGTCCATTTTGCATCATGTTTTCCTACTATTATTTATTATGTTTGGGTCATTATTTCACTTGATGATACAATTCTTATGCCTTTTCTCTCTTATTTTGCAAGAATTATATGAAGAGAGAGATTACCGGTAAATGGAATTCATGACCTGAAAGGGCTACATGAGAGATATCTATTTTGCACAACACTTAATGACATGAAAATTTACGAAGAATTATTTTGGAATATATAAAAGATATTGAAGGAAGAAATACCAGAAGGGGACACACCAGGAAGCGACAAGACTGGGGGCGCCTACCCCCAGGGCGCGCCCCTTGAGCTTGTGGGGCCCCTGGCAGGCCTCCAGTGCCCATCTTCTCCTATATGATGTTATTTGCCCTAGAAAAAAAATCAGAGGGAGACTTTCAGGACGAAGCGTTGCCGTCTCGAGGTGGAACTTGGGCAGGAGCACTTTTGCTCTGTGGTGGAGCGATTCCGCTGGGGACACTTCCCTCCAGGAGGTGGAAATCGGTGGCGGTGCTAGGATGTAACCCCTGTGGTGTCAAGCTCTTCTAATGGATCTAGATGTGCAATATCAAAACTAACAGATTCAATAGGACCATAAAATATCATACTTTATTATGAGCATATAATGGTGCAGCCCTTTCTGATCATGCATATTTTTGATTTGTTCGTGTGATGGCATTAGTACTAGACTTGAATATATTTGTTTGAACATATGTAATGAGATAACGATACAAGAGGTCATCGCCTATACCGTTGCACAAATTAGACATGATACATTTCATCGCGAAAAATGCAATTCTTATTCTAAACAGAAACAACATCTTACTTCTTAATATTGCCAGCGAGGGAGAGAGAAAATGAAATATAAGGAAGAGTGTTGCAGTGTTGGCAGATAAAACTTACAAATAAAAGTGGGAGAGTGGAGGGCCTCTTCCTGGTGTTGGATCGGATATAGAGTGCCGACTAGGCGACTAGTGCCAAAGTAGTGATCAAGACGATGGATGATGCGTGTGCAGCCGTGGGTGGGTGGCTAGCAGTTCGCCGGAGGTGGTTGCTCCTCACATATCATGGCCAGATCGGAGATTGCAAACGTTGGATGAAGGACGAGAAGATGTTGCAGTGCAGCGGTTGACAGCGCTCATTGGATAGGCATGCGGTAGCTGGAGAAGTTGAAGGAGATCACGTGATTTGGGGATCACCTGTGAGGTGCATTTTTTTATTGAGGCAAACCGTGAGGTAAGTGATTTTGGAGTTTACTATATGGCCCAGCAGTGGCCCAACTAGTCTTAACCCAAGCAAAACAGCAGGCGATAGATGGGCCATGTGGTTAAATTCCCTTTTTACTTCATTCATTAACATGGCATGCAGACCTGGGGGCCAATGACGTACGAAAATCTCGTGTAGTCAAGCGACTACACAGGTGTAACGTGGTGTCACGCCCAAGATGCGATTCTATCTCGATCACCAGATAAAACTTGTGATTGAGGCACGACCGCATTTCAGGCGCTTAGCAAGATGGATATCATTACATCGTACCATTACATACATACATGGGGAAACATACAAGTCATACAATTCACATGAATACAACAACATCACATACAAGACATCCGACTACGGATGCAAACATGCAAAAGCACAACGACATCCTTCCTGCTATCCCAGGCTGCCGACCAGGAACCTAACCCAAGACTGACGAAGCAGAAGAAGAAAGAACTCCAACACAAGTACATCGCTCTCACGTCAAGTCATCGGAAACCTGCACCTGCAACTGTTGTTGTAGTAACTGTGAGCCACGAGGACTCAGCAATCCCATAATCATGGGTATCAAGACTAGCAAAGCTTAAAGGGGTATGGAGAGGTTAAGTGGTGAGGTTGCAGCAGCGGCTAAGCAATTATCTGGTGGCTAACTTACGAGTACAAGAATAAGATGAGCCTCTACGCAAACGATCGCAAACTAGTAATGATCGCTAAAGATCCTGAACTACCTATGAGTCAAACATAACCCCACCATGTTCTCTTCTCAAGATGAAAAGAGACAGTTACGGTTACTCACGCGGTTCGTGTGTTTTATTTCGGATCCTCTGTCAAGTTTTCTACAACCGGACATTAACAAATTCCAATCTACCACATAACCACGGGCACAGCTTTCGAAAGATCATAACCTTGCAGGGGTGTCCCAACTAAGCCCATCACCAGCTCTCACGATCAGCAGAGGTAAAAATAATAATACCCCTTATCTTAGGGACAACACGATCAGACTCGGAATCCAGGTGCACAAGACATTTCGACAATGGTAAAACAAGTCCAGCAAGACCTCCCGGCGTGCCGGCACCTTGATAGTAGCCGCGCGTATCTCGTCCCAGGCCACGACCGGATGGACAATTCTACAGGTAAAACCAGACCTTGAGTTTCCCCGTGGTGGCCTCGCATAACCCCCATTTGGGACCAACACCATCAGCAATGGCCCCCTGTATGTAGAAGAATCCTCGGGTAGCGCTACCCTATGCAATTAATTAATTAAATAAGTTTTTATTATGTTGCAAATTAAAACCAATGTTGGGCCTTGTTGGAGGAGTTTTATTCAAAGACGAACTGTCAAGGGGTCCCCATATACCCAACCGCGTTAGGAATGCAAAATCAAGGAACATAACGTCAGTTTATCGGTTCTTAAGGCGGCATGAGTAGAATAAAACACCGACCAAAAGGCCAAGCCTTCCACCCATTGCCAAGTATATAGGTGTGTTAATATATTAATAGATATTGTGATATACCAACAACAAGTTCCAACATGGAGCAATCTTCATCTTCACGTGCAACTAACAACGCTATAAGAGGGGCTGAGCAAGCGGGTAACATAGCCAAACAACGGTTTGCTGGGAAGGTGTCAAAGGTTAGAGGTTTTATGGCAACAAGGAGAGAGGCTGACAATAAATGATGGGTAGCACGACATATAACGATAGCATCGAGACAACTAGCATGGCAATGATAGTAAAGGTATCCAAGGTGACGGTCATCTTGCCTGAGATCCCGCAAGGAAGAAGAATGAGTCCATGAAGAAGATGAAGAAGAAGCCACGAAGACGAACCAAGTGTAGTCGAACGAATCCTCACGATCGCAACGGAATATGAACTAGCGAGAAGAAGCACACAACATGGTAAACACACCACTCAAGAACAAGACATAATGCTCAACCAAGTATGATGCAAGAAAAATCTATAATATGCAAAACATGGCAAGGGATGAGGCATACAAGACCAACACAACCAAACAAGTTTAAATGAGGCCGGAAACAACATATAACAATTCCGGTAACTCCTCATATGCAAATTTCGGAAAGGGTCCAGATCTGAACAAACCTTAAGTTCAAGTTGTTAAACAGCAAGTTAACATGCACCATGATGATCTACTCGAAATTCTAGTCAAGTTTCATATAAAGTTCATTTAATTCGGAGCTACGGCCTAGAAGATATGAGCAAAACAAGACAAACATGGCATTGATGCAAAACGCATCCAAACATCAAGCAAACACACTCCAAACAGGTATTCAACATGTTAATATGCATCTACATGCAAAAACACACAAGTTTCATATAGGACACGCTCAAAACGGAGCAACGGTTCAACACATACACATGAAACAAGATATAACAACAAGCTGTCCAAAAACAGCAACATGGCACTTAGTTGACATCAAAACAACATGATACAATAACACTTCATGGCAACAAAGGGCATGGCAAGCATGTACAACTCCAGCACTACAAGCATGACCTCTGAGCTACTACCAAACACCACAACAACCTGCTCAAAACATCATGGCAAGATTGCAAAAGATAACAGTTTCACAGACTTAGTGAAAATAAACTAGACATGGCAGCAGCAACGACAAGTAGGCATGTTTGCAAGCTTGTGCAACTCATCTCAAAGCATATCATGGCATGTGAATACAACCAGCAGCAAGAAGACATGTTTATGAAGCTACTTATGGCAAGAACATGGTCATAGGATGCATAGAACACTAGCTATTGACATGGCAAAACTGAACTTGCTGATAACAGGCTGACAGAAACATTTTATAGCAACTTGAGAGCATGAAAACAACAAGCTACAGCAAGCCATATATGCAAACAATGACATGGATGGATAGAACATAACATGGAAATCAAGGCATGATCATTGGACAACCCAAAACATGCATGGATTTGAGTAGGGCATCAAGCAAACATGGCATCAGGTGATAACAGTTTCAGACTTGGCAGTTTTCAACAAGTCTCATAAAACAACAACAGCGAGTAGGCCACTTTACAAGCTTGTTGCAATCACCACAAGGCATAACATGAAAAACTAGTTACACCACAACAAATATGGCATGATTATGCTTCTAAAACATATTGACATGTAGCTCAAACAAAAATCACACATAAAGATATGAAAAAGAGAAATCAGCATCTCATAACAAGTTTCAGCACTTAACAGCCACATGCACTTTTGCAACAGAGATAAACATGACAATATGACACCTAACATGAATGCAACAGCCACCATCATGTAGAGCACTTCACAATGAACATTTTGACATATCATACACTCCATTTGGACCAACATGCACAAAGATGTGACCTCTCAAACATGCTAACATATTGTTGACAGACAACAAGGACTTGACAATAGCATCACATAGCAGTTTTACAACAAAGATTAAGGCACCAAGATGAACAGTAACATGCATGCAAATGGAACTAACATGTAGAGAATCACGAGACGAACATTTTGATATATCATATGCTCCAATTGGACAAGTATGCACAAAGTTACATGCTCCACAAAATGCCAACATAACGTAAAATGCCCAGGGACTTAGCAGTTTTTGACTTAGGAAAAGAAAAAAAATAGAGCGAGCGCCGTTTAACTAAACGACGCCCGGGAGCGAGTTAGTGGGCCGGCTCTCACCTACGGGCCAAGGCCCAGTGCGGAGGGGAGGCAGGCCGGCGTGGGACGGTGGAGCTGGGCCAGAGGAAGGCCATGGCCCACGAGGCCGGATCGGGCAGGCACCACCGTGCACCTCGTGCGCCTGCACGGGCAGGCCAGCGGCGGTCAACGGCGATGGCAGTGGGGTGGTCCGGCGGGGCGGTGACGAGGGGATCCGGCGGAGACGGATCGGGAGGCCGGGGAGCTCGTTCCTGGGGTTGCCGGCACCGGAGGTCGAGGCTCGCCGGCGGCGGAGTATGGCGGGGCGAGCTCGGGCTGGCGATGGTGGACGAGGCGGTGGGTGCGCGAGACGGCGGCAGAGCTCGGCGCGGGTGGCGGCGAGGCGGATAGAATTCGGTGACCCGGCGGCAGGGACGACGTTAGGTGGCGGCGAGCTTTCCCTGGCGGCGGAGCAAGGCGCGGAGGCGCATGATGGAGCGGGCGGTGGAGGAGCGTGGGGCACGAGGCTGCAGCGGTGGCGGGCATGCTCGTGCGGCGGCGCTTCGGGCCCGGGCGGGCCGGCGATGGGCTCGCGTCCCGCGGCGGCGATGTGGGGCGCAGGGAGGGCTACGTGGCGCTCTGCGGTTGGCTCGGGGCGCCGATGTGATTACGTGGCGGAAGGCGATTGGCCGGGGCGACGAGGCCGGCTGGACATGTCCGGCGCGGATGGACATGTCTGGCGGCGCGAGAGGGAGAGAGGTTATGGTTCATGTGCAAAAATGGAGGGGAGGACCTATTTATAGGTAGAGGGAGCTAGGAGAGTCCAAATGACGTGCGGTTTTCGGCCACGCGATCATGATCCGACGACCGAGAGTATGGAGGGGGTTAGGATGGGCTAGAGGGCTGTTATGGAGGGGTGCTGGGCCAAAAGACAAAAGGCTTCCGTCGGTTAACACGGTTAACCGTTGGGCTATCTAACGGACTCCGAATGCGACGAAACTTGACACGCGGTCTACCTATACTATAATAAGACCACACGCCAAGTTTCAACCCATTCCGCGAATGTTTTCCAGCCACTCATAAAATAAATATTCGTAGGTGCCGCGGGCACGTGCGAGTGTGTCTAGGCTCAGAACGGACAACGGAAAGGACGGGCGGGCTCGGACGGACGCAAGTTTTGAAAACATCATGATGACAGTGCACATGATGACATGGCAAAGATGCAACACGCAAGCAGATGACTGATACATCTCCAACATATCTATAATTTTTTATTGTTCCATGCTATTATATAATCCTTCTAGCATTTTTTATGGGCTTTATTATACACTTTTATATTATTTTTGGGACTAACCTATTAACCCAGAGCCCAATGGCAGTTTCTGTTTTTCTCCTGTTTTAGGGTTTCGCACAAAAGGAATATCAAACGGAGCCCAATTGACCTGAAAATCAACGGAGATCATTTTTGGACCAGAAGAAGCCCACGGAGTGCCGGAGGGGGACGAGAGGACCCACGGGCTGCCCATGAGGGTGGGGGCGCCCCCCTACTGGGCGCGCCCCCTACCTCATGGACAGCTCGTAGACCCCCTTTGCGTGGCCCCGACTCCAACACCTCCTATATATACTGAAACCTCCGGAAAATAACCTAGATCGGGAGTTCCGCCGCCGAAAGCCTCTGTAGCCACCGAAAACCAATCTAGACCCCGTTCCGGCACCCTGCCGGAGGGGGGAACCCTCACCGGTGGCCATCTTCATCATCCAGGCGCTCTCCATGACGAGGAGGGAGTAGTCCTCCCTCGGGGCTGAGGGTATGTACCAGTAGCTATGTGTTTGATCTCTCTCTCTCTCGTGTTCTTGAGATGGCACGATCTTGATGTATCGCGAGCTTTGCTATTTTAGTTGGATCTTGTGATACTTCTCCCCCTCTACTCTCTTGTAATGGATTGAGTTTTCCCTTTGAAGTTATCCTATCGGATTGAGTCTTTAAGGATTTGAGAACACTTGATGTATGTCTTGCACGTGCTTATCTGTGGTGACAATGGGATACCATGTGATCTACCTGATGTATGTTTTGGTGATCAACTTGCGGGTTCCGTGACCTTGGGAATCTATGCATAGGGGTTGGCACACCTTTTCGTCTTGACTTTCCGGTAGAAACTTTGGGGCACTCTTTGAAGTTCTATGTGTTGGTTGAATAGATGTTTCTGAGATTGTGTGATGCATATCGTATAATCATGCCCACAGATACTTGAGGTGACAATGGAGTATCTAGGTGACATTAGGGTTTTGGTTGATTTTTATCTTAAGGTGTTATTTTAGTATGAACTCTATGATAGATTGAACGTTACTACGGACTCTTGAATAGATCGATCAGAAAGAATAACTTTGAGGTGGTTTCGTACCCTACCATAATCTCTTCGTTTGTTCTCCGCTATTAGTGACTTTGGAGTGACTCTTTGTTGCATGTTGAGGGCTAGTAATATGATCCAATTATGTTATCCTTGTTGAGAGAACTTGCACTGGTGAAAGTATGAACCCTGGGCTTTGTTTCCTATCATTGCAATACCGTTTATGCTCACGTTTACCACTGGTTACCTTGTTGTTTTTATATTTTCTTATTACGAAAACCTATATCTACCATCCATATTGCACTTGTATCACAATCTCTTCGCCGAACTAGTGCACCTATACAATTTACCCTTGTATTGGGTGTGTTGGGGACACAAGAGACTCTTTGTTATTTGGTTTCAGGGTTGCTTGAGAGAGACCATCTTCATCCTATGCCTCCCACGGATTGATAAACATTAGGTCATCCACTTGAGGGAAATTTGCTAGTGTCCTACAAACCTCTGCACTTGGAGGCCCAACAACGTCTACAAGAAGAAAGTTGTGTAGTAGACATCAAGCTCTTTTCTGGCGCCGTTGCCAGGGAGGTTAGTGCTTGAAGGTATATCTTTAGATCTTGCAATCAAATCTTTTAGTTTCTTGTTTTATCACTAGTTTAGTTTATAAAAGAAAACTACAAAAAATGGAATTAAGGTTACCTCATATGCTTCATCTTTTTTTATATCTTTCGTGAAAATGATGGGAAGGAAAATTGTGCTCAAGTACTAGAAGAAGAATTACATAGGATGCTTGGCATAAAATATGTGAATGACGAGCATGATTGCAATGTTGTTAGTATGAATTCTTTGAATACCCATGATGCTAATGATATGCAAAGCCACAAGCTTGGGGATGCTATGTTTGATGAAGATGATAAGTTTAGTCCCCCAAGTTTTGATGAGCAAATTTATTATGATGAAAGCATGCCTCGTATTTATGATGATTATATTGATGAAAGTGGATTTGGAGAGGTCATGAATTAATTTAGTGATGAATCCACTATTTTGGAAGAGGTTCCAATTGATTATGAGAACAAAGTTGCTATCTATGATGATTATTGTGATGACTCGTATGCTATAAGGAATAAAGATAACCATGAAACTTGTCATCATGATTTTAATTTTCAATTGGATTATGTGTCACATGATAGTTATTTTGTTGAGTTTGCTCCCACTACTATTAATGAGAAGAATTTTTCTTATGATGGGAGTAGTAAAATTTATATGCTCATGGATCATGAAAAGAATGCTTTATGTGATGGTTATATTGTTGAATTCAATCATGATTCCTCTGAAAATTATTATGAGGGAGGAACATATGCTTCTACATATTGCAATAATATCAAGTTTCCTCTCTATGTGCTTAAAGTCTTAAAGTTATGCTCGTTTTCCCTTCCTATGCTAGTTGACTATCGTTCCCATAAGTTGTTTGCTTACAAAATCCCTATGCATAGGAAGTGGGTTAGACTTAAATGTGCTAGTCATAATCTTCATGATGCTCCCTTTATGTTTCAATTCTTATCTTTTATGCGAGCATCATTGAAATCATCATGCCTAGCTAGGGGCGTTAAACGATAGCGCTTGTTGGGAGGCAACCCAACTTTATTTTATCTTCTTTGCTTTTGCTACTGTTTAGGAATAAATATTGCATCTAGCTTCTGTTTAGATGTGGTTTTGTGTTTTAATTAGTGTTTGTGCCAAGTAGAACCTTTGGGAAGACTTGTGTGAAGTTTATATGATCTTGCTGTGAAAAACAGAATCGTTAGCGCTCGCTAGAATGGTCACCAGATTTTACTCGAGTGTGCTATTTAGTTGATTCTTTTTGTAGATGATTAGTAGAAAAATTCCTCATGTTTACCAATTTATTTCAATTTTTTGGAGTTACAGAAGTATGCAAAAGCTACAGATTACTACAAACTGTTCTGTTTTTGACAGATTCCGTTTTTCGTGTGTTGTTTGCTTATTTCAATGCATCTGTGAGTAGTATTGGGGAATATGAATCATAGAGAAGTTGGAATACAGTAGGTTTAACACCAATATAAACAAAGAATGAGTTCATTAAAGTACCTTTGAGTAGTGGTTTGTTTTCTTATAGTAACGGAGCTCACGAGATTTTTGTCTAAGTTTTGTGTTGTGAAGTTTTCAAGTTTTGAGTATGGCTTTGATGGACTATGGAACAAAGAGTGGCAAGAGCCTAAGCTTGGGGATGCCCAAGGCACCCCAAGGTAAAATTCAAGGACAACCAAAAGCCTAAGCTTGGGGATGCCCCGGGAAGGCATCCCCTCTTTCGTCTTCATCTATCGGTAACTATACTCGAGGCTATATTTTTATTCACCACATGATATGTGTTTTGCTCGCAGCGTGATTTTATTTTCTTTTGTTTTGCTTGCTGTTTTAATAAAATACCAAGATCTGAAATTCTTAAATGTTAGAGAGTCTTCACATAGTTACATAATTACTCAACTACTCATTGATCTTCACTTATATCGTTTGGAGTAGTTTGTCTTTTTCTCTAGTGCTTCACTTATATCTTTTAGAGCACGGCGGTGGTTTTATTTTGAAGAAAGATATGAACTCTCATGCTTCACTTATATCCTTTTGAGAGTCTATTAAAACAGCATGGTAATGTGTTTTGGCTATAAAACTAGCCTTCACATGATAGGCATCCAAGATCAATGTAGTAAAAACTTTCACACTAAGTGCATTGAGTATGATGAGAAGTTGGATGCTTGATAATTGTTTTGAGATATGAGGATAGTGATATGTCATGCTAGTGGAGTTATTATGAAATTGAGAAATACTTGTGTTAAGGTTAGTGATTCCCGTAGCATGCACATATGGTGAACCGCTATGTGACGAAGTTAGAGCATGAGGTATTTGTAGAGTGTCATCCTTTGTGTGGAGGTCGGGGGCGCGGGATGGTTAACTCCTACCGACCTCCCCCCTAGGAGCATGCGTTGATTGCTTTGTTTTGATGACTCGTAAATTTTTGCAATAAGTATATGAGTTCTTATGACTAATGTTGAGTCCATGGATATTATGCACTCTCACCCTTCCACCATTGCTAGCCTCTCTCGTACCACGCAACTTTCGCCGGTGCCATACACCCACCATATATCTTCCTCAAAACAGCCACCATATATCTTCCTCAAAACAGCCACCATACCTACCTATCATGGCATTTCCATAGCCATTCCGAGATATATTGCCATGCAACATTCCACCGTTCCGTTCATATGACACGCTTCATATTGTCATATTTCCATGCATGATCATGTAGTTGACATCGTATTTGTGGCAAAGCCACCATGCATAATTTTTCATACATGTCACTCTTGATTCATTGCATATCCCGGTACACCGTCGGAGGCATTCATATAGAGTCATATTTTGTTCTAGTCTCAAGTTGTAATATCGAGTTGTAAATCAATGTAAGTGTAATGATTATCATTATTAGAGCATTGTCCCATGTGAGGAAAGGTTAAATAAAGAAAGCCCCTCTGGAAAAAAAAGGAAAGGCCAAAGAAAAAAAAGGGCCCAAAAAAAGAAAAAAGGGACAATTGCTACTATCTTTTTCCACACTTGTGCTTCAAAGTAGAACCATGTTCTTCATGATAGAGAGTCTCATGTTTAGTCACTTTCATATACTAGTGGAAATTTTCATTATAGAACTTGGCTTGTATATTCCAACGATGGGCTTCCTCAAATGCCCTAGGTCTTCGTGAGCAAGCAAGTTGGATGCACACCCACTTAGTTTCTTTTGTTGAGCTTTCATACATTCTTAGCTCTAGTACATCTGTTGCATGGCAATCCCTACTCATTCACATTGATATCTATTGATGGGCATCTCCATAGGTCGTTGATACGCCTAGTTGATGTGAGACTATCTCCCTCCTTTTTGTCTTCTCCACAACCACCTCTCTATTCCACATAGTGTTATATGCATGGCTCACGCTCATGTATTGCATGAAAGTTGAAAGGTTTGAAAGAATAGAGTATGAAAACAAGTGCATGACTAAAACCGGGGTTGTGCATTATATGAGTATTTTGTGTGATGAAGAGGGAGCATAGCCAGACTATATTATTTTGTAGGGATAACTTTCTTTAGCCATAATATTTTGAGAAGACATGATTGCTTTGTTGGTATGCTTGAAGTATTATTATTTCTTATGTCAATATAGACTTTTGTCTTGAATCTTTCAGATCTGAATATTCATGCCACAATTAAGAGAACTACATTGAAAACTACGTTGGTTAGCATTCCACATCGAAAATTCTGTCTTTATCATTTACCTACTCGAGGACGAGCATGAATTAAGCTTGGGGATGCTGATACGTCTCCAACGTATCTATAATTTTTGATTGTTCCATGCTATTATATTATCCTTCTAGGATGTTTTATGGGCTTTATTATACACTTTTATATTATTTTTGGGACTAACCTATTAACCCAGAGCCCAGTGCCAGTTTCTGTTTTTCTCCTATTTTAGGGTTTCGCGGAAAAAGAATATCAAACGGAGCCCAATTGACCTGAAAATCAACGGAGATCATTTTTGGACCAGAAGAAGCCCACGGAGTGCAGAAGGGGGACGAGAGGACCCACGGGCTGCCCATGAGGGTGGGGGCGCCCCCCTACTGGGCGTGCCCCCCTGCCTCGTGGACAGCCCGTAGACCCCCTTTGCTTGGCCCCGACTCCAACACCTCCTATATATACTGAAACCTCCGGAAAATAACCTAGATCGGGAGTTCCGCCGTCGAAAGCCTCTATAGCCACCGAAAACCAATCTAGACCCCGTTCCGGCACCCTGCCGAAGGGGGGAACCCTCACCGGTGGCCATCTTCATCATCCCGATGCTCTCCATGATGAGGAGGGAGTAGTCCTCCCTCGGGGCTGAGGGTATGTACCAGTAGCTATGTGTTTGATCTCTCTCTCTCGTGTTCTTGAGATGGCACGTTCTTGATGTATCGCGAGCTTTGCTATTTTAGTTGGATCTTATGATGCTTCTCCCCCTCTACTCTCTTGTAATGGATTGAGTTTTCCCTTTGAAGTTATCCTATCGGATTGAGTCTTTCAGGATTTGAGAACACTTGATGTATGTCTTGCACGTGCTTATCTATGGTGACAATGGGATATCATGTGATCTACCTGATGTATGTTTTGGTGATCAACTTGCGGGTTCCGTGACCTTGGGAATCTATGCATAGGGGTTGGCACACGTTTTTGTCTTGACTTCCCGGTAGAAACTTTGGGGCACTCTTTGAAGTTCTATGTGTTGGTTGAATAGATGTTTCTGAGATTGTGTGATGCATATCGTATAATCATGCCCACGGATACTTGAGGTGACAATGGAGTATCTAGGTAACATTAGGGTTTTGGTTGATTTGTATCTTAAGGTGTTATTCTAGTACGAACTCTATGATAGATTGAATGTTACCATGGACTCTTGAATAGATCGATCAGAAAGAATAACTTTGAGGTGGTTTCGCACCCTACCATAATCTCTTCATTTGTTCTCCGCTATTAGTGACTTTGGAGTGACTCTTCGTTGCATGTTGAGGGCTAGTAATATGATCCAATTATGTTATCCTTGTTGAGAGAACTTGCGCTAGTGAAAGTATGAACCCTAGGCCTTGTTTCCTATCATTGCAATACCGTTTATGCTCATGTTTACCACTTGCTACCTTCATGTTTTTATATTTTTCTTATTACAAAAACCTATATCTACCATCCATATTGCACTTGTATCACCATCTCTTCGCCGACCTAGTGCACCTATACAATTTACCATTGTATTGGGTGTGTTGGGGACACAAGAGACTCTTTGTTATTTGGTTGCAAGGTTGCTTGAGAGAGACCATCTTCATCCTACGCCTCCCACGGATTGATAAACCTTTGGTCATCCACTTGAGGGAAATTTGCTACTGTCCTACAAACCTCTGCACTTGGAGGCCCAACAACGTCTACAAGAAGAAGGTTGTGTAGTAGACATCAATGACATGGCAACGACGACGAATAACTGGCTGACACCTGACGCATCGGTCTCGGGGTGTCACAACACTCCCCTACTAACAAGAAATCTCGTCCCGAGATCTTAGGAACGAGACGGAAGAGGAAAAGGAAGAACAACGTTCTTCTTGGACAAACGAGTGAAAGAAAAGAGTCACGAGAGGTTGAGCCACTTCAACGGAAGAATGCAATGAAGATGAACGAGTTGAGAAGCTCCGACAAAAATGAGGAAAAGAAGGCATGCGACGAGAACCAAGAGCTTACATGACAAGAGAGACATTGAAACCACTTCGGTTGATCGGGATAGAAAGGAATTTGACAAATAAATTTGGGTAGCACTCCGGCTGAGCATGGAAGGAATAAGACTTGAACTTGACAAGATAGAACTATCCATGACGATATGAACAAGAAAATGCCTTTGAAAGAATTGAAAGGATGGAATGAAATGAACGGAGAAGAAGATGACAACTTTCATCATGAATGAATTTGAAAGCATCCATAGAAGGAAGGGTTGAACGGAGTTGTTGAGATAATCAACAAGAAAATAATAAGCTTGTTGTGTACTTATGGACATCATGCCAAAACTTGAGGTGATATTATGCCGCAACCATAGTATTGATGAGCTGAGAAGAGCGGAGAATGCAAAACTCCACTTCCAAAGAATACGAAGGATTATTTGCACTTCAAAACGCGAGAAGAAGAATACTTGATCTGCTCCAGAAGAATTTTGCAAAACACTTGAAGAGTGAATTATATCATGAAGAACCACCATGAAGAACTCCGGTAACAAAAGGATGATGATATAGAATTGAATGACCAAAAGAATAAGATTAAAGCCTTGCGATGATTTAGAAGGGGTTCCGACGAGATAGCCAAGAAAATTTTGAACTCCGGAAAATAAAAGATGAAAACACTTGGGACTAGAATTTATTCATCATGAACAAACTCCAAAGGAAGGGGTTAAATCAACTTGATGAAAAAGGAATAAGAATTATGTTTTCCTTATCCTCCACCAATTAAATTGATGAGAAGCAATGGATTTGCATACCACTTATTCTCGTTGAAATGATTAAAGAGGGATATATCGCGAACTTGCGAAAATCTTCATGAGACATCAGTGGGATTGGAATAAAAATGAATGGATTGATATGATAGCACCAAAAAAGAACTCTTGTGCGAACCACCGTAAGAGTTGAAACCGAGTGAAGAAAAGAATAAACCATCGGGAAGAATTAGAAAAATGAATGAAGAAAAGAGAATGAATCGCTGGGAAGAGTAAAGCACTTGAGGAAATTTGAATGACGAGAACGAAGAGACCGTGAACCGATTAAAGAATACTTAAACGAAGCACCGGAAGAATACGAAGACGAACGAAGAGGCATCAATGAAGAATAGTTGGAGGACGAAGTTGAAAACTGCAGATGGAGAAATCTTCTGAAATGATGGCCTTCGAAGGAACACAAGGAAAAGAATTCATGAAATACTCCGGATGGTTGAGGAAAGAATTTGACACGATCGGAACAAGTAAGGGGATAGCATCATGCTAGCATCACCAATCTTTGAGAGAACGGACAAGATTAAGAGAAAAACTCTTCTTCGGTGTTGAAATGATGAAAATGACGACGAGAAACATTACCAAAATTGTTGAGATACTCCGGACGAATGGAAAGAGGGAAGATTGCACCAAGCATGAAAGAATTTGAAAGCGATCTTGGAGAAGGCATATGACTGATGGAATCCATACTTACGTCACACTTTGAAAAGAATATGAGAGCTACTCCGGAAAAATAGAAGAGTCAGGTAAGATCCTGGTAAAAGACCTGTGGGTTATGAGCCCACCGAAGAGAAAACTCCGTTGAAAAGGATTATTCGAGTGAGAAACGATGCACCAGAACATTTGAAAGACTCAAATGAGGTGACAACCTCGAATAAATTAGGACTGAGACGAATCTCCTGGAATGTCTTTGGAACACTGGAACAATTAAATGGCAAGAGGCGAATGAGATAAGGGGAAAACACTTGAGCAATGGAAAAGAATAAGATCTACAACGAAAACTTGAATTGAATCCACCGAAGAAGAAAAAGAGATGAGTAATGACGACGAGACAAGAATTCACCGATTGAAATAACTAAGGAAAGAAAGCAAAGGATTCACACGAGTAAGATGGATACTCGATTACGGACTCCGGCTCCAAGAAGAAAAAAGGGTGGGTGATGGCTTCTCGCCCCTAGTTGGTTACCCCAAGTGGAAGGTTTGAGATGTAGCGTAACGGCAAGTTTCCCTTGGCAAAGATACCAAGGATCGAATCCCGTGAGACTCCGAGGGTCGACAAGAAGGTGTCAACAGCTAACGGCGCCAGATACTTAGCGGTTGACAGGACCAGCACACAGATACAAATAACTTTGCTCCCAACGAGTACAGAGAGGTTGTCAATCCCTCCGACCTTGTCATTTACAAAGGATCAAACACAAGAGATAATAATGATAGGTATGACTGCAACTAGGAAATAAGACATGAAGTAAATAGCGGGTGTGATCAGTGATGGTAATATGGACCGGGGTCCCCTGATGTTCACTAGTGATGTCTCTCTCCCAAAAGACGATAAAACAGCTAAGCGAGGTAAACAAATTACAGCTAGGCAATTGACAGGATTATGTGCGCAAACCAATGCTAACTATGCTGTAAAGAAAGGTAGAGTCTCAAAAGCATGGGTGGTACGCCAAGGCAAGTAGACCGAAATCCATATGCATCTACTACTAATCATCCACCTTGAGATATCTATCCAGAACATCTCGCTGGTATTAAGTTGCCAGTCCCACCCAAAGTGTAAACTCAAAGCAACAGACAACTGCATTAAAAGAACTTTGCGTGAAGTAAACAATCCTTGCACCCGCAAGTACAAGCACCGTTGTTTTCCCCCTTGTGGCAATAGCACATCCCCTAGACTCATGTTTCTGTCACTCAAACTAGTCATCGAGAGGCATGAACCCACAATCAAGCATAACGTTCCCTCTTGGAGTTACTACCTACTACTTGGCCAAAGCAATAAACAGCAACGGAGAACATGCAAGAATTACTCAAGAACTAAAATATAAAAGAGGTGAATCAAATATATTACTCACACACAATCTGAACATAATCTCATAATCCATCGGATCCCAGCAAACTCAGCATAGCAACAGCATAAAGATTACATATGTGCCTCGATCATGTAGGGCAGCTCACGAGGTCTAATCCATGAAGAACAAAGAGGGGAGGAGAACATCACATAGCTACTGGTCATGGACCCATGGTCCAAGGAGGACTACTCACGACTCATCCAGGAAGCGTCCATGGTGGTGGAGAAGCTCCCGGTGGTGGTTCGCCCCTCCGGTAGGGTGCCGGGAAGAGTTCTCCTGGTGCTCCCGATCTTGGAAGCGCGGCGGCGGCGGAACAGAGGCTAGAACGTAAAAAAGGGTTCCATCCTCGAGGGTTTCGGGACGCGAGGAGTATATATGCCAAAGGGGGTCACCAGAAGCGGAGAGGGGGGCCCAGGCGCCCCCCCTAGGGCGGCCAGGGGTGGGGCCGCCTGGGCTGCCCCTGGCTCCCCTCTAGCCCCACTTTGGTTTTTCTTGAAGCTCTCGTTACGCTGATTTTTCCTGTATTTTTCCTGGAATTTTTAGGGCACTTTTAATATGGGGGAAACCTGAAATAGAAAAACAGCAGAAAACAGGAACTGGCACAGTGGTGCACTGAGTTAATAGGTTAGTCCAAATATGATCAAAAGTGTATGGAAGTGCATAAATATCATAGCAATATCACACAAAAGAGGCATGGAGCAAGCAGAAATTATAGATACGTTTTGGACGTATCAACATCCCCAAGCTTAATTCCTGCTCGTCCTCGAGTAGGTAAATGATAACAAACATAATTTCTGTGGTGACATGCTATCAATCATATAAGAACTTTTAAGTAAAGCAATCAAGGCATGTAATTCGATTCAAGTCATAACAAGCAAGAGTCTATATTAGCATTGTAACAAGTAACATAAGAACATAAAGGTGCAAGAGCTCTCGCTGTCCGTGACTCGAATGTCTCCAAATGGTGTTTGCGTGCAAGAAAGGGGATAGGGATATATGAGAGAGTAAAACATAGTTTTTATATTGTTGAGAGCTTAATCTACTAAAGTTTCACACTTGGTCTTCTTTGGAATCTTATCTTGACTCATCCCCAGACCGTCAGCCAGGTACAAGTCAAAATGATCCACTCCCTTTCGATATTTTGAGCACTCATGCAATGGATGAGCGTAAGCAAGAAAGTCGACACTTAGGATGGCAAAGAAAGAAAAATGATAGAGGGGGAAGACAAAAAAGGTGTGAAAGGCTCACATCAATGAGGACAATCATCGGCGAGAGAAAGCCAAATGATAGATATGATGTGAGGAGTAGGGATTACCATGCAACGGATGCACATATGAGCTAAGGTAAGCTCTCCAATGGAACTAGTGGGGGTGCATCCAACTTGCTTGCTCAAGAAGACCTAGAGCTTTTTTGAGGAGGCTCATCATTGGAATATACAAGCCAAGTTCTATAGTGTGAAGGTCCCCACATAGCTATATGCATGAATGATAATCTCTATGGAGTACAAGGTATAAGATGGATTACAAGTGTGGATCTCTCAAAAGAAATAGTAGTGTGCCCCCTTCTCTCTTTTTATTTTTTTCTCTTTTTTCTATTTTTTTATTTTTTGTGGCCTCAATGGCTCTTTCTATTTATCTCTCATTTGTCCTCTTTGGGATCTTTTGATTTTGTCCTCTTTGGGATATTTTGATTTGTCCTCTTTGGGATCTTTTCCTCACTTTAGGGGCAACACTCTATATATTACAAGAAGTATAGAAGATCTTTCACACTTTACAAAAGTACTCAACATAAAGAGAATGAAACTATCATGATGTATGCAAATGTATGCCTCTACCAATGTAGCAGGATATGCAATGATACTAGCACGTCATGTAGCAATGATTAGGGCAAGGCCCAACTAGCATGCGGCTCATCGATCAAGCAAAAAGCATGTATGACATGAAGATCAAGTCATGAGAAGATGGATGTTGCATGGCAATGTATCTCGGAAAGGCTATGGAAATGCCTTGATAGGTAGGTATGGTGGCTGTTTTGAGGAAGGATATAATGAGGCTTATGATGACAGAGCATATCGTGCCAAGGATTTGGATGCACCGGCGAAGTATGCGCCAACTCTCGAGGTGAGAAAGGGCAATGCACGGTACCGAAGAGGCTAGTAAAATATGGCTAGGTGGAAGTGTCAACTTTTGAATACTCACATTAGTCCGAAGAACTCATGCACTTATTATCGGTAACTCTCAATCTAATTAGGAGGTTCACAAAGAGACAAGTACCCCAAGGAGGTGTGTATGGGGGTTTGGTTACCCTTGCGCATCCTCGACCCATGGTACGTGAGTGTACTCTAATATTCGATCCCTCCAAAGATTAGTGATCCATTTAGTAGCTAAAGTTCTCAACTATTTTGTAGGTTTTCGAAAATAAACACGGATTGCCAAAATACGACATCTATCACTAATAGGCTAAAGCTCTTGACACCAAAAGTTCAGACATTACTCATGGCAATACCACAAAACTATTGCAAGTTACTACTAAAATTAAATAGCAACCTCAATTACCCACTTTAAGTTAAGACACACAACTCAGTGCAACAGGCAAACTCTCTTAACAAGATAAACATGAAAACTCAAGAGAGTTCAACAACCAACTAAACAAAAGCTCTTTAAAAAGAAAAGCATGAAAACTAAGAGCTAAACATGACAGTAGCTAAGAAAAGACAAAGAACACACACAACAAAGATAAGCATGAAAATCCTATGTTGTGTTCTAGGTTGAAGTGGAGCGTGTTTCTCTCCCACACAAAGAAAGCTGGGTTCTAACTTGTTATGAACAGCAAGAAAAACTAAAGAAACTAAAAAGGAAACTAAGAGCAAGACGCTCCAAGCATAGCACATAACACATGAAGTGATTAAAATATAGTGGAACGAAAGACGAACTGATAATTTTTTATGGAGAAGGGGATGCACGGGGGCATCCCCAAGCTTAGACGCTTGAGTCTTCTTGAATATTTCTTGGGGGTGCACGGGGGCATCCCCAAGCTTGAGCATTTGACCCTCCTGGATCTTCTTTTATCATCTTCCCTCGTACACTTGAAAACTCCCTTCATACATAACTCATCATAATCTGATTAGCGAGGTTAGTACCCATAATAAAATATTTTTTCCCTGCTGGAAATAAGGATAATCTTGAAGAGATACTGTTTCTCAAGATTGCCAAAAGGTTTTTGCAAAGAAAAAGCAAGCTCAAGGTTTGCAAAACGAAGAAAAGGCAAAACATGACAGAATCTGTGAAAAACAAACCAGCAGGTAGTAAATAATTTTTTCGAGGCACTTGTGCAACTCAAATCAAAAAACTCAGAACAGACACCCGAAAGCCAATTGTATAGAGCACGTTGTCAAAAAAATTCAGATCAAAAAGATGATCTGGTGATTTTATACGAATTTTTCTGTCCAAGGACAGAATGTGTTTTCTGGACTGCACGTCACAACTTTTGAACTTTCTTGCAATCAGAGGCTAAACTTGGCACAAAGCTGAAAAGAAAAGATACAATGATGATGCTACTGTAGTAACAAACATCAAGACACAACAAAAGCAAAATAAAACTTTATTCGTTGTGGGCTGCCTCCCAAAAGCGCTTTCTTTTATGCCTTTAAGCTAGGCATGATGCAAAAAGATCAAGTTGTATCAATTGAACCATCATCAAGATCATCAAAAAGCTCTTCAATAGTACAACTAGTCTTAAGAGGACTTTCAAATAAAGGCCTAGTAAAGATACTTATAGGGGGAAAACCAAAAGGTGGAAAGTCAATGGGAGATTCATTTATAAATTTATCAAAGAGAGGTATTTCTTCCAAAGTTTTCACAGTTTCAACCCCTTTGACAATAGATGGATTACTTTTGGAACGAGGAGCCTTTGGAACGTAACCGAACTTAGGTTCCTTCTTTGCCGGAGTTTCTATCTTTTTGGCTTTGATTGAGGAGAAAGTAGTTCCTAAAGTGTCAAAGATTTCCTCAATCTTGTCTATCCTAGAAGAATCCAAGTCATGGGATTTGATGGTCTCCAAAGTTTTGAGAATTTTATGCATGGAGCTATCAAGCCTATTCAAATTCCCTTGGATCTTACGGTCCAACTCATTTATCTTATTAATGCTTGGCATCTCTAGCTCTATCTTTTCAAGTTTTTTCATAATGTGAGCTAGGGTAATATCCTCTTGAATGCTAACAACAGGGGGATTTCCAACAAGATTTTCCATAATACTAAGAGATTCCCGAACTGGGGCTTCTAGGAAATTTCCATTGATAGCAGAATCTAGAATAAACCTATTCCAAGAAGTAATTCCAACATAAAAATTTCTAAGCAGGATAGTAGTAGATTGCTTCTTGGTGGCTCTTTTTTGAGAATCATTAATTCTATACCAAGCATCTTTTAGACTTTCACCACCTCTTTGCTTTAAGGTGAGCACTTCTGCCTCACCAAAGGCAAAAGGACTAGACATAATGCCAACTAAAAACAAGATAACTATTTTTGTGATTTTTGGTAAAGGGACACTAAAGCAAAAACTGAAAGGTAAACAAACAAGACTAAAAAGCAAAGATAAAAAATAGCGTGCAACTCCCCTATCTTGAAGAGTGGAGTCCCCGGCAACGGCGCCAGAAACTTTGCTTGATGGCTTCTCGCCCCTCGTTGGTTACCCCAAGTGGAAGGTTTGAGATGTAGCGTAACGGCAAGTTTCCCTTGGCAAAGATACCAAGGATCGAATCCCGTGAGACTCCGAGGGTCGACAAGAAGGTGTCAACAGCTAACGGCGCCAGATACTTAGCGGTTAACAGGACCTGCACACAGATACAAATACCTTTGCTCCCAACGAGTACAGAGAGGTTGTCAATCCCTCCGGCCTTGTCGTTTACAAAGGATCAAACACAAGAGATAATAATGATAGGTATGACTGCAACTAGGAAATAAGACAGGAAGTAAATAGCGGGTGTGATCAGTGATGGTAATATGGATCGGGGTCCCATGATGTTCACTAGTGATGTCTCTCTCCCAAAAGATGATAAAACAGCTAAGCGAGGTAAACAAATTACAGCTGGGCAATTGACAGGATTATGTGCGCAAACCAATGCTAACTATGCTGTAAAGAAAGGTAGAGGCTCAAAAGCATGGGCGGTACGCCAAGGCAAGTAGACCGAAATCCATCTGCATCTACTACTAATCATCCACCTTGAGATATCTATCCATAACATCTCGCTGGTATTAAGTTGCGAGTCCCACCCAAAGTGTAAACTCAAAGCAACAGACAACTGCATTAAAAGAACTTTGCGTAAATTAAACAATCCTTGCACTCGCAAGTACACGCACCGTTGTTTTCCCCCTTGTGGCAACAGCACATCCCCTAGACTCATGTTTCTGTCACTCAAACTAGTCATCGAGGGGCATGAACCCACAATCAAGCATAACGTTCCCTCTTGGAGTTACTACCTACTACTTGGCCAAAGCAATAAACAGCAACGAAGAACATGCAAGAATTACTCAAGAACTAAAATATAAAAGAGGTGAATCAAATATATTACTCACACACAATCTGAACATAATCTCATAATCCATCGGATCCAGCAAACTCAGCATAGCAACAGCATAAAGATTACATATGTGCCTCGATTATGTAGGGCAGCTCACGAGGTCTAATCCATGAAGAACAAAGAGGGGAGGAGAACATCACATAGCTACTGGTCATGGACCCATGGCCCAAGGAGGACTACTCACGACTCATCCGGGAAGCGTCCATGGTGGTGGAGAAGCTCCCGGTGGTGGTTCGCCCCTCCGGCAGGGTGCCGGGAAGAGTTCTCCTGATGCTCCCGATCTTGGAAGCGCGGCGGCGGCGGAACAGAGGCTAGATCGTAAAAAAGGGTTCCGTCCTCGAGGGTTTCGGGACGCGAGGAGTATATATGCCAAAGGGGGTCACCAGAAGCGGAGAGGGGGGCCCAGACGCCCCCCTAGGGCGGCCTGGGCTGGGGCCGCCTGGGCTGCCCCTGGCTCCCCTCTGGCCCCACTTTGGTTTTTCTTGAAGCTCCCGTTACACTGATTTTTCCTATATTTTTCGCGGAATTTTTAGGGCACTTTTAATATGGGGGAAACCTGAAATAGAAAAACAGCAGAAAACAGGAACTAGCACTGTGGTGTACTGAGTTAATAGGTTAGTCCAAATATGATCAAAAGTGTATGGAAGTGCATAAATATCATAGTAATATCACACAAAAGAGGCATGGAGCAAGCAGAAATTATAGATACGTTTTGGACGTATCAACATCCCCAAGCTTAATTCCTGCTCGTCCTCGAGTAGGTAAATGATAACAAACATAATTTCTGTGGTGACATGCTATCAATCATATAAGAACTTTTAAGTAAAGCAATCAAGGCATGTAATTCGATTCAAGTCATAACAAGCAAGAGTCTATATTAGCATTGTAACAAGTAACATAAGAACATAAAGGTGCAAGAGCTCTCGCTGTCCGTGACTCGAATGTCTCCAAATGGTGTTTGCGTGCAAGAAAGGGGATAGGGATATATGAGAGAGTAAAACATAGTTTTTATATTGTTGAGAGCTTAATCTACTAAAGTTTCACACTTGGTCTTCTTTGGAATCTTATCTTGACTCATCCCCAGACCGTCAGCCATGTACAAGTCAAAATGATCCACTCCCTTTCGATATTTTGAGCACTCATGCAATGGATGAGCGTAAGCAAGAAAGTCGACACTTAGGATGGCAAAGAGAGAAAAATGATAGAGGGGGAAGACAAAAAAGGTGTGAAGGGCTCACATCAATGAGGACAATCATCGGCGAGAGAAAGCCAAATGATAGATATGATGTGAGGAGTAGGGATTGCCATGCAACGGATGCACATATGAGCTAAGGTAAGCTCTCCAATGGAACTAGTGGGGGTGCATCCAACTTGCTTGCTCAAGAAGACCTAGAGCTCTTTTGAGGAGGCTCATCATTGGAATATACAATCCAAGTTCTATAGTGTAAAGGTCCCCACATAGCTATATGCATGAATGATAATCTCTATGGAGTACAAGGTATAAGATGGAGTACGAGTGTGGATCTCTCAAAAGAAATAGTAGTGTGCCCCCTTCTCTCTTTTTATTTCTTTTTCTCTTTTTTCTATTTTTTTATTTTTTGTGGCCTCAATGGCTCTTTCTATTTATCTCTCATTTGTCCTCTTTGGGATCTTTTGATTTTGTCCTCTTTGGGATCTTTTGATTTGTCCTCTTTGGGATCTTTCCCTCACTTTAGGGGCAACACTCTATGTATTACAAGCGGTATAGAAGATCTTTCACACTTTACAAAAGTACTCAACATAAAGAAAATGAAACTATCATGATGTATGCAAATGTATGCCTCTGCCAGCGTAGCAGGATATGCAATGATACTAGCGCGTCATGTAGCAATGATTAGGGCAAGGCCCAACTAGCATGCGGCTCATCGATCAAGCAAAAAGCATGTATGACATGAAGATCAAGTCATGAGAAGATGGATGTTGCATGGCAATGTATCTCGGAAAGGCTATGGAAATACCTTAATAGGTAGGTATGGTGGCTGTTTTGAGGAAGGATATAATGAGGCTTATGATGACAGAGCGTATCGTGCCAAGGATTTGGATGCACCGGCGAAGTATGCGCCAACTCTCGAGGTGAGAAAGGGAAATGCACGGTACCGAATAGGCTAGAAAAATATGGATAGGTGGAAGTGTCAACTTTCGAATACTCACATTAGTCCGAAGAACTAATGCACTTATTATCGGTAACTCTCAATCTAATTAGGAGGTTCTCAAAGAGACAAGTACCCCGAGGAGGTGTGTATGGGGGTTTGGTTACCCTTGCGCATCTTCGACCCATGGTACGTGAGTGTACTCTAATATTCGATTCCTCCAAAGATTAGTGATCCATTTAGTAGCTAAAGTTCTCAACTATTTTGTAGGTTTTCAAAAATAAACACGGATTGCCCAAAATACGACATCTATCACTAATAGGCTAAAGCTCTTGACACCAAAAGTTCAGACATTACTCATGGCAACACCTCAAAACTATTGCAAGTTACTACTAAAATTAAATAGCAACCTCAATTACCCACTTTAAGTTAAGACACACAACTCAGTGCAACAGACAAACTCTCTTAACAAGATAAACATGAAAACTCAAGAGAGTTCAACAACCAACTAAACAAAAGCTCTTTAAAAAGAAAGGCATGAAAACTAAGAGTTAAACATGATAGTAGCTATGGAAAGACAAAGAACACACACAGCAAATATAAGCATGAAAATCCTATGTTGTGTTCTAGGTTGAAGTGGAGCGTGTTTCTCTCCCACACAAAGAAAGCTGGGTTCTAACTCGTTATGAACAGCAAGCAAAGCTAAAATAAACTAAAAAGGAAACTAAAAGCAAGACGCTCCAAGCATAGCACATAACGCATGAAGTGATTAAAATATAGTGGAACGAAAGACGAACTGATAATTGTTGATGGAGAAGGGGATGCACGGGGGCATCCCCAAGCTTAGACGCTTGAGTCTTCTTGAATATTTCTTGGGGGTGCACGGGGGCATCCCCAAGCTTGAGCGTTTGACCCTCCTGAATCTTTTTATCATCTTCCCTCGCACACTTGAAAACTCCCTTCATACATAACTCATCATAATCTGATTAGCGAGGTTAGTACCCATAATAAAATAATTTCTCCTTGCTGGAAATAAAGATAATCTTGAAGAGCTACTATTTCTCAAGATTGCCAAAAGGTTTTTGCAAAGAAAAAGCAAGCTTAAGGTTTGCAAAACGAAGAAGAGGCAAAACAGGACAGAATCTGTGAAAAACAGACCAGCAGGTAGTAAATAATTTTTTCGGGGCACTTCTGCAACTCAAATCAAAAAACTCAGAATAGACACCCGAAAGCCAATTGTATAGAGCACGCTGTCAAAACAATTCAGATCAAAAAGATGATCTGGTGATTTTATACGAATTTTTCTGTCCAAGGACAGAATCTGTTTCCTGGACAGCACGTCACAACTTTTGAACTTTCTTGCAATCGGAGGCTAAACTTGGCACAAAGTTGAAAAGAAAAGATACAATGATGTTGCTACAGTAGTAACAAACATCAAGACCACTAAAACTGAAAGAACAAACTGAAAGTAAAGATAACAAGGGTTGTCTCCCTAGAGCTCTTTCTTTATAGCCATAAAGATAGGCTTAAGACTTTAATGATGCTCTCGTAGGTATAAGAGTTGAAGAACAAAAGAGAGCATCAAGAAGCAAATACCAAACACATTTAAGCCTAACATGCTTCCTATGCATAGGAATATTGCAATACAATAATTCATTGAAGCACAAAGCAATAAGCATAGGAAGACAAAACAAGTGCAGCTTCAAAACCTTCAACATAAAGAGAGGGAACTTGATATTATTGAAATATCTATAAGCATATGTTCCCTTCTCATAATAATTTTCAGTGGGATCACGAATAGACTCAACAATATAAGCATCACATAAAGCATTGTTACCATGATCCACATGCAAAAAGGTATCATTACTCTTCATATAAGCAAAATCTTTCTTATTAGGAATAGTGAGAGTAAAGCAATCATAACCATCATGGTAATCATTGTATTTAGGAGGCATATCATAATCATAATAAATTTTATCTTCAAAAGTTGGGGGACTAAAAATATCATGTTCATCAAACGTGTCATCCCCAAGCTTAGAGCTTTCCATGTCATTAGCAATATTGATATTCAAAGAAAGCATACTAATAACATCACCACCGTCATGATTGTTATGCAAATAATAAAGTTCCATAGGTTTTTTAATTTTCTCTTTAAACACATCATGTCCCAAAGCAAGGTAGAGCTTATAAAGCTCTCTCATATTTTTGTTGTTTTCCATTAAGCAAAACTAGTGAAATGACATAAAGAAAACTGAAAGGCAAACTAACAAGACTAAAAAGCAAATATAAAAGATAGCGTGCAACTCCCCTATCTTGAAGAGTGGAGTCGCCGGCAACGATGCCACAAACTTTGCTTGATGGCTTCTCGCCCCTCGTTGGTTACCCCAAGTGGAAGGTTTGAGATGTAGCGTAGCGGCAAATTTCCCTTGGCAAAGATACCAAGGATCGAATCCCGTGAGACTCCGAGGGTCGACAAGAAGGTGTCAATAGCGCCAGAAACTTTTGCTTGACAGGACCTGCACACAGATACAAATAACTTTGCTCCCAACGAGTACAGAGAGGTTGTCAATCCCTCCGGCCTTGTCGTTTACAAAGGATCAAACGCAAGAGATAATAGTGATAGGTATGACTGCAACTAGGAAATAAGAACAGGAAGTAAATAGCGGGTGTGATCAGTGATGGTAATATGGACCGGGGTCCCATGATGTTCACTAGTGATGTCTCTCTCCCAAAAGACGATAAAACAGCTAAGCGAGGTAAACAAATTACAGCTGGGCAATTGACAGGATTATGTGCGCAAACCAATGCTAACTATGCTGTAAAGAAAGGTAGAGGCTCAAAAGCATGGGCGGTACGCCAAGGCAAGTAGACCGAAATCCATCTGCATCTACTACTAATCATCCACCTTGAGATATCTATCCAGAACATCTCGCTGGTATTAAGTTGCCAGTCCCACCCAAAGTGTAAACTCAAAGCAACAGACAACTGCATTAAAAGAACTTTGCGTAAAGTAAACAATCCTTGCACCTGCAAGTACAAGCACCGCTGTTTTCCCCCTTGTGGCAACAGCACATCCCCTAGACTCATGTTTCTGTCACTCAAACTAGTCATCGAGGGGCATGAACCCACAATCAAGCATAACGTTCCCTTTTGGAGTTACTACCTACTACTTGGCCAAAGCAATAAACAGCAACGGAGAACATGCAAGAATTACTCAAGAACATAAATATAAAAGAGGTGAATCAAATATATTACTCACACACAATCTAAACATAATCTCATAATCCATTGGATCCCAGCAAACTCAGCATAGCAACAGCATAAAGATTACATATGTGCCTCGATCATGTAGGGCAGCTCACGAGGTCTAATCGATGAAGAACAAAGAGGGGAGGAGAACATCACATAGCTACTGGTCATGGACCCATGGTCCAAGGGAGACTACTCACAACTCATCCGGGAAGCGTCCATGGTGGTGGAGAAGCTCCCGGTGGTGGTTCTCCCCTCCGGCAGGGTGCTGGGAAGAGTTCTCCTGGTGCTCCCGATCTTGGAAGCGCGGCGGTGGCGGAACAGAGATGAGATCACGAAAAAGGGTTCCGTCCTCGAGGGTTTCGGGACGCGAGCAATATATATGCAAAAGGGGATCACCAGAGGCGGAGGTGGGGCCCCAGGCGCCCCCCTGGTGCGGCCAGGGGTGGGGCCGCGTCGGGTGGCCGCCTGGGCCACCCCAGGCTCCCCTCTGGCCCTGCCTTGGTTTTTCTGGAAGCTCCCGATACGCTGATTTTTCCTGTATTTTTCCCGGAATTTTTATGGCACTTTTAATATGGGGGAAACCTGAAATAGAAAAACAGCAGAAAACAGGAACTGGCACTGTGATGCACTGAGTTAATAGGTTAGTCCAAATATGATCAAAAGTGTATGGAAGTGCATAAATATCATAGCAATATCACACAAAAGAGGCATGGAGCAAGCAGAAATTATAGATACGTTTTGGACGTATCATCATGCCGGTGACGATGATGATCATGGAGCCCCGAAGATGAAGATCAAAAGGAGCAAAATGATATTGGCCATATCATGTCACTATTTGATTGCATGTGATGTTCATCATGTTTTACATCTTATTTGCTTAGAACGACGGTAGTAAATAAGATGATCTCTCACTAAATTTCAAGAATTGTGTTCCCCCTAACTGTGCACCGTTGCTAAGGTTCGTTGTTCTGAAGCACCACGTGATGATCGGGTGTGATAGGCTCTAACGTTCGCATACAACGGGTGTAAGCCAGATTTCCACACGCAATACACTTAGGGTTCACTTGACGAGCCTAGCATGTATAGACATGGCCTCGGAACACGGAAGACCGAAAGGTCAAACATGAGTCGTATAGAAGATACGATCAACATGAAGATGTTCACCGTTGATGACTAGTCCATCTCACATGATGGTCGGACACGGCCTAGTCGATTCGGATCATGTATCACTTAGATGACTAGAGAGATGTCTATCTGAGTGGGAGTTCATTGGATGAACTTAATTGTCATGAACAATAGTCTAAGTTGTCTTCGCAAATTATGTTGTAGACCAATAACTGCGTTGTAGCTCCCTGTTTAATACGATCCTAGAGAAAGACTAAGTTGAAAGAAATTGTAAGCAATGATGCGGACTGGGTCTGTAGTCCGAGGAGTGTCCTCACTGCTGCACAGAAAGCTTACGTCTTTGATGCACTGCTCGATGTGCAAACCCCTACAACATTGTCTGTGGATGTTGTGAACACCTGACAGACACGTCGTGATGACTACTTGATAGTTTAGTGCACCATACTTTACGGCTTAGAATCGGGATTCCAATGACGTTTTGAACGTCATAGAACATATGAGATGTTCTGAGAGCTGAAATTGGGATTTCAGGCTTATGCCCGTGTTGAGAGGTATGAGACCTCTGACAAGTTCTTTTGCCAAAAAGATGGAAGAGAATAGCTCAACTAGTGAGCATGTGCTCAGAATGTCTGGGTGCTAAAATCACTTGAACCAAGTGGGAGTTAATCTTCCAAATGAGATAGTGGTTGACGGAATTCTCTAGACACTATCACCAAGCTACTAGAACGTCGTGATGAACTATGACATGCAAAGGATGGAGATGATCCCGGAGCTATTAGCGGTTCTTAAGACCGCAAAAGTAGAAATCAAGAAGGAGCATCAAGTGTTGATGGTTTAACAAGACCACTAGTTTCAAAAGGGCAAGGGCAAGAAGGGAAACTTCATGAATGGCAAACCAGTTGTCACACTAATGAAGGAACCCAAGGTTGAACCCAAACCTTGAGACTAAGTGCTTCTATTGTAAGGGGAGAGTCATATGGTAGCGGAACTACCCCAAATACATGGTAGATAAGAAAGGTGGCAACTTCAACAAAGTATGTTTGATATACGTGTTATTGATGTGTACCTTACTAGTACTCCTTGTAGTATCTGGGTATTGGATACTGGTTCAGTTGCTATTATTAGTGACTTGAAGCAAAAGCTACGGATTGAACGGAGACTAGCTAAGGGCGAGGTGATGATGTATGTTGGAAGTGTTTCCAAGGTTGATAAGATCACCATCGCACGCTCCCTCTACCTTCGGGATTAGTGTTGAACCTAGATAAATGTTATCAGGTGTCTACGTTGAGCATGAATATGATTAGATCATGTTCATTGCAATACGGTTATTCATTTAAGTTAGAGAATAATGGTTATTCTGTTTACATGAATAATACCTTTATGGTCATGCACCCAATGGTTTATTGAACCTCGATCATAGTAATACACATGATAACAATATTAACGCCAAAAGATGTAGAGTTAATAATGATGGTACCACTTTCTTGTGGCACTGCTGCTTAGGTCATTTTGGCATAAAATGCATGAAGAAACTCCATGCTGATGGATGTTTGGAGTCACTTGATTTTGAATCGCTTGACATATGCGAGCCATGCCTCATGGGCGGGAAGACTAAGATCCCGTGTTCAGGTACAATGAAACGGGAAAGTGACTTGTTGGAAATCATACATGCTGATGTGTGTGATCCAATGAGAATTAAGGCGTGCGGTGGATATCGTTATTTTCTCATCTTCACTGACGGTTTGAGTAGATATGGGTATATTTACTTAATGAAGCAAAAGTCTGAAACGTTTGAAAAGTTCAAGAAATTTCAGAGTGAAGTTAACAATCATCATAACAAGAAGATCATGTTCCTACGATCTGATCAAGGGGAGATTTTCTGAATTATGAGTTTGGCAATCACTTAAGACATTGTGGAATTGTTTCGCAGTTGAAGCCACCTGGAACACCACAGTGTAATGGTGTGTCCGGACATCGTAATCGAACCTTATGAGATATGGTGCGATCTATGATGTATCTTACCGATCTACCGCTATTATTTTGAGGTTATGCATTAGAGACAGCTTCATTCACTTTAGATAGGGCACCATCTAAGTCCATTGAGACGACGCCATATGAACTATGGTTTGGCGGGAGCCTCGGGGGGCCCAGGCGCCCCCCCCC